>NW_004624730.1:75652802-75686078 GCF_000247695.1 Heterocephalus glaber
TCTGCTTTCATTTTTCCCAGATCCTCTTTTGTTGCCAGTTCAGAGAGTCCAGGTGGTTGAGTATCAGATTGTTCCATCTCGTTTCCCTTTGGGGTTACTGTAGGTGATCGGGTAAGCCTCGTTCCTTTAAGGTGAGGGTGTCATAGGTGTTTTGTCCCAGCAACAGAGAGCCGACCATATGGGTTTGGGAAGTGTGTCTCAGGGTGGCTTCTGGACAGGGCTGAGGAGCTGGCAAGCTTCTGTCAAAATTTTCTGGCAGCAACACGGACAGCAGACACTCCTCATCCAGGCGAGGGAATTCAGTGAGGGCCTCCATCCCAGAGGACCCCAAACCTTTGGTTCAATTCACCTCCTTGCATAATTTTACTGGTCTTTCTCATCATCTGTAATCTCTCAGGCAGAAAATTAACAACGGCCAAGATAATAATTCTGCCTTGTGCACTTACTAACTCCCTTTTATGGGGAGACAGCCCCAGTTGAATGCTGTGAATGTCACTTTATCATCTTGCCTTTCTATGATGGGGATCAAATCCATAGTCCTAATATGCTTGGTAAGCACTCTGTCACTGAACTAAATCCCCAGCCCTATATGTTGTTATTTTAAATCACTGGTTTTTTTTGGTACCAGGGATGGAACTTCTCAGGACCTTGCACTTGCGAGGCAGGCAGCAGAACCACTGAGCTAAATCCCTGGTCCTTTGAATCCCTTTTTGAGGAAGGTACACTTTTCTTCTTTTCCCTTTTCAAAATGTTTTTATTCTGAGATAGGGTCTAAGTCACCCAGGGTGGGATTGAACTTCCAATCTTACTGCCTCAGCTTCTCAGAGTGCTGGGATAACAGGTTTGTGCCACCGTGTTAGGCAATTTTCTTATCTTATTCTAAGGAAACCAAGGCACCAAACCCTTAACAATTGCTCGAGAACTCACAAGACTTTAAAGGGTCTGACCCAGGACCCAGGTCTGGATGTGGAGTCTGGCACTCTGCCGTGCTGTGGAAAATGCACTAACCAGGGAAAGCTGTGACTGAAGCTGGGATGCGCCCAGCATAGTTCCTAGGACAGCACTGCTCTGAAATGTTCCCAGTGCTCTGGCCCTCCCACCTGCACCAACAGCCACAAAGCTAGAGGAAATCCTCGCTTTCTGCAAGGCTTCTTGGACCATGCCTTGTTGGCTTTAAAGAATAGTTTGGCACAAGTGTCTCATGTACTTCAAGCTACTTCAGCAAGCTGACAACAGTGCAAAGTCTAACTGAGTGGGTGGACACAAACGCCTTATCTGCCCACTCTGGGAAAGCAATGTTCTCATCAGACTACAGCACCTGAGGGACTATCTCTGTCTCTGGCCAGTGGGGATGTGGCGCTCTTTAGAAACCACTTCCGACTTCACTCCCCGGACCATGTTCAGGCAGGCCAGGCCTCCTCACCTGCTGTCCTGTCCTTCACTGTCATCCAGCTGACCTTGCAGGAGCCAGTTTCTCTCTTTTAGCTGGTGATTCTCCAGGCGCAGCTTTTCCATCTCACATAACTGCTCCTGAGAAGACACCAAACAAGTAGTCTCAGAACACTCATGATGGCAGGTGTGTTTGTCCCCAAGGCCATGACTATGACACGGGTCCTCTCAGCTCCTCCTATGTACCGAGCACCAGCTGGTTATCGCTGGATCAAATGCAGCTGTGACAGCTCTGGGGGCCGAGAGCTGTGACCCACAACCATATCATGTAATGCATTAAAATTCCACTATGAGAAAAAATGATGCAAAGTCCCTAGTTTGGTAAACTTCTCAGCTACGGGATTCTTTTTAATAGATTTCGATTAAAATTCACAAGAAAAAACTGATGCCATAGCCCAACTCTCGGAATCACAACTCGACCCTCACTTGAAAATCACGAGTCTAACCATCCAGAAGAAACAAACACTTGCATGGGAGGAACACTCTTTAAGCTTACTTCTACTTGCTGAGAGGCTGGTCTCTGTTAACCTGGCACAGCTGTGTGTTTCAAGATCAAGCCAATCTGAGTAACAACCACATTCAGTACAACCTGCAGAGAGGCGCCTGAACAAAGAGACACAAGAAGCCTCTCTGCGAGCAGGAACACCTGGGGTGACACTGTCTTTGTGGTTCCTGGCCCTGGGATACAGTGATCGGACTGTGGTCCTGCAGGGCAATGCCCAGGTGAGAGGAGACCTGTGAGGAGCTCCTGTCCCACCCACCCCACCACTTACCCAGATCCTCTCCACCCGCCACGCCTAACCACACGTGCACCGCACCAGTGCAAGTGCACCGCACTGTGCCGCACAGAGGAAAGGGAGCCTCCCTCATATATACAGAAAGCCCATAAATCATTAAGGAAAAGCCAACAGAAAAATGGGAAAGGGTATAGTTCACAATTTGACCTCTAGGAGGACAGATACCAATTTAAAACCACACTGAGATAACATGCTACAGCCTTTAAACCGACAGAGATCCAGATGTCAGACAGCGCCAAGAGGCAAAGTTTCAAGTAACAGGCCCTGTCTGCATGGCTGACAGTGCAGCCACTCCACAGTGTGACACCACTGCATAAACAGCACCGGGGCATGGAAAAGATGCTTAAGGACTTTGTCAGAGATGTACCAAAAAACTTTAAAAAAGAGAAAAGCTGGCTACTCTGGAAGCCTCTGGGACAGCAGACTAGGTAGCCAGGGATCAGGGTTGGGAGGAAGACTTTTCGCTGTCACCTTCTGGTTCTGTGCCCTTTGAATTTGTATCCTCAGTAACCATGAGAAGGACACTGTTTATTTTGAAAAATTTTAAATTATTGAAAAAACATTACCCAGGTACCTTCATTCTGAGGATTGCAGCATTTTTGACTTCTCGGTCTTCATTTAGCTTTGTTACAAGCTGTTGCAAAAATGTCTTTGAGGTTCTTCCATCTTCTATCTCTTGTTCTTGTGTCTCCAGGAGTTTTGCCAAATGTGTTTGAAAGTGAGGTGGTGTTTTAGGACTCTAAAATGAAATCACATCCCATCTAAATATCTGATCAACATTTGATATTATGAAGAATTCATTTTGAATATACACATATAACAGGGTCGGGGGTTTAGCTCAGTGGTTCCGGCGCCTGCCTCACAAGTGCAAGGTCCCGAGTTCAATCCCTAGTACTAAAAAAACCCAAAAAACAAAACGAAAAAAAATCACATGTAACAGGGCCGGGGATTTAGCTCCGTGGTGCCGCTGCCTGCCTCTCAAGTGCAAGGTCCCGAGTTCCATCCCCACTACCAAAAAAACAACAACATGTATAACACATGCATTTCACATGTTCATCCCAAAGCACAGGCCACTTAGCTAGTTACTCTAATTCTTGTCCATAGAAAACAAGCGGGAGTGGTACTTTTTTTTTTCCTTCCCAGTAGTGGGGATCAAACTCAGGACCTTGTGCTTGGGAGGCAGGCGTGGTGCCACTGAGCTAGATCCTTGGCCCCCTTGGGAATGGTACTTTTATCAAGAAGAAAGCAGACACTGCTGCTGAAACTTTTTTTGTAAAAAAGCAAAGCTATGGTCTTTAATTTCCTAATCTTAGGAATAAGTCCTGTATTCGTCCTGAAATGCACTCTTGTTTTTGTTTTTGAAAAGTACCTGGGGATACTCAGCAGCCGAACCCATCACATGTTCTAGCTGCCTCATTTTGAAGTTATATTCACTTTTCTTCTGATCCACTTCCTCTTTCTTTTGGTTGAGCTGGAAAAATTGAAGAGATAAGGGTTACGAGTTAGAAGGTAATAAGAGTGCATGATCCATTTGGAGAAGACAAGCTTCCCCATCACCAACTAGTAAAACCCTCACCACAGGAGGCCTCATCTCACAGAACGGCCAGCCACGAGACTGAAAGCCATGCACTGGGCAGGGTGAGGAGAGGAGAGCCTTTCACACTGCTGATGGATGCTACCGTACAGCCCTTGGGAAAGGCTCAGTGGAGGCTCCCCCGGAACCAGAACAGAGCTGCCACCTGGCCAGCAGCCTCACTCGTGGGCATGTGTTCTCGGAACCAAAGTAATATGTTGAAGACACATCTGCACTCTCGTGTTCACCGCAGATAAGCTATGGAGTAACACACACTAAATGCCCATCGGCAGAAGAATGGGTAAAGAAAATGGGACATTACAAAAAAAAAAGGCAAAGGGCTGGGGATTTAGCTCAGTGGTTCCAATGCCTGCCTTTTAAGCACAAGGTCCCGAGTTCGATCCCCAGTGACAAAAAAGAAAAGCAAAGAAAATGGGACCAATACCTGTAACTGAATACCAGCCAGGCCTAAACAAGAAATACATTCTGTCACTGAACAGCAAGGAAGAAGCTGGAGGAGGCAGGACAGACAGACAGATACACCTGGCCTCTCGGTGATGGTCACCCTGACTGCCAATGTGGCAGACTGAGAAACACCTCGGAAATGTAAAGCACGTCCGGGAGTCTGTGAGGGAGCCTCCAGAGGAGAATGGCACAGGGAAAGCAAATGATGGAGGACACACCCTGACTGTGGGCCCCGTCCACAGGGTGGGAGCTGCTTTCCCCTGCCCTTTGCCAGGATGTTTCCGCCTCACTGCTGGAGGCCTGAAAGCAATGGAGCCAGCTGGTGATGGGCTGACACCTGGAATGGAATGAACCAGGACTTGCTCCCCAGTTGCGATTTTATCAGTCATCCATCACAGTTGACTGGCACATTCGTGTGGGAATCTAAAACCACCAAACCTACAGAAGTGGAACCAGAACAGTGCTACCAGATAGGGAGGACACGGATGAGACACTGGTCAAAAGGCACAAGGCTTTGGTCAGACAGGAAAAATGAGTTCTTCAGAAATTAAAAATATGTAGGGCTGGGGATGTAGCTCAGCGGGAGAGCACCTGCCTGGCAAGTGTGAAGTCCTGAGTTTGAGCACCTGTACCAAAAAAAAAAGTGTATACTTCAAAACTGCTGAGAGTATAGACTTAAAATGTTCACACCACAAACAAGCTAAGTGCATGAAGGGATGGATGAGTTATGGGCTTGATTTAATCATTTCATAACACACACACACACACACACACACAATGCCATCACATTGTAATCCATCAATATACACAACTGTTATTTATCAGTTAAAAAAAGATGTTTCTTTGATTGGGGATTTACTCAGTAGTTCCGCTACCTGCCCTGCAAACGCAAGGTCCCAAGTTCTATCTCTGGAACCAAAAAAAAAGATGTTTCTTAAAATGCACTCACTACACACACACACACACACACACACACACACACACACACACAAGGTTCTTCAGGTATGAAGAAATAATACGCTTTACATTATTTTTTCAGGATTTGAAAAAGCAATTTTATATATATATATATATTTTTTTTTTTTTTTTGTACTGGGGATTGAACTTGGGACCTTGCGCTTACAAGGCAGGTGGCGGCACCCTGAGCTAAATCCCCAGCCCACCTATTTTCTAAAAATATCACAGCATTTTTCAAAGTAATACACTGTGAAATCTGGGCTGCTTTTTTTGTCTCTCTTAGTTGCTACCATAACCCAACCTTCTCATTTTTCCTCCGAAAACTAATTTATACCTGTTTTTACTTCTTAAATTTCACAAGTAACAAAATGCTTATTGAAGAAAATACAAAATGTAAAACAGCAGCAGCCAAAAAAGACGATGAAGGTGAGCCACAGCCTTGGCTCTGACTGAACCTGCCCCAGTGTCAGGGACGCAGGGCCGGGGGTGGGGGAGGGAGGTAGCCGGGTGGGAACCCACACTGCCCACAGCACATCCGCCTCCCCAGCACACTGTGGGCCCCTGCAGTGGTGGGTCCTGGGGCGCCCTCACCTCCTGCTGAAGTTCCTGGATCAGGACCTCCTTCCTGGCCAGCTCCTCCTGGGCGGACTGCAGCAGCCCCGAGTGCTTCTTGGAGGCCTCTGTGAGCATGTTCAGCTGCTCGGTGGCATGAGCCAGGTCCTCACACATCATGTCCCTCTGTTCGAGACAATCCCAGAAAGGAAGAGTTCTAAATTATAATAACTCAATAAAAGTCTGCAAGTCATTACCATGTACACTTTCTGAAAAAGGTTAAGAGTTTTTGTGTGAGAACTTATTATTAATTTTTTTTTGGCTTGTGTGTTAATTTATTCCAAAGCAAACCAACAGATAATGTCTAGGTGACCAGGTGTAGAGGTAAATACTATTTCTGAAAATTCATACAGGCAATCCCAGCAAGACTTAATTGCACTTACACCCCGCACTCAGGATCTCAAAGCTCCTCTCTCTTTCTCGGGGAGGACAGAAGCACAGAGCACACCTATGGTTCCATCACCAGGCTTTTACACACCAGAAGGTAAACGGCTATCAAAGACACCATACTCCAGGCTGGGGATTTAGCTCAGTGGTTCCACCGCCTGCCTCGCAAGCCCAAGGACCCAAGTTCCATCCCCGGTACCAAAAAAAGAAAGAAAAAGACACCACACCCCAGCTGGAAAGTGGCAGAGAGAATGAGAAGTCTTATTTTTTTTTAAAGTACTCACTAGTAATTGAACCCAGGGCAGTTGCACTGAGCTACATCCCTAGCCCTTTTAAATTTTTTATTAGAGACAGGGTCTCACTAAGTTGTCCAGGCTGGGCTCAAACTTACAAGCCTCCTGCTTCAGCCTCCCAGAGTGTTGGGATTACAGGCATGTGCCATACACCCAGCTGCACACATAATTTCTGTACATACAGTACATGTGATTGTTAATCACAGGAGAATTTGCTTAGCCTTCCTTGCTAAAAGTATGTGTGTGTATATACATTTTTTTTTTAATTTGTATTTTTGGGGTACTGGGGATCGAACTCGGGTCCTTACGCTTGTGAGGCAGGTGGCAGAAGCACTGAGCTAAATCCCTAGTCCCCATGTATACATATATTTTAAAAAATACCCAATGTATCACAAACATTCTGTTTTGTACTGTTATAATTTTCATTGAGAGACATCCATTCCATCTCACAGGCAACACAATTCAAGCCACCATTAGGTATTCTGGTCCACCTGAACTCTTATTTCATGTGTTTATTCTCACATCTAGATTCTCTGGGGAAGCACATGTGCACCTTTGTCCATTTTCCACAAGAGCATTCTGTCCTCGGGACTCGTAAGAGCCCCTCTGGGTTTTAAGACAATACACTGTCATCAATTACGTTTTCTTCCAAACTGCTGTCAAGTGTTTTTTGTTTTAATATATATATAGTTTCTCCTTATGCTTTTTTTTTTTGGTACTGGGGATCGAACTCAGGACCTTGCGCTTGTGAGGCAGGTACGGCACCACTGGGCTACATCCCCGACCCTCCTTATGCTTTTTAACCTTAGTATTAACATTTTTTCCCAAAGGGTCACCAATAAACGATCTCAAGATTGTTTATATATTTGTGTGCTTTTATAACATCATTTGTCTAATCTAAGAACTTCTGTTGGTTAAGAATCTAACCATGTCTAGGCCGGGGATTTAGCTCAGTGGGTTTCACCACCTGCTGCGCAAGTGCAAGGATCCAAGTTCGATCCGTGGTACCAAAAAAAAAAAAAAGAGAGAATCTAACCATATTTTTAAAAATTGGTCAGACAGTTTTCCTAGTACTGTGTTTCTGTTGTACACAGTCGCCCTTCCTTTGCAGCTTTGCCTTCACTGTGACCTCTCTGTGGACGGTCACAGAGTTGGCTGACTTCTCTCTCATCGCCAGTCCAACTCCGGGTTTATGAACCTCTGTGCACGTATTTCCAGGGAATTCTAAAAGCATCTGGTCAAACTGTTTAAAGTTGGGATTTGGGTCTCTATGGCCACCCTCTGCCTTACTGGCCGAGAGTCCTTTCAGCCTTTCTGCCCAAGATTTCTCATCTCTCAGGAAGTTTCATGTCCTTAATGCTGGCTAAGTTTTCTCCCGAAGATACTATGTTGTTTTTGTGAATAAGTCTATAAAAAGAAATTCTGTTTGTAAATGGTTATTGGTGATATACAGTAAAGCTGTTTGAATAAATAATTTATTTTCATATCCCTCAGGAAACTTTTGTGCCACTAATGTGCTCCCTGAAAAAGTTCATAGTTTTGTTGGGTTTTTTTGGTACCAGGGATCAAACTTGGACCTTGTGCTTTTCAGGCAGGCGCTGGAACCACTGAGCCAAATCCCTGGCCCAAAGTTTATAGTTTTGATTGTTTATATGCATGAGATTTTTTAGTTGTTACACTGTTAAGTGGTAAATAGCAAATATATTTTACAGATATAATTTATAACTGGTTACTAAGCCCACTATTCTAATAGCTGCTCAGGAAACACAGACTTCAGTTTCCAGACAGACACCACTCATGTGTAAGTAACAGTCATCTTCAGTTTTTAGAATATTTGTAATGTCCCATACTGTTCTCATTTTATTGCACTGACTGGGAACTCTTATTGTCTTTTTTTTTTTTTTTTTTTTTTTTTGGTACCGGGGATCGAACTCGGGTCCTTGCACTTGCACAGCAAGCACCAAAACCACTGAGCTAAATCACCAGTCCGGGAACTCTTATTGCTGTCCTAAAAAAAAAAAATTTTTTTTTTTAAGTAGGAAAGACAGAAAGAAAACAGGGAGAGAAGGAAGGAAAAGCTTTTCTTCTCTTTTTCTTTTTTTGGTACTGGGGATCGAACTCAGGTCCTTGCACTTTGTGAGGCAGGTGGTGAAATCACTGAGCTACATTCCTGGCCCTGGAACAGCTTTGAATAAGGCACCATGAGCGCCCATCACTGAGCTACTCCCCTCCATATTTCTTTACCATTACAACAGGCACACCGGCTGGCACACCCACCGACAGTCTCTAGCCAAGGGTTTAGTCTCACAGGCACCTTAGGTGTGGCTGCAGTGCCTGACTTTTCATCTGCCCCTCCCACCACACCCAGCAGGCAGGTCCTGGACCTGCAAGGGGCCAGCCGGGGTCATCCTCACAACCTTGTGTCAGGAGGTACTGTCAGCTCTACAGGTGCGACAGAGGCAGAGAAATGCCAGAATTCCAATGCGGCAGGCTGTGCTCCTAGAAACTTCAGTTCTTCTAAACTCTCTTAGTTTCCGGTTACTCTGATTTTACTTGTTTTAAACTTGTATTGTATGTATATTAGCAGTTTCAAATCCCACCTGGGATGTGGCAAGATATAAACAAAGTACTGGTTATATCCACCTTGGATATTTATCCCCACAGATGCGTGTGTGTGTGTGTATGTGTGCACACATGCATGCGTGTGATGCTGGGTGAGGTCTGAACCCAGGAACTGAACTACATCCTCAACACAACACATTTTTTTTGAGACAGGGTCTCACTATGTAGTTTAGGTTGCCCTTAAACACTAGCCCAGGCTGGCCTCAAATTCAGGGAATCCTCCTGCCTCAGCCTCCTGAGTGCTGTGCCACCATGCTGACTATTCTTGATACCTTTTGAGACAGGGTCTCTCAAAATAACTAGGTTGCCTAGGCTAGGCTCGAACTTGAGATCTTCCTGCCTCAGCCTCCCAGGTAGCTGGGATGCCAGGTGTGCGGCACCACGCCAGGCTCCCTCCCAGGGTCTGTAAGTTGAAAGTGGGCACATATTCAGTCTTCCTTTCCTGGGCCTCTCTGCTCCTCCTTGGATGTCCACAGAACCCCGGCCTGCAGGTCAGCAGCCAGATGCCCTCCAACTACTTCCTCCCTCACAGCCCAGATCCAGCTGGACATCGACCTCAACCCACTGCGATCCTCAACAACCACTCCTTCCAGAAGCGCTTCTGGGCCCAGGCCTCCCGGTCTTCTACTTGGGTTTTCCTAAAAGGCCTGTCCCTGCCCTCAAGTCACTGCACACCCGGGCCCAGCTCTCCTCACTGCTACTATGCTGGGCGCTGCACCTGTGTTCACACTACCAAGCCTCCCACCCTCAGAGTGTGTACAAACACCATCCCTTCTGGGGAGCTCTCTGGAATCCCTCAGGCAGCATTCTTCTTCTCCCCACTTTTCTGCGCTCCTGGGTTGACATCTAGAAAGTAGGCCGTGGCATAGGCTGTACAGTAGGTACAGTAGTATCTGTTGTTTCACAGGTAGCATCGGTCTATAAGAAAACCTCATTTCTAAATGCACAACAGTACACACAGTGGGTGACCACCTGTGTGAGAGTAGGAGAGATTGGTCTACACCCCCAAGACACAGCAAAAACTGGTGGGAGGACATGACAGACAGGGAGGAGTAGCAGGAAAGGGACACTGCTTCTGAACCCTGTGACAGTACAACTTAGTCTTGAAACAGATACATTTATACCCACAATGAGGACAACAAAAATATGTACTTCAGCTAAAACACAAAGGATACGTGAACTCAACCCGCCAAGTAGCCCTTTCTTTGATCTGTTGCCACCTCTGCATCCCACTGGAGCAGGCTCCGCACTGCCCCTCTTACGTGAGGGTCAGTCACCCCAGCTTACCATGCACAGCATCAGTGAAGAAAAACAGACCACCTGCCCAAACACGAGGATTTCATGGTTATCTCCTAACTGCCTGGGCTCCCATGGGGAGAGTGGCTCCAACTATTCTTCTACTTGTTCACTCTAAACCTCCATACATATATGCACTGACAAACAACAAACAAACAGGCATGCTCTTAACATCTACCTCGATGTCATCAGAGAGTTTTCTCAGCCTCACGGTTTCCTTTAGGTCCAGAATTTCCACTTCGTGTCTCTGAATCAACACTTTGCTTTCTTCTCTGTCAGCGAGAGCGGAGTTGTATTTGCACTGCGGGAAAGAAAGTCATGATGCAAGAGCTGTATGCCTTTTTGTAGGTTAAAATGACAAGGATGGCCTGAGTTCTATCTACAATGGTAACCAGATGAACACAATTCAATAAATCCTTAATGAAATAATGAAAGAAAAAAAAGTGAAGTCCCAGCATATCAGTGGACAAACTCTGTGTTACCTTCGACAGGAGCCTGCCTTAGGGAATGCACTCACTCTGCTTAGGGCACAGCACTGACACAAATGGAAACCTTCACAGCCACCCAGACAGCAGAGGGCACCAAGCGCCAACTGAGATACTGGGAAAGAGAAGCGGCTGCTCTAGGGAAGTTGATCAGGCTAACTCTGGGGAAATAAACCCACTCTCTACACAGCTCGTATCTCCAAACTTCACTAGAGTGGGCCATTGTTTTCCTGAAGCAACCAAGGAGCACTATGGCCTGAACCATCACGGGCAACACCCAGTTTGCTTCTTCCATGGCTTGAGTGAGCAGCTCCGAGGTGGTGCAGAGAACCCTGTTCTGGTCAGGGACACTGGAAGCGCTGCCACTAGCGCTGCATACGCTGAGGCCCTGAGCACCTACTAGCCCCAAGCACTGGCGAGTGTGTTCCGACACGCTGACATGCTAACCACTGCTTCGTGCTGCTGGGAACAGTTAACCTTTCCAGTCTGTGAACTGTGTGTCATGGTCAAATTCAGCAGCACGGTGACTGAACTTACACTTATGTCCTCCAGTTCTTCCTTCAGGGTGTCTATGGTTTCCGTTTTCTCGCACACTGATGTTCTGAGCTCCTGGATCCGCTTTGTGAGGTCGGCTATAACTTCCTGAAGAAGACAGAAGGGTATTTTCATACCCAAACACATTACAATCATTTCTAAATGATAAGTCATTTTTCTTTCCTAATGGCAGCATATGAAGTAAATTTTAAATCCAGTATGGTAGCCTGTAATCTCGGCAACCTTGCTGAGGCAGGAGGATCAAAAATTCAAGTCCCAATTTAGTAACTTAGAGATTCTATCTCCACAAAATAAAAAATAAAAAGTCCTGGGTTCAATTCCCAGTATAGAAAAAAAAGAGCAAATTTACTGTAGTAAAATATCACGTCCCATTCCATTATTAATATCAATTTATATTTTAATTGCCTTATTCTACTTTATTTAATCAGTTGCTTGGTTTTATTTATTTCAAGGGTGTTTTTAAGACAGAGTCTATGTAGGTCAGGCTGACATTCAACTCACAGCAATCCTCCTGTCTCAGTCTCCTGAGGCTGAGACTACAGGCCTGTACCACCATGCTGGGCCAGCTGCTCTATCTTTATGAATAAGATCTAGATAAGCAAAGTTCTACACTTATTTTGATTTGTGGATAGGAATGTAACTTTTATTCTATGATTTTTTTTTTTTTTTTTGATACCAGGGATCAAACTTGGGCCCTTGCGCTTGCAAGGCAAGTGGGGGTACCACTGGGCTTAAATCCCCGGGCCCCTTGGTACTGACTTTTATCTAGAATAATAAAAGTGGGCCAGAGATTTAGCTCAGTGGTTCCACAGCCTGCCTTGCAAGTCCAAGGTTCCGAGTTCAATTCCCATACCAAAAAAAAAAAGTCAATACCAAGGATTTTAGAATTTGTATCATGAGACTTAAGGGTCAAATGAGATAGGACAAGGTATGGTGGCTTACATCTGTAATCCCAGCACTCAGGAGGCTGAGGCAGGAGGATCACTGAGTCTGAGGCCAGCCTTAACTACATAGCGAGACCCTGTCTAAAAAAAAAAAAAATCAATGAGATAAGGTCAGCATCCTAGTTAAAATAGCAGGATGTGTTTTACAAACATTGCCATCCAAAGTGTCAGGGTAGTTTGTACTTAAAGTTAGTTGGAAAATTAACTAAGGTGGAAGACCTCACTCTCTGGCACCCCTGAAAGATAAAGACAAACACAGCCTAAATCCAAAAGGAAACAGTGGCTCTCAGGTGACCCTCAGGGGCCTGCAGTGTCAAGCAGCACTGAGGGGGGAGCTGTGGTCCACCTACCTTGTCAGCATCTCTAGACTTTTCCAGAGAACTGGTCACTATTTTAGCAGCAAGCAAGCTCTCTTCCAGTTTCTGTATTTCTGCCACCTAAGAGAAAAACAAATACTTTAGAAAAAGAATTAAATCACGAAGTTAACTACACATGCATTTAAAAAAAGGCTGTTGCCTATTTTTCATATTGAGTCTGAGCTAAGAGTAATACTTGAAAATGATAAATTACATCGAAAGACAATGATTTTTATGGTCTTTTCCAAGAGACCAACAAATCCTAAGATTACAGTGACCTGGGGGTTAGAAAAATAAGTTAAAAAAATACCAACCTGCCAGGTGTGACAGCACAGGCCTGTAATCCCAGCACTCGGGAGGCTGAGGCAGGAGGATGAGCTCAAGCCCAGCCTGTGCAACTTAGCAGGACTCTGTCTCAAAGTAAGAAAGGGCTGGGCTGGGAATGTAGCTCACTATAAAGACCTGAGTTCAATCCCCAGGATCACAATAAATGAATAATAGCAGTAATAACAGGACCAACAAAAAATTCCATAAACGATGGAGTTCCTAATAGTGAAAGTTAAAAAAAATTTTTTATAATAAACCTCATTAGGTATCAGGAATAAAAGTTATAAACTTCAAATTGTACAGTCAGAATAATTGGAAATATACCTGATGCTCAAACTTGGCCATCTCTTTCTGTTTCTCCTGATGAGCAGCCTCAAGAACTTTTAAGATTTCTCTGGAATAAAAGAATTACCTTTTAGCCGCTTCCTTCAATGGAAACAGGATCTGCGTCTGTCAATTCAGACTTTCTACCCCTTCCCATTCTGGGGATGGACCGAGGGCCCCATGAGTGCCAGGTGAGGCTCTCGCACTGAGCCACATCCCAAGCTAAAAGTTAAGCCTCCACGCGAAAGGAGCAAAAACAAGAAGAGACTATGGTAGTGAACAGCAGTTTAGTCAAGCGGAAACAATTAATAGCACTCACTTAGAACTGTTTTCTTTATCTTCTTCAAACTGTAATGACAATCTGTTGTTGCGTTCTTTTTCCGCTTCATAAAGCTCCATCAAATTCTAAAAGACAGCCTTAGATTAGACTGGAGACGACCGGGCCTGGTAACACGTGGCCAACATGTGGCTGGCACAGGGCAGAGCAGGATGTTAGGGGAGCTCAGACGGTCCTTGGCCTTCACCAAGACAATGGCCCAGAGCCAGGACACATTCACCAACTGCCAACCCCTTCCTGACTTACACTCAGATCAGATCTCAGAGTTTCATTTTCTTTCTTGAAGTTTTGGAGGCTTTTTGAAAGTTGGTCTACCTCAAACTTCATTACTTCTTGTAAGTTGTCGTAGGAATCCTGAAGGCAGACTTGGCTCTCAAGAAGTTTTTCATTTTCTAATCTTTACCAGGAAAACATTTTACAATGGTAAATATAAGAGCTAAAGTATTTTGGAGTCAGATTATCTGCAGTTCAATTTATGCCATCAACAGACCACTGCTGAGGGACACTGGCCTAGACTGAAGCTCCTCATGGCCTTGCGCAAGGGTCCATGATGTGCCTGTGTGTCCCACGGGACCACGGGTGGTGGTGGTGTTGGATGGGGACAGCAGCCAGCCAGGAGGGTGTCAGCTGGCAGGCATCACTTTCTCAGGCTCACCCCCTGTGGCTTCAACTAGACACAATCAATGGACCGGCAATATGGGGTGATTCGGTTCACTTGGGGGTTCCCAGCTAGGCACTAGTTATTAATCTCCAAGAGCTGACAGTTCAACCTCAGCCACATTCTTCAGCTCTAAGAAGCTTTTGCAAGATGGCAAACATGCCTTGATCTCAGCTACAGAGAAATTCTTTGGCAAAGAACCGCCTCCTGCATTTTCAGTTTTCTCCTTTTATTTCCTCCCCTGATACAATGTGTCATACCCATGCCCCCAGAGCCCAGCCAAGCCCAGCAAACAACCAGGCTGGCTTTGGACCCCCAACAGATGTCCTAGCTTCTACACAGAGCCATCAGACACAGAAATAACCATCTTACAGCTCAGAGCACAGCAGGAGCAGCAAACACAAAGTGGAATAAAATCCTGGGCTAAAAGACAGATTGCCAGGGAGGGAACATATATAGTGTATATACTTAGGATGGTTTTTTTGGTTTTTTTTTCTTGGTACCGGGGATCGAACTCGGGTTCTAGCATTTGTGCAGCGGGCGGCGAAACCACTGAGCTAAATCCCCAGCTCCTATGTACTTAGGATGTAAGCAGTATAGATAAAGTGGGCAAAATAATTAAGAAACACACTGCAGTGTTGTGCTGTTTCTTCAGAGGCCTTGACAGCCTCTCAGTGTTACAATGGAGAACAAGCAGCTCGAAAGCCATTATTCAACACCAGAGGCCCTGAGAAAAATGAAATTGTGCCTTGTACTTTAGACAGCTAGAGTGTACTTAACACTTTTAAGATAGAATTTAAGTACACAGCTAAACAGAGTGGATTCTTCATATCTTTTAATCTAGTTCCACTCTATCAAGTAAACACAAGGAGATTAAGATCCAAGATGATTAAGAGAGTGATTTTCTAAAAAAAATCATAGAAAACTAGTCTGCAGTAAAGCCAAGATTGGATTCAGAGGCTCAGCACAAGGTGCAAGGCGAAAGTACAGCCAGGGTGTGTTGAGTAACCGGGTTTCTGCCCCTGCACGCTGCATCCTCCAGGTCACCAATCCTCCTGGACCCCTCCCCCACACCGCCTGGGGCTACCTGAGGCTGTCCAACTGCAGCTGCGCCTGCAGGTGCCGCTCCGACAGCTGGCCCAGTTCTTTCTCCTGACTCTCTCGGAAGGAACCGTACTCCAGTTTTACCGAAGACAACTCCTTATCGGCAGAGTAGAGAACCAGCCGCAGGTCTTGCACCTCACTTTTCAAAACTAGAAAACAAAACAAATCCTCAATAGGTTTCTTTCTTTCTTTTTTTTGTACTGTGGATCAAACTCAGGACCTTGCACTTGCCAGGCAGGTGGTGCTGCTGAGCTATATCCCCAGCTCCTCAGTGGGTTTCTTTACGGGTGTTTTTATAAAGTTGGCCAATAAATTCCGACATCACCTTTTAGTAAAGAAGCTGAAGAGCTAAGTGCCCAGGACTAATGAGACCTGCTTTCTTCTACCTAGTGCTCTGTTCATCCTACATTTCTGCTAAAAAAAGAAGAGCTAACATTGGACCCTCACTCGCAGTCACTTGACTTTTCCAGATTTCTCCTGTAGAACATGCATCGCCTCTTAATCTAAGAAAAAAATCACAAGAATTAACATTTATGAAGTCACCTGATCTTAGTTATTGAAAATCCTTTACTAAATATCATAACTTTATAACATAGGTTAACCATTTCTAGTCTTCTAAAGAAACTCTACCTGTAAAGTGAATTAGGCAACTTTTTAGATCAAAGAAAATAGGACGCCTTTATTTTGTTTTAGCTTTTTAACTACTATAAATACTTTGATGAAGAGAAAATAAACTGAGGAAAAAAAACCCTTCGAATCAAATGTACCCCCATATCTACAAATATAAATAATTTATGCTTTTTTCTATCAATATAAGAACATTCATCCCATTACATCAAGAGACTTCATTTTCAAGGCAGTTTATTTACAACTTTAAGCAAATATTTATGTCATATCTAACAACAAAACAGCCAACTAAAAAACACCACAGGGGTAATGTTATACCGTCTGTCAGATGGCCCCCCAAAGTCTCATGCACTCATAGGTGGAGCTTTTGCGAGTGACTGGATTATGGGTGTGTGATAATGGATCAGCTCACTCACTGATTGGTGTAGCACAGTTCTGGGTATGGATAATGAATTTGAGGGGGGGACCCAACCTGGGCATGAGTGGCACCAACCAACAGGCTTGTGGCCTGGATGGAATAAAAAGGGAAAGAAGGATGAAATTGTGCTGCTTCTTGCCTGCCATGCCATGAGCTATTTCTTCTTTGTTGTGACCCTCTGCCAACCCACCATGCCTGAGAGCCAACCAACTATGGAGTGAAACCTCTACAAACTAAGAGTTAAAATAAAGCTTTCCCCCTTCATCTTGTGGGTGTGGGGTATTTTGTCCCAGCAACAAGGAAAGTAAGACAGATGACATTAACCTAAGTAAGTAAAAGGACCCTGAGTTACAGTACTTGGTCACATCACAAAGATCCTAACTGTTCACACTTACGGTCATTCTCAGTCTGCGCATCTCGAAGCTGCTTTTCAAGGATACTGAGCTGTAGGAGATGCTCTTGCTGCTGGGTGGTCCAATTAGTTCTTTCAGATGAGAAAAGCTTTGGGAAAGACACAGGATTAGTGGAAAAGGAATGCTGGCCTTCTAAGAAACAGTCCAAATCATTAAGTTGTTTCTGTTTTTAATGTCTAGTTTTAGGTCTCTGATCAGAAGAAACTTGGCTGTCTTTAGGAATTATAGTTAAGGTGACCAAGAAAGTACTGGATCATGGCAAGAGCATGGATGAGCCATCTTGTTTTCTTCTAAACACCGGCAAGAGATACGTCTGCAATGTTGGCGGAGCCAGCCAGCAATCAGACAGTGAACTCCAGCCTCATCACCAGAGCACTGTGTGAAGTCAGGATCAACTGAGGCTTTGGGAGGACTCTTTAGTCCCATGATGCTCTGACTCTGCGCATCTTTTATACTGTCTGGGCCATGGTCCTGTGCTCACCTCCTGAATCTGAGTAGAATGGTGTTCCAGTTTGTCAACATGCTGCTGAAGTTTTAGGCTTTTATGATTTTCTTCATCCAACTTGGCTTGAAGAGCACTCACTTGTTCCTGCAACACAGATTTCAGATTTCATCAAATTTCTTTTGATTTCCTTCAAATTTCTTTTTTCATCAAAGAGACAAGATACCAGAATAAAACAAGATAGCACTGCAAAACTGCATATGAACAAGCATTAGCAAGGCCTGTTTGGAGGCAGAAAAATTCAATTGCTATCTTGATGAATTTTCATTATACTCATAGTTCATCAAAGTGGATAAGTTAACCTGCAAAGGAAAGAAGGCCTCAAACACAGAGCCCTCTTGAGACTTCTGAGCAGAACTACCTGGGGTTACCTCTCCAACAAGGCCTCTATTCCTCGAAAGGGCAAAATACTGGGATTCAAAGTGGGACAGAGCACTCCAAGTTTTACTGGACAGTAAAAAAAATTTTTTTAAATTACCAAACCAGCAGAACTCCAAGAAAATGCAATCTCACAAGTTATACCATGTACACTAAAAGCTACCGAAAATTTGATCTCTGGTAAGATTCGGCCAAATATTTTAACTTCCTTTAGGAGATATAGCCCCATGTCTTGTAAATCAGTTTTGAAACTTGAGGCTAGTGATAAAGCAGTCATCTTACACATGAGGGAATGAAAGCCCACAGAAAGTGGAGCATGATTTGCTTAGGATAACAAAATGAATTAAAGGAATAAGACTAGGGTGGTTTCCAAGCCAAGGATCCTTACATACCCACACGTTAAAAAATATGATTTTAATACCAAGCATGTTAGAACACTATAAATTATAAGCAGTTAAAATGATAGACAAAGAAAAGTTATTTAAGTGAATATTCAACTTTTTGTTTTTTTAAAACTAAAACATTACCTGCACTGTTCTAAGCTCTTCAGAAATGGCCTGGAAAGCTTGTTCACTCATCTCGGGAGGCACAGGCTCACTGAATATATCATTATCTAATGCGCTGCAATTCTGAGTGTGCAGAGAGCCAACGCTCCCAGTTTCAGGGCTTAATTTTGGTACTAATCGAGAACGAAGTTGGTAAGCCTTGGTTGGTGTAGTTATAATCTGCCAAAAAAAAAAAAAAAAGATTATAGCCAACAACATTAGCATGCATGAAAAGAATAGCATATTTAGCAATTTTATAAACACAGAAGATAAAATTCTATACACCAAAAGAAAGGGAAAAGTATCCTTGAGAAACAAAATAAAAATGACCAAAAGGAAGTAAATCTATCAGTTCAACACAATCCTCCCAAAAATTCTAGTATGGGTTTTAAAAATGAAACTTGGTAAGTTGATATCTAACTTTATACAAAAAATTAAAGTATGAGAAGAAACATCTCTCTATCCAATATAAAACTACATTATGAACGTAACAGGGCATGCTGTTTAAAACCATACTTTAATTCTTTTTTTTCGTACTGGGGATCAAACTTGGGTCCTTGCACTTGCGAGGCAGGTGGTGGAACCACTGAGCTAAATCCCTGGACCCCATACTTTAATTCTTTAAAAAAAGAAAAAAATGATAGAGCTTTCAAGAAAACAAGGGAAATATCCAGGCTCTCACTCATACCCCCCCAAAAAAAACAGATAAGAGAAACACTTACTAGAATCTGAATGGCAACTGCAACAAGCACGAAGTCAGAGTAAACGTGGGACACATGTCCACATAGGCAGGGATTCTGCACACAAGCACAGAGCCTGCTGCAAGGTGCTGAACTGAGCCTGGTACCCCAAAATGCACTGGGGGTCCTTCAGGGAAGCTCAAGGCTCCCAGGCAGGTGCACATCCTGGCAGAGGCAAGTGAGATGCCCTTAGGACAGTGACACAGTTGAGGCCCACCGGGTACAAGAAGAAATGAATTCATAAGTGAAAACTGGATAAAGTGGGAGAAAATATACCACCTGAGTGAGAGTGAACAAACAACAAACAGCACAGACTCCAAGGACTTCCTATTCTGGAGTCATCAAGTAGATTATAGAAATGTTAAGAAATAAAAGATGCTATTAAAAATAATGAGCGAAAACCAAGCCATTATTTAAAAATGACCAGGCAGTTTTGAAAAGGATCTGATAGAATTACTAGAAATAAAAAGTATAGTTGTTAAAATAAAAAGTCAGCAGGGGTGGGCCGGGGATTTAGCTCAGTGGTTCCACCACCTGCCTCACAAGCACAAGGTCCCAAGTTCAATCCCCAGTACCAAAAAAACACACACAAAAAGAAAATACATGAAAAGATAATGACAGTAGTAGTAGCCAGTGAAACACAAATTAAGGCCACATTGAAACAACATTTTATACCCATTACATTGACACAGTTAAGTTTCCCCATAAGGGTACTAGTGAGGATGTGGCTCATTAGAAATGTTCATGTTGGGCCGGGGATTTAGCTTAGTGGTACCTCACCTCCCTTACAAGTGCAAGGTCCTGAGTTCGATTCCCAGTACCAGAAAAAAAAAGTAAATTCAACATGTTGAAAGTGAACAATCTGGTGAGTACACATCTAGCGAACTACTGCTGCAGTCAAAGCAGTGAAAATGTCCGACACCTCCAAGTTTCCTCCTGCCCTTGCTATCGGTCTCTGGAGGGCTCTGCCTGCTGCCCATGCTGGGCTGTCTGCTCTTCTCTCCCTGATCCAAGGACATCTGGGCCAGACTCAGGTTTGCCCACCAGAGTGGATCTGGAAGCCCTCTTTCTCAATTGTCTATGTAATATTTGAAACCATTTTTTTAAAAAAAAAAATGGATGGGGGGCTGGGGATTTAGCTCAGTGGTTCCGCCGCCTGTCCTGCAAGCACAAGGTCCTGAGTTTGATCCCTAGTCCCAAACAACAACAACAACAACAACAACAACAACAACACAACAAAAAAATTACATAGATGGGAGTTACAAAGCCTGATAATAAAATGAACACTTAAGGGCCAGGGATTTAGCTCAGTGGTTCCAACGCCTGCCTAGCAAGGGCAAGGTCCTGAGTTCAATCCCCAGTACCAAAAAAAAAAAAAGAACACTTAAGAGAAAAAAAGAAACAAATGAAAAATGAACCTACTCCCCCAGATTCATCTATGTTAAAGAATGTAACTAGTCCATTTTTACTGCTATGTAGTTGTGGGAATACACTATATTTTATATAATCTCCCAAGATAAACATTTGTGTCATTTTCAGTTTTTGCTTTTGTTTTGTTTTTCCTTTTTCCTGGTACCGAGGATCAAACTCAGGACCTTGCACTTGAGAGGCAGGCATGGTGCCACTGAGCTAAATCCCCAGGCCCAAAGTTTTTGCTTTTAAGAATAACATTTCAATCAGTTCTTTCTTTCTCTGTCTCTTATATAAAATGCAAGACTCTCTCTACAGCATATACTTAGAAGCCGAACTGCTGGGTTGTGGGGTTTATGCATGTTCAGCTTCACAAAGTAATGTCAATTTATTTTCCAAGGTTGTTGTAAAATTTTGTCCCACCAGCAACATGAACATTTCTTTTTCTTTTTTTTTTGGTGGTACCAGTGATCCAACTCAGGACCTTGCACTTGTAAGGCAGGTGAGGTACCACTGAGCTAAATCCCTACCCTGTTGAGTTTAAACACACATAGTTTAACGTACTAATAAAGCTATTAAAACCAAAAAATAAAAGAGAGGTTGAAGTCAGGCTCTTGTCCCACCCTGCCTAGGCAGATTAGGCCATTTCCCTCCCAAGCGGAGAGTGAAGGTGAGGAGCCCATACTCCCTGCCCCACAGGCAATTCCCTCCTTTTGGGAGGATAAGTATGTGCGTTTTGCTTCTTCCGGCCTAATAATGACTCCCCACTCCTCACAAGGTTGTATGAATTATTTGTCATCCACTGTTGAGTGAGGGTCATCAGATACTTTATCACTTGTGAGTTATCTAGAATCAATATTGAATGAAGAAATATTTGAGTGTGTAATTCTAAAAGCGTTGTGAATTTGAAGGAAAAATAAAATGAATGTTCCTTTTCTAAATATTAAAAATAAAACCATGCTTTATTAGCATGTGTATAGTCAAACAAAATAGTGGGAAAAAAATAAGTTCAAAAAAAGCTAAACATTTCTACCATTCAAAAATGAAATAGCAGATGCATGGCACCCCTGTGTAAAAACAAAAATAAAGGCACAAAAAAATTAAAATAAAAAGGTCTCTAAGACTGGCTACATCAAAATCTTAAGCTCATGTAACAGAAGCACCACAGGCAAAAATGAAACACAAGCAGTGTGACATGGAACACACTGGCAGTGTGCACAGCCAACAGACTGTACAGGAGAATGCAAATCCCAAGAAAACGATCAACAGCCAGTAGAAAATGGGCTCTTTCTTCAAGGAAAAGCAGACAAAATGAATATAAATATATTTGACCTTCACTGGAAATGAAGGAAGTGAGAATCAGAATCTTAATCTCATTTTGCTCCCAATCGATTGTCAACTGGTATAGAACCTGAGGACCTCAGGGAGGGGGCTGGCACTGGGAGAGGCCGCACACGTCCCCAGAGCCCTCCTAGGAAGACCATCTTCCAGCAGGATCCAAGCCAGAGAACGTGTGCCCTGGAAACCACCTAACACTGACAGTCATCCGAATGGTGCAAAGTTGGGTTTACAATGAGGTAGCACTCTAGGAACTAGTTAGTATGGAAAGACCTGAGGCAGATCACGATTTAACAAAGACTACAGAAGAATGACATATGCAGGTTGACTGCAATTTTTTTTTTTTTTTTTGGATACTGGGGATCGAACTCAGGACCTTGCACTTGCAAGGCAGGAGGCAGAACCACTGAGCTAAATCCCTGGCCCCAAATGCAATTTTTTTTAAAAAAAGGAAAACAATAAACTA
This sequence comes from Heterocephalus glaber, assembly GCF_000247695.1. Next base: position 75,675,181 of record NW_004624730.1, read on the forward strand.
TAAACAATGGACCTAATTTGGCACTGGTGCTCAAAAGGAAGTGTAGCCTTGGTGTGTGTGTGTGTATAATTTCTTTCAGACAAAGTGAATATACTCATTAAGTATTCATACAATTAACTACAACAAAAGATCTGAATTCTAAGCCTCTCTTCACTCTACAACTCTACTGTGCTAAGGGGCCAGTCAAGATTACAAAACATTTGGCAATATTCTGCAAGTATTTTCATGTCCTACAAATAGTTTTTTAAAAAGGAAAAAAAAAAAGAAAAGAAAAACGCTGGGCATGACAGTGCATGCCTGTAAGCTACCTGGGGGGCTGAAGCATGCAGATCCCAAGTTTGAGGTCACCCTGAATAACTTTGGAGGATTCTGTCTCAAAATAAAATTAGAAAATGGGATAGGAACACAGCCCAGAACTCCCTGGGTATAATCCCTAGTACCACCAAAAATCCCCCCAAACCTACCTTTATAGAAAAAAATTACCAGGTAAAAACTGTGAAATATCCTTGCAATAGATTCTTATGCAGCTGCCAAAACTAACCAAAAATTAGAAAAGCAAACAAAAACAAAAAAAAGCCTTTTCTCCCTTTCAGACATGGGGCAAACTAAAATCATTAAGTTAAACAAAGCTGTAGAATGACATGTATATTGTGCAACCCTGTGTGTAAAATAAGAAAATACGAAGTGGTTATCAACTTGGTGACACTAATGGCTTTCAAAGAGGGACCCCGACTGAAGGAAAGAGATCTGCCATCGCCGACCTTTTATACTCCTTATAATTCCCTTGTTTAGGGTTCTCTGCCTGTAGGGTTTCTGTTCTACTGCAAGCTCAGTGCACATTACGCTACAGCAACAGCTACCATTAATAGGGACCTCTCAAACACCAGGCACTTTATCAATGACTGCATTTATTACTGTAAAATCCCTGCAATTAGATCACCTTCACCCCCAATTCAGAGAAAAGAAAGAAGAAACCCTGAGGTCAATGGCAGAGGAGAAGGTGATTCCAAATGCCATATTCTTTGGTCCCCAGCCCTACCAAAGGGTGTACACCAGAGCACCAAGGCACTTTCTGCAAGGGATGGCACTGCTATTTGAAGATGGAGCCCGCAGGCTTCTCCAGTAATAAGAGAAATGTATGACTCCAAACGGGAGCACTGCTTCACATATCCTACCTTAAGTGTTTCAGCATGGATTTTATTCAGTTGAGAAACTTCTTGCCGCTTGCAGGCTTTTGTTGCTTCTAAGAGGTTTTCAAGATTAAGGTTTGCTTTTTGCAAAGACTGAAGCTCTGATTCCAATTCTAGCTGCTTCTTCCTAAAGGATATTGTAAAACTGAGTATTCCAGGTAATAAATAACGTCAAACATCTGCAAAGTACTTTACAGCTTATATTTACACATAACTTTATAACTCTTTAAATCAGAGATATTCTCTTAGATCATTACCTTTTCATTATCATTTTCAGGCTAATAAAATATGGCTCAGGACTGACAACTATCTAAGGTATGCAGTTAGCTGACAGTAAAGCACAAATCCAAAGCCCAGGGGTCCATGACAGTATCATTTATATCAGGTTTTGTTTTCTTTGGTACTGGAAATCAAACTCAGGGCCTTGTGCCTGCCAGGCAGGCGCTGCACTGGTGAGCTATATCCCTGGTCTCCATATCACATTTTTTTTTTTTTTGTACCAGGGATTGAACTTGGAACCTTGTGCTTGCGAGGCAGGCGCCAGAACCACTGAGCTAAATCCCTGGCCTTCTATATCACATTTTTTTTTCCATTAACTTTATTGGTACATTTTAGGTATAAAATACAGTTACATTCATCATTGGAATCATGTTCTATATCACTTTTAAAACAAACACTTTTTTATATTTAGGATAGGATTAGTCTTCGGCATATCAATGTGGTTTATCTTTTCTTCTTTCTTTTTTTGTACCAAGGACTGAACTTGGGACCTTGCGCTTGCCAGGCAGGCGGCAGAACCACTGAGTTAAATCCCCGGCCCCAATCTTTTCTTCTTTTATACAATGAGTATTAAGTAAGAATATTAACAAACCTATAATTTTTTTTTTTTTTTGGTACCAGGGATCGAACTCATGACCTTGCACTTTCGAGGCAGGCGGCGGCACCACTGAGCTAAATATCTGGACCCCAAACCTGTAATTTGTAAAAATCCCTATTTAGTTCATAACAACTGGGATTTAAACGTGATAAAGAGACAAAATTTGCTATGCAAGTTCAATTGACACACATCTCTACAAGAGCACTGTTTAAACGTTTGATCGGGCCGGGGATTTAGCTCAGTGGTTCTGCCGCCTGTCTTGCAAGCAGAACAATCCAAGTTCAATCCCTAGTACCAAAAAAAAAATCCAAAAAACAAAAATAAATGTTTGTATCATCTCGTTCATTAGATACACAACAGAGGTGAAAGACAAAAGGCCCCTTTCTCTTCATGTCAAAACAAGTTAGTTCTTACTAGGAGTTTCATATTGAAAGTAAAATGCCCAATGAAATTCACAATATTAACACTACAGCAAATCAACACTGTAAGAAAATGGATGAGTATAAATGTATTTACACTTTACCGAGTTAGTTCTTTGAATTCTTCACATTCCTGCTTTGAATTATTCAGCTCTGTCTGAACTTGCAGGAGCTGTGCTTTTAACTTCTCAACATTTGTGAATGAACATGGTTCTCTCAGAGCTTTGGGAGAAAATTCCTGCTGACCTGATAATATGGAAACAATCTCAGTCTTTGAAAGAGGAAAATAAGAAAACACACACACACACACACACAAACACACACATGCACATATGTGCATGGCTCTGGTACTGGTGACTGAACCCAGGGCCATCTCAATGACCTACATCCCCAGGCCTCCCTTTTGTATAATAATTTCATTTTGAGATGGAGTCTCGCTAAGTTGGCCAGGCTGGGCTCAAACATGTGATCTTACAGCCTCAGCATCTCAGAGTGCTGGGATTACAGGCATACCACACCATGCCTGGCTACAAAACACATTTTTTTTTTTGGTACCACAGATCGAACTCAGGTCCTTGCACTTGCGCAGCAGATGGTGAAACCACTGAGCTAAATCCCCGGCCCCAAAACACATTTTTTAAGTACTCTGACAGCCATCAATGTGGATGCACAAAGAAGATACATAAGGGTTCATTGGAATATGGACTCTTAAATAAAAAGGCCTCATCAGGAGATGCAGGATACAGCGCAGTGTGCCAAGGAGGGTTAGCGGTCATAGTCAAGAAGCAGAGAGGCTGCAGGATGGAGATGCAGAGTCAAGGCAACACCTCTCCATCCAGACAAACAATGGATGGTGACAGGTGCTGCATGCATGATGCTGGATGGAGAAACACAATAGTGCGGACTCACAGGAACGAGCATTAGCAGCCAATGTGAGCAGATGATGAATTATTTAGAAAAGAAAGTTAAGCAGCAAGGGCAGCAAGTTGAAAGAACCTGTTATCATCTAACAGATAGAAAACAGACTTCAGGGACTCCTTTGAAGACAGAACATCAGAGTCCACTAAGTTCCAGCATGGGAAAATACTGTGTAAATGTTGTTCAGTGAAACACACATTTAGAAACTGGTTTCAGAAATTACCATGAGTATCTCTAAATGGTAGTTAGTAAAGATGCTATTGAGGCCAACAAAATACAGAGTACTGTAGGGAAAAAGAGAAATGTGAGTACTTTCTTGTTATAATCATTAGCCTACATGATTTACTATTCTGTGATCTTTTTCTTTTTGTATTGGGGATCAAACTCAGGACCTCGTGCTTGCCAGGCCGGTACGGCACCACTGAGCTACATCCCAGCCTATTCTGTGATTTTTAAAGGAAAAAATTTAGCAACTAAATTCCTTTATGTAACATAAAACAGTATTTGCATAAGAAATTAGCATACCGGGTCTGGAGGCTAAAATGAAAACTAACTGGAAAGCACTAAAAATGCCCTTTAAAACAGTCCCTCCTTGTGCCAGGTGTGGCAGCTTCTACTTATAATTCCAGTGCTCAGGAGGGGAGGCTGAAGCAGGAGGATAGCTGTGAGTTTAAGGACAGTTTGGGCTACATAGTGAGATTCTGTCTGAAAAAAACCCCATCCTTTCTTAGAGGAATCATTTCTTACCTTTGTCATTTCTCTCTGTGTTGGATGCTTCAGAAAAAGCTTTTTCTAGTTTGGCAATGGTCTGGGCATCCATTTCATGGACTCTCTTCACAGGCTCTGATAATCTCAGTCTTCTATTTTCCTCCCTGAGGGAATGGTTTTCCATGGCATACTTTGCAACTCTGGGGTGGTGCTCTATCTGTGGCACACAATAATCACACAACTTTACGCATTTACAAATACATCCATCCTGCTCTGCTGCAACCACTGAGAAAGCACCTGGCCTTTGGGATCAGGCTGAAATATGCATATCCGACACGCTCTTTATACTAAGTTGTCTGACTCTCATCTAGGCACCTGGGGAGCCAGCACAAGAGTGTACAGTGTGGCAGGGTCTCACACAAAATCAACACATCGAAAAGAATGAGGGAACCTTCTGTCCTCCCAGATGGAAATGCCCTCAAGACACATTAACTGAAAGGGCAAAGTGCAGAACAGTGTAAAAAAATTAAGAGTAAAAATATTTATCCTGTGAGTTTAAGGATGCATTAAAAACTCTGGAAAGTGACAAAAAAAAAAAGCTGTTAACACAGTATTTTGGTTTTTTTTTTTTTTTTTTTTTTTTTTTTTTTTGGTACCAGGGATCGAACTCGGGTCCTTGCGCTTGCACAGCAGGCAGCGAAACCACTGAGCTAAATCCCCCGCCCTATTTTGGTTTTTTAACTAGGTGCTTTTGTTTACCCCATCATCCTCCCCAGAAAAAGGGAAAACAACAAGGACAGAACTTGAAAGGCTCAAGTCTGAAGAGTCTGCTGACTTGGGTGAACACAACTGCCCACCAGGGGACTCTGTGTGACCAGCCCTGCCTGAGTGCCAAAAGGTAACATCAGGACACAGTCTTCTCTTTTTCCTTCAGGGATAACTGCTTTGGGAAGGGGGGAAAGGAATCAAGCAAACCATACTGCCCAATTCATTTCAACCATTCCCACTGTATTAAAGAGCAAGCACCTGGTGCCAAAATTATGCTCCTTTGACCTGCTTTATCCCAAGAGCCTGCACATGCCTCGCACTCACTTGTTCTCGCAGTGTCTGAATCTCATCCCTTAATTCCGAGAGCAGACGGTCCTGCTCCTCGGGCAGGAAGCTTCCCGGGGGTTCCTTGAGGAGCTTCTCCAGGCGCACGATGTAAGCCTCTCGTAACTTCACAATCATTTTATAAGACTGAATAAATTTTTCCTTTTTGAGGATGAGGTCTTCTGATTGGGTAATTTTTTCTACCAGAGACTTAAGAAATTCAGTTTGGTTAAACATGAAAAATAAGCTTCCCTAAATTTCCACAAACCCAGCAACAGCAACAAATACTAAGAATTTGATCTTAAATTTTAGATTATGACTTGATCTTTTTTTTTTTTGGTACCGGGGATGGAACTCTGGTCCTTGCGCTTGTGAGGCAGGTGGCAGAACCACTGAGCTAAATCCCTGGCCGGCCCCATACGATTTGATCTTAAATAGATTTTCACAGCCTTCTTTTACTTCCTTTGTCAACCTACTGGTATTTCACCTAGTACAGCACTAAAAACCACAATGAAATATCTTGAATCCCCTTTAACTTTTTAGTTTCCTACCTTCTTTTCCTGTTTGGATTTCTTAAAGAGAAACATTGCCTCCAGGAAACACTCCTTGTATCTAGTCTTCTCTTTAACTGATCCAGTAAGAAAGAGAAAGGAGGGAAAATGATTACTTCTAAAATTTTAAGACCAAGAGTTTATCTACTCACTCCTGGTCCTTCTCTGCTGAAGGGCCTTGTGCTCCTCTTACCTCCAGGTAGGAAGCTTTCCAGGGGTGTCTGCCCAGAAGCGAGCTGGGCTAGCTCTTCTCGGAGCCGCTTCACTTCAGCTTGAAGCTGGGTCACATTCCCCTGGGAGTCTTCGTTCACCACCGCCTGTTCCAGAAGGTACAAAGGATTAGAGGGTTGCTTTCTGAGTTTTGTGGTCCTATTTACACTTGTTTGTATGTTTTGGAGTGATGAATATTAAACAAATCTGCTTCCATCTCACCGCATGGTCAGAAAGCCACTGGAATCAGTGTGTGGGAAGAGGCAGGCTTCCTTTCCTGTGCTGTGGCCTAGAGCAGGGATGGCAAAGCTTTTAAGAGTTTTTAACAATGGGTCACCCCTCAGATCTGAGTGTGTTGCCCTAAGACTTCCTTCCCTGCTACAGAGACTCCAAGCTCACCTTCCTACTGCAGGTAATGACACCTGGCCCCATACAAGAAAGAAGAGTGAACATCTAAATGCATGCCATGTCCCTCAGCCTTGGTTCCCAAGGCTAGCCCGGCAGCTAAGAGCACAAGGACCTGCAGGGTGGGCCTGTGCCCCATCAGCTTGGCACCAACAGCCCTCTCCGAAGCAGCCTTTGTTTTCTAACAGACCCTCCTATGCTTATATCTAGACACCCCCCAAAGCCTCATGCACTCATGGGGGGACTTCTGAAGGGTACCTGCACATGGGGATGCTGCAGCTAAATGTGTTGTCAGGAGGTGGGGCAGGTCAGGAAGGCAGGAGGTGTGGCCTGGTGGGGGTTCATCTCCCTCCCCCATGTCTGCCTTCACTCTCTGCTTGCTGACTCCCAAGACACGCGCCATTCTTCTCCACTCAGGGCTTTTCACCTTGCCTATCTGCCTTAGTCACCAACTACGGACTAAAAACACCAGCCAAAATACATACATCTCTCCTCCTTTACTTTGAGGTTTTGGGTATTTTGTGACAATAGCAGCCCTCCTGGAAGGCAGGGTTGGTATCTGCATTTCATTACACTACATGGCATTTTCCTGTTATTGAAGAAAGGTCTTGTTAAGAAGACCTCTAGAAGATAAAATGGCCCACAAGCAAACGTGCCACTGTGGTATGGGGAGGCTGCACACAGGTGGAGACAGCGAGTACATGGGCACTCTCTGCATTTTCTGTTCAATTTCACTGTAAATCTAAAACTGCTAGAAAAATCTATTGATTACAAAAATACATTTTTACTGTTTTGTTTTGTTTTTTGGTACCGAGGATTGAACTCGGGTCCTTGTGCTTGCACAGGAGGCAGCAAAACCACTGAGCTAAATCCCCAGCCCCAAAATACATTTTATTGTTGTTTTTTTTTTTTTGGTACCAGGGATCAAACTCAGGTCCTTCTGCTTGTGGGGCAGGTGGCGGAACCACTGAGCTAAATCCCAGGCCCCAAAAATACATTTTAAGAAGGCCCACAAAGGGCCAGGGATTTAGCTCAGTGGTTCCGCCGCCTGCCTTGCAAGCGCAAGGACTCGAGTTTGATCCCTGGTACCGGGGAGGAGGGAGAGGAGAGAACCCACAAAACCTATGTGGGTAATAACAAGTGCTAATAGGTAAACATCAATCAGGCCAAAGGGGAATAATCGGGTGTTGCAGCTATGATAAATCCAACTGCTCAGCAAGGACAAACAATGACAATCCAAGGACCAGTGTTCTTGTCTCACAGCCTACCTGTCCCCGTGGAAAAATGTGAATGGCTTAGCCGTCAGCAAGTCCCTGACACCCAAGCATTTGTCACTGACAGGTGGCGGGGGCTGACTGTCGACAGTGACTCTACAAAGCTTCTAGTTGGGAACAGAAGCTGTTATCCAAGAAGCATAAAGCAGTCACCACCTTGCTCTTACAAGAAGTTTTCTGACTCCAAGTGTATACCAATATGGAAGCAGCTTCTTGCATGTCAAATAAACTATGGAAGCCTTGGTGATGTAAACAACATAAAAGGCAGAACATGTCAATGTTATCAAAGCACTTTCATACAATCCCCCCTACAATACACATCACATATGTGCGAGGGGAAGGCAGACACGGGCACACAAACACCAGACTGCTAGCACTGTGCAGGTAAATATATTTACTCTCCAACATAATAACAAAGGAAAAACTTTGCCTGAAGAAAGAGCAGCAAAACAACAATGCCCATAAGACATAACCTAGCTCTCAAATTACATGAATGAAATAGAATAGAAGGCCTGGGGTGCAGCTCAACAGGACAGTGCTTTTCTGTGGCATATGTAAGGCTCTGGGTTGAATAGCCAGCATGGTAGGGGTTAAAGAGAAACCTTGCATACAGTTAAGATAAGCTTTTATAGAGAATAAATAAGTTATTGGCAATATTAAGGCAATAAAAAAATGGTATACTTAGAGCTTAACTATTTTCCTAATTCACTTAATACAGCATAGTGTATAATTGGGTGTTTTACCTTATTTTTAATCAGTTTGGCTCTCTGAGCAAAATTAAGTGTTGATAGAGTTTCTCCAAAACACCTGGATCCAGGATGAACATTTGCAATTATAGCTGTTTTGGCGTTCCCACCAAGAGAGTCCTGTTCAATGACACGAGTGACAGACATTTTTAGGAGAGAAATCACAAGATCTTTTTAGGCAAAGAGAAGATATACACTGGCCACCAGCGCTGAGACTAGGGTTAGTGAGGACAGAAGAGGCCAGGTGCCCAGGCATTGACATTACCCGCAGCAGGAAGGTGAGCTTAGAGTCTCTGTAGCAGACATGTCTCTGTTTCCCATTCCCCACATCAACCAGTGCGGTAATCACTTGTCCCAGGCAGCTCAAGGATCGATTTATGTTACCTGCTTCCTAAGGCATTGGAGAAAAGAATACAAATTTAGATGTGCCAGTTACTTTTTGATGTTTCAAGCTAAAATAGATCTTGCAGGTGACACTATACGATGGAAAGATGATTCAGGGACAACAGTAGTTAAAGACAATTAACTTGAGCTAAAAAAGAGTATGTTCAACCACCCTCTAACCTTTCCCTGTTACTCTGGGGTTTTTTGGTACCAGGAATTGAACTCGGGACCTTTCACTTGTGAGGCAGGCACCGGAACCACTGAGCTAAATCCCCGGCCCTCCCTGTTACTCTATAACTGGAGAATGGTGGGGAAACAGACAGGAGGAGCTGTACTTCAGCTTTTCCCAAGCCAGTCACAGGCGAGCCTTGCGCCCGGCCTCGAGCTACAGCTCCCAGGCAACCACTGATCGTGAGGGCCAATAACCAACCCTCCACAGTGTACTGCCTGGACCACCACTGGCCACGACGTTCAGCAGGTCAGGTTCTTTGGACTTGAGCATTTCCAATGAACAATGGGTTTACTGGAAAATAATCCCAGTATTGTGTTGAGAAACATTTAAACATGCTATTTTCTTTTCTTTTCTTTCTTAAATTCTTTCATTGGTACATTTTAGGTATACGTTTACATTTATCATTGGGTGCTTGTACCTGTACATGATGCATCTTGGTTATTTTTTCCCCCATTACCTGTGCGCCCTTCACCCCCTCCACCCTTCCCTATTTACACAGACTTTGTCTCCATTTTTTTCTCTCATAATTTTTCCCTTCCCTTCTTTCCTTTCCCCTACCCCTCTCACTTCCCCTACCCCACTTTGGACCTTTTCTTCCTATTTCACATTATCAATTATTCGTTTTAATCCTTATTTACACTTTCAGTTTCTCACACTAGAGAAACTATTCAGGATTTACACTGTATTTTCAGTGTGTTCTATTTATTTCACTTGAGTATGGCCTTGATATGCACCCATTTAGCTATAAACATCTCTAGTTTCGCATTCTTTATGGCTGAGTAGTACTCCATTTTATAAAAAAAACAAACACATCTTCTTTATCTAGTTTCCAGTTGATGGGCACTTGGGCTATTTCCAAGCTTTAGCTATTACAAACTGTGCTGCTATAAACATATACTGTTGTGGTATGATTCTTTTAATTCTTTTGGGAAGATACCCAGCAGGGGAATAGCTGGGTCAAATGGGACCTCCAGCCCTAGTTCTTTGAAGTATCTCCATACTGATTTCCAACAGTGGGTGCACCAGTCTACATTCCCACCAACAATGGAGAAGGGTTCCTTTCTCTCCACACCCCCACCAGCATTTGTTTGTTTTTTTGGTACTGGGGATTGAACCCGGGTCCCTGCACTTGCGCAGCAGCGGTGAAATCATTGAGCTAAATCCCTGGCTCCACCAGCATTGGTTATTGGTTGATTTCTTGAGAGCAGCCATTCTTTCTGGGGTGAGGTGGAATCTCAGTGCTGTTTTCATCTGCATCTCTCAAATGACCAGTGACGAACACTTTTTCATATGTTTATTTGCTGCTTTTACTTCTTTGTCTGAGAAATGTCTGTTCATTTCAGATGCCCATTTTTGAATTGTGTTTTTTAATTTGGGGGGGGTCTGATTTTTTTTCAGTTATGTATTCTAGATAGCAGTCCTTTGTCTGAGGTACAGCTGCTAAAATTTTTTTCCCATATTGTAGGTTGTCTCTTAGCTCAGCTGGTGATTTCTCTTGCTGTGCAGAAGTTTTTTAATAAGATGAGATCCCACTTGTTGATTCTTTGTGCTAGTTCCCATGCTACTGAGGTTTTGTTCATAAAGTCTTTTCCTATGCCAGTGTCTTTGAGAGTTCTACCTATATTCCAGTAAGTTTAGTGTTTGTTTTAATACTTAAATCTTTAATCCACTTCAATCTTAGTTTGGTGCATGGTGATAGATATGGGTCTAATTTTAATCTTTGGCAAGCTGAAATCCAGTTTCTCCAACAACATTTATTAAATAGGCTATCTTTCTTCCAATGAGGGTGGTTGGCTCCTTTGTCAAAGATGAGGTGGCTGAGTATGTCTGGAGTTATTTCTGCATCTTCTTTGGCAGGTTGAAATCCAGTTTTTCCAACACCATTTATTAAA
>NW_004624730.1:75687998-75836152 GCF_000247695.1 Heterocephalus glaber
TGTAGAAACTGTCTAATTTCTTCTTTAATTTCCTCTGTGACCCATTGGTTGTTCAGGAGGGTGTTATTCAATTTCCATGTGTTTGTGGGGGTTTTTCGGTTTCTTATGTTATTGGTCTCCAATTTTATTGCACTATGGTCTGATAAAATACAGGGGATAACTTCAATTCTTTTACATTTACTTGGACACAAACATGCTATTTTCTTAAGCTACATATCTTGATAGAAACATGATCCTTGGTCTGGGGATGCAGCTCAGTGGTACAGCACTTGCCTAGCATATGCAAGCTCTGCATTCCATCCCTAGCATCAGAAGAAAAAAAAAAAATTGCTGCAGAACATGAGCTTTAGGTTGTTTGAAACTGCCTGAGAGCTTGGGAGACGCAAATCTTACTCTTTTCTTTTTTTCCCTTCTCCTTTGCAGTGTTAGGGACAAGAGTGAGGGCCTTGTGCATGCTAGGCAAGACCTCTACTAAGCTACATTCCCACACCTTTTTTGTCTCGCTAAGTTGTACAAGTTGGCCTCACACTTACAACCCTCCTGTCTCAGCCTCCCAAATAGTTAAGATTCAAACCTCACTTTTTTTTTTTTTTGTGGTACCAAGGATTGAACTCAGGACTTTGCGCTTCGGAGGAAGGCGGTGGCACCACTGAGCTAAATACCTGGCCCTCAAACCTCACTTTTAATGCAAAAAATAGGTCTCTCCTCCACCATTTGACTCTTCTCCACCAGTTCACATATACCCTAAATTACAGAACCTAGACCTATTTTAATAATTCACATTAGAATTACTCCTAGGCTAGTACCTCAGCCTGATGTGGCTGTGGTGGCTCAGAAGGTCTGAGTTTTTTTCATGAAATCACTAATTAGCTCAATACTTTTCAGTATTTCCCAAAGTCTGGAAAGCTGAATGCAAACTGGGCCTCAATGATCTGGGCCACCTTGGCACGTACTCAAGCTGGAATGCCAAATACCAAGCTCATTCTACACATGCATAACAACCCTTAAGATGCCATCTTACTGGTACATGCCAGTAATGCCAGCACACTGGGAGACTGAGGCAGGAGGACTGAAAGTTCCAGCCCAGCCTCAGCAACTCAGTGAGAACCTTCTCACAATAAAAAATGAAGGCCCTGAAAAAACAATTAAAATTAAAATTAAAATTTAAAAAAAAAAAAAAAAAATGAAGGCCCTGGGCTGGAGATTTGGCTCAGTGGCACTCATGCCTGCTTCACAGGCACAAGGTCCTGAGTTTCATAGCCAGTACCAAAAAAAAAAAAAAATGAAGGCCCTGTGTTCAATCCCCAGTATCGCCAAAAAAATAAAAAATCACCTTATTGGGGATGTATTGTATTCTACTATCCTCTAAGAAAATCTCTTGAAATTGCAATGACAGTACAGAAACTACTTCTCCACCATTCCCCCAACCGGCCCATGAGATGCCCTGCTTTCTCCCATTGCTTCTTATACCAGTCTCCCCTCTGGTAAAGACTAAAGTGTTCTTGTTACTGACAGACTTGCCCCATCTCATTTATATTTACTGTCCTTTCATCACAACAAAAACTGTTCCTTGCAGATAGCAGCTATTTATTTCCTTGCAGTCATCACCATATTTAGTGGGGAAATGACTTCCAGAAGGAATTCACATACAAGCCGAGGGCCACAATTTCATGCTCACCTTCAACCTCACCCCTTCTGCATGGGTATCTTTTTGCCTTTCAGATCCTGCTAAGTCCACCAGATTGAGTTGGGAGGTCCGGATATTCACAATCTCACTGCTTTTTTGCATGGACTCTATTGTGATTGTGAAGACTGCATGAGACCTAGAGGATTCCCGATTCATTGATGTTGATGCCACACGCCTGTTCCTCCATCCTCCAGACAACACCTAGGCAAAAGGAAAGCATGCTGCAAGAGGCTGCAACAAGTACCCTTGAGATAAACTTAAAACATAAAACACGAACACAAGAATCACTCATTCAAAAAAAAAAATACTGACATATAATGAATTATTTACTTTCACAACATGTACACAAAACGTATCTGCTTTCTGGAACACAGGTGGGGAACACCTATGGCCTGGATGTTGTTATCCAGCTTTGAGAGATGCTGTATGATTGCAAGTTCCAAGTGGAACATGTTAGGGCTACATAGTGTGTTCAAGGCCAACCAGAGCTACATAGCGAAACCCTGTCTCAAAAAACCCCAAAAACAAGTGGTACCTATTAGCCACCAAAATCAGTGGGAAATCTGCAAATGGTGGTGAGAAGGATTACTAGCATCGAAGAACATATTTATTTTTCTTTCCTTCTCCATAACATGGAAGGAGAACAAATAGGAAGTTAGAAAACATAGGATCGGAGCCAGGGATTTAGCTCAGTGGTTTTGCCGCCTGCTGTGCAAGCGGCAAGAACCTGAGTTCGATCCCCGGTACCAAAGAAAAAAGAAAGCATAGGCTCTAGAATTGGTTTTGCCATTCTCTATTTGTGTTAATGTAAATCACAAAATCTTTCTGATTCCCTTTCTTTGTCTAAATAATCAGTGTTGGACCAAAAAAAACTTTTACATTAACTTCAACCACAGTTTTATTAGGGTTTTGCTCCCGCCAAAAGGTATGATTTCCCTGTCTATGTCCTAGGACAAGCAGGATACTTGATGGTCCAGCTGCAGGCTCTGGAGTCAGGTGACCATGAGTTCAAAACCTCACTGCTTACAAGCTATGGTCTGCAGATAGCTGAACCTTTCCCAAGGCACAGGCTCCATATTGGTAAAATGAGAATATGGGTACCTACCCCATAGGGATTCAGTGTGAGGTGGGGCCTGAGATCACAGATTTCTAACAAGCTTGCAGCTGATGCTAATCAGCTGAGAACCAAATTCTGAGCAACATGATCACAGTATGTGTAGGGTATAGTGGGGAAATTACAATCTTTATCTGAAAGAGTATACTGAAAATTCAATGAAATAATATACACAGAAGCCAGCACAGTTCGTGGTTATATACTCAATAAATACTAGCTGTTATAAGCCTCTCTACTCACAAGACACAATACAAAATTAAATCTGTCAGTGATGAGGATCAAATCCAAGGCTTTACGCATGGTAGTATTTCACCACTAACCTCTATTTCCAGCCCATAAAATTGAAATTATTTTTATCTTTTATATTTCAATAGTATTTTATGCTTCCTTTTCATAATACTAAATATCAAATCAATTATGACATATTTAATGTTATAAACATTAAAAGTTCCTCAAACACAAGAAACATTCCAAAATATTATCCAAAAAATGCAAGATATAAAAGTAGTACACTATACTATTACTTACACAACATAAAGGAAAAACAAATACAAGCACACTTGCATGGATACTTATACAAAAATTGAAATACAAACAAAAACCAAAGACCAAAGCCAAAAATACTTGATATTAAGACATTAATTCTTCCAAAAATGTTTGACAGATTCAACACAACCCATTAAAAACCCCAGCAGCCTTTTGTAAGTGATAATGAAAAGAACCAAGAATAACTAAAGTAACACTTAAAAAGAACAAAGAGGAGTCACCATACTTTATCATAAGACTTAGTACTGAACAAGAAGCTATAATAATTAAGACAGATTTGTATCAGTGAAAAGAGAACAGGCTATAGAAAAATCAAGTGACTTTCACCAAAGGTACAAAGACAAGCCAATGAGAAAAAGTTATTTTTCAACAAATCATATTGCATACTAGATCAAAAACAAAGGGGCAAGAAAAAAGAAACCACTGAATAAAACAGACAAAAAACACTAAGCAGAAACCAGTCAAGATTATCGACATATCAGTGTAAACTAGATAGGATACTTTGAATAGTGGATTAAAAATACAGCTACAGGGTTTACAAGAAATACTTAACAACATTAAGACATAAAAGTACTGATGGGAAAAAGGACTGAGGATGTAGCTCAGTGTGAAGGACCTGTCCCCAGTACCACAAAAAATAGAGGAAAACAAACAAAAACCTGTAACATTCTTGATTTTGTAAAATAGTTAGCAAAGTAGCAAATTATGGTACTAAAAAAAGCAGGACTCAAAATCAACTGCATTTCTTTGCACATCAGACAACATGCAATTTACTAAAAATGAGAAAAGCAATAAAAAAGGTATATTAAAGTTAACAAGAAATATATAAGACTTTTGTGGTGAAAATTATTAAAATTTTATCACAAGATATTAAAAACCTAAAGAAACAGAGACATACCATGTTCATGAATGGAATGAGTACTATGAAGGTGTTAATCTCTCCAAACTGGTCTCTAACTACAATCCAATTGCAATCAAAATCCCCCCATTGAGCGTAGACTGGTGCAACCACTGTTGAAATCAGTATGGAGATATCTCAAAGAACTAGGATTAGATGTCCCATTTGACTCATCTATTCCTCTACTGGGAATATTCCCCAAAGAATTAAAAGAATCATACCACAGTGATATATGTGGACTCATGTTCATAGCAGCACAGTTTGTAATAGCCAAAACTTGGAAGCAGCCCAATTAATTGCCCATCAACTGGAGACTGGATAAAGAAAATGTGGTGTTTTTTAATAAAATGGAGTACTACTCAGCCATAAAGAATGAGAAATTAGAGACATTTATAGCTAAATGGATGTACACTGAGCCGATATTAAGTGAAATAAATAGGACACACATGTGTAAATACCAAATAGTTTCTCTGGTGTGAGAAACTGAAAGTATAAATAAGGACTATAAGGTAAAATAGATAATGTGAAATAGGAAGAAAAGGTCCAAAGAGGAAGGGGAAGTGGGAGCAGTTGGGGAAAGGAAAGAAGGGAATGGAATTAATGTGAGAAAAGGAAAAAAATGGAAACAAAGTCGTTGTAAATAGGGAGGGGTGGAGGGGGTGAAGGGAGGGCAAGGGAATGGGAAAATGATAAGAACCAAGAGTAATTATGTAAAGGTGCAAATTTTCAATGATGAATGTCATTGTATTATTTACCTGAAATGTACCAAGAAAACTAAAAATAACAAAACTCACCACGACTTTGTGATTATGTGTGTAGACACACTGGGTTACATGTAAAACCTACTGCTCATTGAGGAAGTCTCAATTTTAAGTCTGAATCAGGAGGCTTGTTGAAGACAAAAGAACAAATTAATAATGGACTATTGCTGTGCATGGTGGTGCATACCTGTAATCCCAGCACTTGGGAGGCTGAGGCAGGAGGATCTCCATGAGTTTAAGGCCAGCCTGGGCTATATAGCAAGTTCAAGGACAGCCTGAACTACACAGCAAAACAATTTCAAAAACTTAAAAAATAAATTAAAAAAAATGATTACATAACAGTAAAAATAAATAAAATATATCTTTATAATGTAATATACATTTCAGAATTAACTTAAACTAGTTGAGTTAAAAAAAAGTCAAGCTGGGTGCGGTGGCACAGGCTTATAATCCTGGCATTTGAGAGGCTGAGGCAGGTGGATATTGCCAGGAGTTCAAGGCCAGCTTAAACTAGTGAGACCCTGTCTCAAACAAAAATCATAGAGGGCCAGGGATTCGGCTCAGTGTTTCTAGTGCCTGCTGCACAAGCAGAAGGATGAAGTGGAAGGATCGGAATTTGATCCCGGCACCAAAAGAAAAAAAAAAAAAAAGAAGGCTAAACCCTAACCATATATTTCTTTTTTTGGGGGGGGGGGGGTACCAGGGATCGAACTCAGGACCTTGTGCTTACAAGGCAGGCGATGGCACCACTGGGCTAAATCCCCGGCACCCTAACCATATATTTCTTAAAATTCCAAAAGAAGGAACACGAAATAGTAATACACATGCACATATGTGATTTAAAAGAAGAAAAGGACGCCATTGAGCACTGTGCTTATTTTGGGGGCGGCACCTGGGACGAGAGGCAGGGAGGAACACACAGGTAAATAGGAGAGGGTCATGTGGGTCTTCAATTGCCTAAGGGGCTCCCAGTGTTCACTTTGGCATCATGCTTGCTAACCTACATGCAGGTGGCAATATTTCATACACACTAAATACATTATAAAACTTATTTAAGGGCCAGGGATTTAGCTCAGTGGCGCCACGCCTGCCTCACAAGCACAAGGTCCTGAGTTTGATCCCCAGTAGTGGGGTGGGACACGATACACGGACGGACTTGTTTAAAGTCAGTTGGTCAGATCAGATTCCATAAAGTGAGAATATTTTTATAAATTCCTGTCAATGGGTTAATCTGTCCTGAGCCCAAAGCTCAGAGCTGACTTTAGACTCACGACAAGCCAGCAAAAGCAGAAAGAAGAAAAGCTTGCCGGCAAAAGGGCTGCACCCCAGGAGCATCTCAACAGGCAGCTCCCAGGAGAGACAAGAAAAGGGACATGGACACTAAAAGCTCTCATTGCCAGGCCATTTCCCAATTAGCTACACAGCACCAAAACAAGAAGAATATTGACTTTTTTTTTTTTTACTTTTAATGAACATTTTGTACTAAGCCTTCACAAACTGCTTTTGGGTGGGGGACGATACTGGGGATGGAACTCAAGCCCCTGCACTGTCTACCACTGAGCTACATCTTTAGCTGCCTTTTTAAAGTTTTTTTTAAATTTTGAGACAGGCTCTCACTAAGTTGCCCAGGCTGGTCTTGCACTTGTGACGTTCCTGTCTTAGCCTCCCAAGTGGCTAGGACTATAGGTGTGCACCACTGCACTTAATTCAGTTCTTATTCTTTTTTTGGTACTGGGGATCGAACTTGGGACCTTGCCCTTGCAAGGCAGGTGGTGGAACCACTAAGCTAAATCCCTGGACCACAGTTCTTATTCTTTCTGAGCCTGAGATGCTCCAACAGCACACTGACTATCTGAACATCAAACAAGCGCTCACAACAGGTACCTGATAGGCCTCGGCAGCTGAGGTGACCACCTGCTCTGCTGCACCAACGACAAAGACCCCCTTCTTGATGTGCTCCCGTAAGTACAGCCCGGCCGACGCAGACTCCAGCAGGTCATGGATCTGCTCATTGTAGATCTCGATGAAGGAGCACTTGCAGAGGAAGCTCTTTCCCGCACCAGCCTGGGGAGATAAGCTCATTAGGTGCATCACTGCCCTGTGTCCAGCCCTGGCTTTCCCATGAGTTGCTTCAGTGCATAAGTTTCCTACACAATTATCCTCTAATGCTGAATACTGTGATGCTGAAAAGTCAGTGAGAAACGTCTAAATAACTAGGTTTAACACATCAGGACACTCGAAAGCAGCATCACACTGGCCCCAGGAGCCCTGGAGGTTTGCACAGATGCCTCAGAGCCAGTTCACAAACACAGGCAGTGAGCAGTCAGGAGGGCAACTCCACTGTCTGACTTCTAGTGTAAGACAGACCAGTGGTGGCGAATCTATGGCACAAACAGCTGGCTGTTATGAAAGCTCTAAAGGGTTCGCCATCACTGAGACAGACTATGGACTTCCTCATGAAGTTTTATTTGAAAGGAGTATTATGTCTTTTAAAGACTGAAGATAATCCATGTAAAAGATTCTCTACAGAAAAAAAAAAAAAAAAAGATTCTCTACAGGATTTTTAACCATGGGATTACATAGTACCAAACTTATTTATTTCACTGCCATGCAATTTGTCTAAGTGCAATGTTAGTAACAGTTTCTACAAAGAAGTGGTAAAGCAATTTTCTGTATGAATTCCCTCGTACACAAGTAATGGTACACACAACATGGAGGGTTCTTAAGCCTGGAATTCGCCAAGCTAAAGAAGAAACATATTCTCAGAATGGCCCAGCCTGAGGCTGGTGAGAGAAAAGACCACATTGTAGGCAAAGAGCCACATCACTACCAGGTGTCATGAGGGTCTGGGGACAACTGCAGTCACCAGTGAGCGTGGGCTCAGGCAGATGGCAGGGCTTCGTGTATCTGTTTTCCTTGGCTGAGAATTTCTTTATACTTTCTCTTAAAAAAAATCGTTTGAGAGCCCAAGAAACAGTATTTTCTTCTTTGTAAGTGAGCAATCTGGGTAAAGGAAGATGCACACTTTACAAACCAAAAACTCAATGAAATTGAAAGCAAAACTCCCAGAACCTGTAATTGTACGTGAAGAATTCAAAGGGTTTTTTTTATATCACACTAGCCGGTCAACACAGTAGGGTACTGCCCACACCTTCTGTTGTACATGAGCTAACCCTCAAAACCCGCCATTTCAGCAAACTCTATTTTTACAGTCTTACCTTTTCTTTTTCGCGATCAATTAGGGCAAACAAATATTCAAAGCTTCGTGGGATTACTCCTCTCAAGTTATGAGAAAAATTATCAGATTCAGATGGTCCTAAAATAAATGAAAAGCCTGTTGATTTTTATTTTTTGGTACCGGGGATTGAATTCAGGTCCTTGTGCTTGTGCAGCAGGCAGTGTAACCACTAAGCTAAATCCCCAGCCCAGCCTGTTGATTTTCATGCTATCCCAAGTCCTCCAAAGTGGCAACCCTGGCAGGCAATTTATAAATTTACAGAGAGGAGAGGACACACTGTATGCTCCTGACGGGCTGCACTGATGCTGTGGGGCCAGGGTTAGAGATGCTGCCTTCTGGATGGGCCTGACAGAGTGGTCACAGCGGCCACCAATAATTAGAGACAGCAGTTGCTGTTTCATAAACTAACCAACAGTCCACCTAGGAATTAAGCTTTCCCATTTTCCAACTGCGAAGTGCAGAAACAGGCAGAAATATCGACCTGACTGCATGCGACATCTGCTTTCATGGATGGACCTCCGCTCCAGGCCACAGCCACACACATACTCAAGGGTGAAATGAGGAAATGGTGATAATCACCAATAGTTGTTGGAAACTGTTTACTGATCACCTAGCTCTGTGCTGAGTGCTGTGCTAGCACCAGTCTGAGCTAAGCATCAAGGGACAGGCATGTTTAAAATGAGGTGTCATGGCATACTCTGGAAGGCTGAGTCAGGAGGATTATGAATTCAAGCCCAGCCTAGGCAACTTAGTGAGACCCTGTTTCAACAATAACAATAAATAGGGCCGGAGGTATAGCTCAGTGGCGCCAGCGCCTGCCTGGCAAGTGTAAGGTCTTGAGTTGGATCCCTGGTTCCTCAAAAAAAAAAAAGAAACAATAATAATAGATAAAATTTTAAAAGAGCTGGAGATATGCAGAAGCCCTGGATTTAGTGCCCAGTACTGTCCCCCCAAAAAACAAAAGCCTACTTACTATCCAGAAACTCACTATCTGGCAGAATCCTGGGCATATCCCTAGTTTTATGAGATTGATACATCATACAGAAGTTAGAATGTCCCCCAACACGTATGACACTGTCATCAGGAAGAATACAATAAGTCAGAAAAGGTTAATCTTTCATTAACTTACCCATCATGGTAAATGTCTTCCCCGAGCCAGTCTGCCCACTGTAAAAAAGAATGTCTTATATTTTTATACATAAAATTTAGAAGACTACCCTTCTAATTTTAATACTTGTACAAATATTCCCCACAGAAAATTATTCTATTTTTAAATTATTTTATGTAAAAAGTGATTGGTCTAGTTTCTTTCCCTTCAATCCCACTCCAAAGAGCTAACCTGTTAACTATTAAATGCTTCTAGATTATATAAACATAACCAACACAATCTTCATTCACAAAAATTGGGACGATGTCCTTCATACTTCTCTGTAACCTGCTTTTCTCATTTTATCTCAATTTGTTTCTAAGTCAGAAACCAGATGTCTGCCTCATTGCTTATAATGGTTCCACAGTATTTCATGGATATAGAAGCTTGTGGAGTAATTTAACCAGAATCAACTGGACTTTTGTTTCCAATTTTGCCACTTTAAATAATGAAGCAATTCCTTTCCTAAATTATTTGTCTCAAAAAGATACTAAAATGTCTGCTTAAAAGCAAGGCAGCTTGGGTCGGGGATTTAGCTCAGTGGTTTCGTCACCTGACTCACAAGCGCAAGGCCCTGGGTTCAATCCCTGGTCCCCCCCCAAAAAAGCAAGGCAACTTTAGAAACCCTATGCTATAGGTTGTTTCTTGCGCAGTGTCATCCTTCTTCTGTCATTCCACTTACCAGAAACAACAGCAATACGGAACTAAGAATACCAAATTTTAGTATCAGCATGTGAAATGACTTTAGCTTAGATTCATAGCAAAAATATGAAATTTTGAGTTTACTTCTTGGTTAAATGTCCCTCCACACTAATAAAAGTATTGTCAGATTGTTTATCTTGTAATTTTAGAAGGTAGTGGAAAAAGCTGAGCAGTAACTAAGAATGAGAAATGGCTATTACTGAGCCCTCCCCAACTACAGCAACTCTAAGTATTCCCTACAAAGGCCCTTGAGGAAGAAGGGCACACTGCTAACCACTGCTCTAGAATGCAGCTGTCCTCAGCACACCAGCAAGGTCCTTTCCAAATGCTTTCTTACTTCTACCTAATATCGCCAAAAGCAGCTTGCACAAAGTTATTAAGAGTGCACCATGAATTCAATACGACCATTAGTGTGCCTACAGGGTCTTCAAAGCCGACTGTTCTGAAGATAGATAAGCTCAGGCACTATCTCAGACTCATTTTGAACTTCACCATGAAAATGCGGAAAACATCACTGCTCTCCTGGGCAGACGTGAGAAAACAGTTTGCTTTTCCTGCTCAAAAGAGAAGATGTAGTTCTGCTGACTCTATATAAAATAAGCATGACTCCTAGGTACTCAGGAGGTTGAGGCAAGAGAATTGGAAGTTCAAGTCCAGCCCAGGCAATTAGTGACACTCTGACTCAAAATAAAAAGGGCTGGGGTTGCAGGGCAGAGGCAGAGTGGTTGCCTAGCACCCATGAGGCCCTGAGATCAATCCCCAGTACTAGGAAGGAAAAAAAAGGGGAAAAATTTCCCAGGGGAATGTTTCCAAAACAAGGGAAGACTTTAACTTCTAATATAATATTTTATTTTCTTGTATTTTGAGCCAATTATAGAAGAACCAGGACACATAGGCCCAAACAAAAACAAAACTAAAAATATACAACTGCTGCTCAAAATGAATTCTAACATTCACTGCATCCCATTAAAAACTTCTGGTTTTACACAGAATTAAAGCCTATTGCTAAAAGAAAAAAACCAAGACAATCAGGATGCCTCTGGACCCACACTGGAGTCCCAACACAGAGCCCACAGAGGTGCTTCCAGGCTGCCGGCACCAGGACAGCAGGAGCATTACTTACTCCCAGGACACACGGGCTGGGCAAATGTGACCAGGATACTCTGGAATACACTTTGGCAGTTTCTCATGACCCAGGTGACCCAGCAGCTGCCTTTCTAGGTATTTACCCAAGTGATGTGAAAACTTATATTCACACAAAACCCAATATTCAAATGTTTGTGGTAGGTTTATACCACTAAAAACAGGAAACAATCCAGGTGTGGCGGCACAAACTGGGAGAGGTGGTGCATGCCTGTAATCCCAGCAATGCTGGAGGCTGAGGCAGGAGGTTTGCAAATTTGAGGTCAGTCCGGGCAACTTAACAAGACATTGCCTCAAAATAAAAAATAAAATGGGCCAAGGTTGTGAGCAGCCCTGGGTTCGGTCCCAATTACTACAAAAAAAAAAAAAAAAATTAGGGAACACAGAAATCAGCCTCAAAGGAGTTCCCATTGGGCAAAGCTGGATCAAAGTGAGGGAAAAGAAAAACGCAGACTGGATTATAATCCAAAGTGCAGTAGCAATCCACATGAGGCCACAG
Organism: Heterocephalus glaber; assembly: GCF_000247695.1. The sequence goes on from NW_004624730.1 coordinate 75,699,734, forward strand.
CACGTAAATAAGCCATACATAACTATACGGAGGACAAAGACACACCGTTCTTACAGAAGGCTTCACATAGCACGGATACTTTCTTCTCCAGGCAGTAGAGCTTGGAGAGCTACCCATGAGGGAGGACCTGACCACACATCCCTAACAGCTGAGACTATCTCCAGCTCTAGGCAGAGGTGTGACTGAGCCACAAGGGTGAGGCTGTAAGCCAAGCCATGTGGGTGGCCTCTGGAGCTGCAAGAAGCAAGGATGCAGCTTTTCCTGCGCTCCTCCCAGAAAGGAGCAAGGCCCTGCCAGCGTCAGTTTAGCCCTATGAAACCAGCACCAAACTTGTGACTTACAAAACCGTAAGAATACATTTGTGCTGTTTAACTCACTCAGTTTGCTTCAATTTGTTAAAACAGCAGTAGGAAATTTGAACTAACATTCACCACTACACCCTTCTATACAGACACAGTCAGCAACATACTAGGCGAAGATGGTGCCATTATAGCCACTCATGCACGACTCCACGATGCTCTTCGCCACGCTTGAGAACACAGACTCCTGCAAAGGTAAGTGCCAAACAGTTAACATTTCAGAAATAGGACACATTTTTCCTAAACTACATTCTACAAGAAAACAATAAAAATGGAAAGCTTAGATCAACACTGTGATAACATGAAGATTATATCCACTATGGAAACGGCTTAGCTGTCTAAGGGGACTGAACCCTAAATGGACCAGGGCCCATTAATCTCCTGCACAATTATAGACGTATGTGGACATCATTAGAAACCCAACCACACACCAGGAGCTATGAAAGCTAAGTTAATGAGTACCTGTCTTTAATTTCATCTATTTCTAGGAAACACGTAGTTTGCACTTTTTCTTAAAGACAGAGCCTTGGTATGCAGCCCAGGCTGGCTTCAAACTTGTGATCCTCCTGGCTTGGCCTTCAGGATGTTAGGATTATAGACATATGCTGCCATGCCTGGCTTTTTTTTTTAATTTAGAGAAAGGGGCTTGCTCTGTAGTCCTACCTGGTCTGGAACCCAAGATCTTCCTGCCTCAGACTCCCAAGTACTGCGATTACAGGTGTGAGTCACCATACCTAACTTTGTACTATTTTTTTTTCTGTATTGAAGATTGAACCTAGGGCCTTCACATTGAGCTATGTCCTCAGTCCTTTACTTGCTTTTATTTTGAGATAAGGTCTTGCTGAGTTCCCAAACCAGGACTTGAACTTGAAATTCTCCTGTTTTAGCCTCCCAAAGTGCTGGGATTACAGGCATATGCCACCATGGCCAACTTGTACTATTTTTTTAAGGTGTCAATATTATTTAGTTTATAAATGTGTTTCAATTTTTCAAAATAAAAATATTTTTTAAAAAGCACACATCTAAACATACAGAATTAGCATACTGGATGTAATTATATTGATACTGGTGTAAAATACATAGCCCTATATTTTCTTCAGTTTTTCTCTCATAAGTTTGTACCAAGTAATATGAATTTCATTTTCATTTTTTATATATAAGTAGATGCAGTCTTATCAACTATGCAAGAACTCTTCAACTCACATTGTTCACGAGCCACAGGAGGCCACTGAACACCTGAAACGTTACTACTGTACAATGAGGTGCTGCAAGGGGAAACATACACGAGATTTTGAGGACTGAGCCGGAAAAAAAGAATGCAAACTCTCTCATTAGTAATTTACATTGATTTCAGATTAAAATCCTACCTTGTGTGGGGCATAGAGGCACAGGCCTGTAATTCCAGCACATGAGGAGGCTGAGGCAGGAGGACTATAAGTTTGAGTCTTGTGTAGGCAACTTAGCAAGACCCTGTCTCAAAATAAAAACTAAAAAGGGCTAGGGATGTAGTTCAGTGCTAGGGAGCCCATGGGTTTGACTGCCAGTATTGCCAAAGAGGGAAAAAAAAGGATTTGGACCTTTTGAGACAAGTTATATTATTAAGATTAACTGTACCTGTGTCTACTAGAAAATTTAAACATTATTTATGTGGCTCAGCTTATAGTTCTAGATGAAAAGAATGAAGATTTAAAGATGTGAAGGTCCCCACCAAAAATGTTCCTATGTATAAGGAGATAAGCAAGAGCCATGATGTCTGTGGAGCTGTCATCAGTGCTTTATTTCATTTCTTTCTTGAGGCAGCAGAGGTCGAACCCAGGGCCTCATGCATTCCACACAGATACTCTACAACACTGAGATACACTCCAAGTCCCCCTGCCCCAGCTCTGGAAACTGAGTATATAACTTCTGGGGAACTGAGAATATGACTTTGCATTGAGCTACTTCCCAGCCCTTTCTTTATTTTCAGTCAGGGTCTCGTTAAGTTGCTCAAGATGGGCTCCAACTTGCAGTCCTCCTGCCTCAGCCTCTCAGAGCACTGGGATTACCAATGTGCACCACCACATCCAGCTCCCAGTGTTATTTTATTTCACTTCATTATTTCATTTTATTTTTTCATTTTGAGACCAAATCTCATTAAGTTGCCCAGGCTAGCTTGAACTTGTGATATTCCTGCCTCAGCCTCCTGAGCAGCTGGGATTACAAGTGTGTGCCATCATACTCAGCTTAAATTTAATTAAAATTAAATAAAACTTAGTTCATCAAATACACTAGCCACATTTCAAGTGCTTAATGGCCACATGTGGCTAATGTCTTTGAGGATCTCACTAGGTAGTTCAGGCTGGCCTTGAGCTCACTATGTAGCCCAGGCAGGCCTCAAACTTGAGGCGCTCCTTCTGCCTCAGCCTCCCAAGTGGTGGGATTACAGGTGTGCACGACCATACCCGGCCTATGCCACCATGCCTGGCTGGGTTTTTTGTTTTGTTTTGTTTTGTTTTTTGAGACAGCATCTTGCTATGTAGTCCAGGCTAGCCTTGTACTCATTACATAGCCCAGGCTAGTCTTGAACCTCAGGCAATCCTCCTGCCTCAGGCTCCCAAGTGCTGGGATTATAGAAGTATGCCACCATATCTGGTTCTTAATTTTCACTTAAATAGTCATGTTGAGCTAGAGGTACTGTAACGGGCAGCTCAGATATAAAACACTTTCATCACTGCAGAAAAGTCCTATTGGATAGAGCTTAGATCTTAAATTGATCTAAACTGAAAAAAGTTACTAACATCATAGTAATTCTAATTATTAAACTAAGCAGTCGGCTGTAGTTAGCTGTTCAAGTGGCTCTGAAAAGTATATCTCATTAACTTCCATCACTGAGTAGAAAAGGAAAGTAAAGCTAGTACAAAGTCTGATTAGTAAGCAAGACCCAGGAATGATGGCACATGCCTACAATCCTAGCTACTCAAAAAGCTGAGGCAGGAGGCTCACAAGCACAAGGTCAGCCTGTGCAACTATCTTAGCAAGACCATCTCAAAATTTTAAAAGGCTAGGGATGTAGCTTATGTGTCCTGTACTGGGAATAAACAGAAAAAAGAGAAAAAAAAATGATAAAATTAGATCTGAGGTATTTATGGAGAGTTTGAGCTTCCTGACCTGAAGTCTGCCAAACAAATGACAAAAATGAAACCCTTACAAATAACAAAGCCTTCTACATTCCATGGGAGAAGCTTCTAGTTCTCTCTACCTGAGTGGTGTTCATGTCAGCTATGTAATCAAATGTGAAGGTCTTGGGCTCAGGGTTGGAATGCAGCCGGAGGGTTGTGGAGGAGAGCACGGAGAGGCATAGGTTTTGCTCTCCATCGGCTGATCTCGAGCCCTCTGCAGGCGGTCGGATTCGTACAAAAACTCTGATGGCATCGCCTTCATTACTAAAGGAAAAAAAAAAAAAAAAAAAAGTAATAAGGCTATTTTCAGAGAAAAGAAAACCGTCAAAGAATCTGAGTCTCAGATTGCTTCTAGTATGTACACCATGAACTTCCCTGACAAAGCCTACTCCACTTAAATTTACCACTTTTAAGAGTCTCATGCCACCCGTGCCCTTTATTAATTTACTCTATGATAGGCACCTTTACCACCTTTTACTAGAAGTAAAACTAAAGGGAGTTCAGTGCAAGGAGACACAAACACTGCTTGTCTCTCATTTCCTTACTAGCAATGATAGGATAAGTAATTCCAAGGGAGAATTATGCAATTGATTCCACATTTTAGCCTGGAAATAGAGAGGTCCTCTGCCCTGGACCCTTTCTTCCCTGACACCTCCAGTGGCTCTGCTAGCCCTCAGGACATAGTGCCCTTGAGGTGGTCCTGCTTATCTTCCAGTCTGCCTGCACCATGCTGCTTCCCTCCCCAGCTCCCCTTCCCCACGAAGGAAGTGCCAGCCTCTGCTCCACAGGCATTTCCCCATGTTTCCATTTGGTTGATGATCAAACTAACATTTGAAACAAGGTACCTTACTATGCTAAATAGTTCTTTTAGAAATACTGTATAGCTAATTTGGGGGGTCATGACAAGATTCCTTTCTTACCTGGGTTGGTTAGACTGAGAAGTTGTCACACTGCGTAACTCAGCTAGAAAAGAAGGTGAGAAGTCATGAGAGGTGGTTACAATCGCACTAGGTAAATCACACTTTCTCTAATGCTCCTTGGTCTCCCCAGATCCCTTGCAGGACTGTGGGGCACCCCAAGCCCAGGCCCGGATCCTCTTCCCCCTTTTATCCCAGTCCCACTGTTCAATCCCATGGTTGTAAACACAAGGTAGGCAATGATGATCCCCAAATCTGAGTCTTCCCCCAGACTGCTCTCCTGCGCCCCAGACTCCTGCCGTCTAAGGCTTATCTATCTCTCCAGCTGGATGCCCCGTGGGCAACAAACGTCTCAAGGTCAACACCTCCATAATGGAGCTTCTGATTCCCCTCGACACCTGCATGTGCTGATTCACCTCAGTAATGACAGAAAAAGGAACCCTTCTCTACTGCTGGTGGGAGTATAGACTGGTGCAGCCACTGTGGAAATCAGTGTGGAGATTTCGGAAAAAACTAAAACTAGAGGCTCCATTTGACCCAGCTATTCCTCTTCTTGGTATCTTCTCAAAAGAGTTAAAAGCATCATAACACAGTGATATATGCACACTCATGTTTACAGCACAGTTTGTAATAGCTAAATCTTGGAAACAGCCCAAATGCCCATCAACTGACAAGTGGATAAAGAAAATATGGGTTTCTTATATAATGGAGTACTACTCTGCCATAAAGAAGGATAAGCTTCAGACATTTATAGCTAAATGGATGTACCCTGAGACCATACTCTTAAGTGAAATAAATTGGACACACATGTTTAAATACTGCATTGTTTTTCTGGTGTGAGAAACTGAAAGTGGAAATAAAGACTAAAATGCATAATAGATACTGGGAAATGGGAAGAAAATGTTCAAAGAGGAAGAGGAACAAGGGAGGAGGGAGGAAGAAAGGAAGGAAGGGACAAGAAAAAAAGTGAAAATAGAAAAGCTTTTGTACATAGGGAGGGGAGAGGCTTGAGGGGGGAATGGGATAAAATTAAAATAAAATGTATTTAAAAAAAACAAGATGTGGCAGATGTAAAGCCAACTCTATTAGTCCAATTGAGGCAGGAGACAGACAGCACAGGAGACATCCTGGCCTTAGGCTCACACCACATAGGATCCCTGCTGGCTCCTGGAGAGCAAGAGTGCCCTGCTCTCACCACAGTTCCTTAACAGCCTGACATGCACCGGAGCAATACAATCCGATCTCACCACTGTGTCCCTCACATCCTGACGTGAGCCCTTATCACACTCAGAGTAACCCAGGGTGACCCCACAGCCATTATAACTAGCACTGCAGTTCTGTCAAAAGCAAAAATGACAGCAAAAAATTGGAGACCCTCCCTGCTGCTCTCCTCTGGGGGTTAAAAAAAGAGGACGAAATGGATGGATGCCCTTGAGGCAAAAATAGATTGTGAGAATATACAGCAATGGACACCCCGCCCCCCAACATCTGGGGACTCTCTTTCCAGTGTCTCACTGGCTGTCAACTGCAGTCCAAAAATGTTAAATGGAAATGTAATCATTATGTACTGCCAACATGTACCAATACACATAAAATATTTTTTAAAATGTTAAATGGAAAACCCAGAAGAAAATTCAAAAGCTTTTAAATTGCATGCTGTTCTGAGTAGGAGGATGAAATCTCAGTCACCAGACGGGGCTAATATTTCCCCCAAAAGGAGGAGGTGGGGACTTCAATTCAGCCTGCCAAGTAGGTTCTTGACTCATCACAGTGAAAGAATTTCAGGATACAGCGAGAGACAAAAAAGGTTTATTAGGCAGAGTTAAAGAAACACAGGCTCCGAGAACAGAGTGGGCCCTCCAGACAGTGGTGCCCTGTGGTCTGGGGCTGGAGGTGCAGGGTGATCTAAAAACACAGTGCATGCTAGGTTAAAAAAAATACTACACTAAAAGATACACTGACACTAATCCCTCTCAGAACTCTCCCCTCACAACACACAGCCTATCCTTCCAGTAATGTGTCTCTTACTGTAGTAATTTTTATTTTTAATTTGAACATTCACCATGTCTCCTTTCGACCTGTATTTCTCCTATCTTAACAGGACCCTGCTTCCTCCAGCCCCGACGCATCCACCCTGTCTATAAATCGCCGCCCTCCCAGCAGTCATAGCCTCTGTTATCAGATCAATTAGCAGATCGCCGGGCTTGTATTCAAGTCACCCTCGGAGCCTGTCACACTGTCATTCATCTCACTTCCTCTCACCAGAGAGACATTTTATCATCTCACCGCACAAGAGGGTGAGTGCAATACTGTAAGACGCTTCGAGAGAGATCACCTGCACCCATGATTACAGAATGTCTGCTCTCGTTGCTCCATTTCACTACTGTGCCTGATTCATAAACTAAGCACATAAGCAGAGGTACGGACGTCAGGACCAAGCAGAGCACACACTGCATTCAGCACCAGGGCGCTATGAGGCTTCAGGATTCACGGGGGCCCGGGGTCGGGAGACCCCTGTGAGATACACCGCAATCTCTGCTTGCAAATCCCCTTATCTGAGGAGAGGCTCTCCAGAGGAGGAAGGAGCGTTTGAACCTAAATCTTTCTCTTTTAGAAAGGCAGGGACGTGTAGACCGGCGGAAAGGGGGAGGTCAGCCAGGGAGGAAGCCGCGGCGGACCCGGGGCGAGGCCGCGAGGCCGCGGAGCACGACAGTGAGGACGGGGCCTCCCCTCTCCACATCCCGGGCCTGGCTCCGGCCCAACGCGGTGGGCGAGGGACCGAGGGACGCACTCGCCCCCGGCAGGGAACCCCACGGGCAGGGCTGGTGAAGGGGTCGTGAGGCCAGGCTCCCCTTACTTTTGCATCCCGGTGCCATAGCGGTCGAAGCACGGGGTCCGACAGCAGCGCCAACTCCGCCTCAGCTTGGCAGCCGCGCCGCGCGCCGAAATCCCGCCCGCTCAAGATGGCGGCGAATTTGAATTTGGCGCAGCGTTGACGCAACACGGCCCCGCCCCTGGTCCCGCCTCCGCGTCGAGGGCCGTGGCCACGTGACGTCTTGTGTGTGCGTCTTCGCTTTTGCGCTCTGCGACTGGTTCCAGGAAACTTGTTTTTGCCCGGAGCTCCCCGGAGCTGCCATGAGCCAGCGGAACCGGGTGTCTTACGTACGGCCCGCCGAGCCCGCGTTCCTGTCCCGCTTCAAGGAGCGGGTCGGCTACCGGGAAGGGCCCACCGTGGAGACCAAGGTGAGCCCGGGCTGGCCGCGCTAATTCAGAAACGCTGCCCTCCTGCCACTTCCGCCTTCCGCCGGAGGCTAGTACTTGGAGGCTAGGTACTAACCTGTCCCTCCTTCTGTCCCGGTTCTGGCGGCAGTCACACTCTGGCCCCGTCCTGCCCAGACTGTGACAGCCTCCTGCACCTAGGGAGCTCTCTCCTTTTCCTAGCGCTGCTTCGTTCTTCAAAATGACCTGACGTGGGAAAAGCGCCTGGTTCTTGGAGATAGGAAAGATCGCTTTCCTGTCTCTTCTTTCTCGCTTATCTCAGACCCTGTAAGCAGGGTACGTGATAGCTAGTCCATTTTCCAGATAAGGAAACTGAGGCCACTGGATCAGATGACACCATGGCTCGAGACACGAGGCTGGATCATCTTTGGAGGAACGTCATGGATTGGATCTATTTTTATGCTTTGTTACATAAAGTAATTATTTATTTATTTTTTGGTACCGGGGATCGAACTCGGGACCTTGCCCTTGCGAGACAAACGGCGGAACCACTGAGCTAAATCCCCAGCTTAAAATAATTTTTTAAAAGACATAAGCTAAAGCCTTATAACGCCAGGTCGGAATAGAAGAGCTTCAGGAGAGAGCCTCACCTGACTATGTGGGAACAGGATTTCAGAGAGAATCAAGTGCTGAGCCTGCCGAGGTTTCCACCTTAACTAGTTCACAGCAAAAGCTGCTCTACCACTTTCAGTGGTAACAGACCATTATGTGTAGAGAACGTATGGAGACGTAAATTTATTTAGGACTCTGTGTCCAGTGATTGCATTAAGACGGGAGGAAAAGGGGGTACATTCATGGATCTCCAAATACTAAAACCTGCTTGGAGCCTAGAGGTTGTTAGAGTGGTACAGGACAAAGCAGCGGTTAGAGGCTGAGGCCAAGTCATGCAAGGCTCTGTTCTCTGCTGGGGAGACAAGGCTCCGTGAGAAGTAGAATAAGGAGCGCTCGAATGTGTGCGATCAGGGTGTGGTGGCTCACGGCTGTAACCCCAGTTCTCAGGAAGTCGAGGCAGGAGGATCACCACGAGTTGGAGGCCAGCCTGAACTACATAGACCCAGTCTCAAAAAACAAAAACCAGGTGGGGCTGGGGGTGTAGCTCAGTGGTTCCGTGGCCTGCTTTGCAAGTGCAAGGTCCTAAGTTCGATCCCCAGTACCAAAAAAAAAACCAACAAAAACAGGGCTGGGGATGTACCTCAGTGGCGCAGTGCCTGCCTGGCAACCACAAGGCCCTGAGTTTGATTCCTGGTACCAAAAAAAAAAAAAAAAAAGACCAAAATACAAAACAAGACAAAAAATACTTAAAATATAAAAAGAAGAATGTGTGCAGACACGTTTTGGTGTGCATGTCTTTCACCCCAGCAGTTCCACTTCCAGGAATTTATCATAAGTTTCCAAAAGTGGGCAAAAATGTATATAAGGTTTTTCTCATCATAGGAAAAAACTTGAAACAACTAATTTTTTTTATTTATAGGGCATAAAAAATCATGAGATGACTATACTGTGTACATAATTAAATTCAAGGCAGTGAGTTATAAGCTCAGATAATCCTATATGTACTCAAAGTATTGTGCAAAAATATTTTTTAAGTAAAAAGTTGGAGTGGGGCTTTTCTGATGTCTGCCAGTTAAAAAAATCTGAATCAACTGGCAAAATGTTGCCATTTATTACCTGTATAGTAGGAGTCCATGGTTTCTGTTACGTTATTCTCTGTTCTTTATGTTTGAGAAATTTAAACGTAAAAAATAGAAAAGTCACAGAATATAGTATTGTTTGTATATAACATGTTTTGTATACTTAATTATTTGTATATACTTGGAAAACAGCTGATAGGATATTCACTAAACTGAAGCTGTTAAAGGGATACTGTAGGGGAAAGAAAATCTTTTACTTACTGCTTTCTATACTTTGATGGTGTTTGAGTACTTTTGGTGTAACTCTAATGAGGAGGGGAGAAGTGTTGACGAGAAGCAAAGAGAAGTGATACAGCCCAGTGCTGCCTTGAGTAGGCTGGGAATGACAGCATTACCCACAGCAGAGGCCCTCACATGTAGCTGCCAGCCGGGGTCCTGGCAAGCTGGAAGTGGATCCCACTGTACAGGCACCCCAGGGTGACTGCCATGTTCCCTGATATGGCGAGGTTAGGCTCTTTGGAGTTACTTGAAAATTTATTTCCTGCCACATTGAGTTGATAGTTAACCTCCTCACTTTAATAATTACAGCTGCGTCCGGGGGTGCAGTGGCTCTATTTGAGTCAAGGCCAGCAACCTACATGTTGTATTTGTATTTTCCCCTAGAGAATCCAGCCTCAGCTCCCAGATGGAGAGGGTGATCACAGTGACAAAGAAGATGAACAGCCCCAAGTGGTGGTTTTAAAAAAGGGAGACCTGACAGCTGAAGAAGTCATGAAAATTAAAGCGGAAGTAAAGGCTGCCAAAACAGGTAGGTCTGAGAGTAATCTGGGTTTTTTAATAATGTAAAGACCCTGGAGTAGGAAATTGCTTTAGTTTATGTAATAGTATGATTTGTTCAAAGGAGAGAGTCCCTGGTTCAAGCAATGGCTTTGACACTTACCAGCCTCAGTATGTAACCTTGAGCAAATTATTTCACCTCCAAGGCTTAATTAAGTTCCTACCTTTTTGGGTTGAGGATTAAGTGCAAATTTAAGTAAAAGCATCCTTTAGTAGGTGGTAGGTTTACAACCAGTCAATAAAAGTATATGTAATTAGTATCTGAAGTTTAGTGTATAGCATAATGTGTAGTATATAGTATTATTCCTAAATATTTTATTACATTGTATTAGAAGAAAGTACCATTTTACTTTTCAAAACCTTTAAAGCCAGACATGATGGTGCATGCCTATAATCCCAGCACTGGGAGAGGCTGAAGCTGGATTACAGGTTTGACCCGAGCCAGGGCAATTTAGTGAGCCTCTGTCCCCCTCAAAAAACTTTTTAAAGGCAGAAGGTCTGGGGGCATAGCTCAGTGCAAAGGCCCTGGATTCATTCCCCAATGCTGCAAACCAACAAAACAACCTGATGGACTGGGGGACCCCCCAGTTGTAGAGCGTGTGCAAGGCCCTAGGTTTGGCCCCAACCGTCATGAGCTGCAGACTGACAAAAAGTGTGGAGCAGCTCAGTGAGTTTTTATTGAGTCAGTGCACGTCTGTGGGGCTCCTAGCAAGAGGTAGAGAAGACCATGCTGAAAGGACTCAAGGACGCCCTTAACCGCACTGTGAGTTTCCTTGCCCATGGACTCTCTGATAATAGCAGAATAATGAGGGAGAAGAAAATTCTTTAACTTTGTTTTGCTTCAGATGAAGAACCAGCCGCAGCTGATGGAAGAATCCTGTATCGGAAACCAGTCAAGCGGCCCTCAGATGAAAAATACTCAGGTTTAACAGCAAGCTCAAAAAAGAAGAAGACAAATGAAGATGAAGTAAATAAGCAGGATTCACTTAAAAAGAACTCACAAAAGCAAATCAGAAACAGCAGCCTCCTTTCTTTTGGCAATGACGATGAAAACGAGTGAGCATGAACAGTTTAACTTAGTCTCCTTCAAAAGTACATAAAGTTTTTTGGTTTTTTTTTGGTACTGGGGATCAAACTGGGGACCTTGCACTTGTGAGGCAGACAGCGGAACCACTGAGCTAAATCCTCAGCCCTTTTGAAGTATTTTTAAAAATAATATTTGTCCTATTTTTTTTTTCCTAGTACCGGGAATCAAACTCAAGACCTTGCGCTTGCCAGGCAGGCCCAGCTCCACTAAGCTAAATCCCTGGCCCTTTTCCTGTGTTTTTAAAAATAACGGTTTTTCCAGTTATATAAGTACGTTATAGAACATTTAGAAAATGTAGCACAATGGGCCAGGGATTTAGCTCAGTGGTTCCGCTGCCTGCCTCACAAGCACAATGACCCAAGTTCGATCCCTGGTTCCAAAAAAAAGAGAAGAAAATGTAGCAAAAAATAAAACGAAAGCTGTCTATCCATCATTACCAGTCTGACTAGAAATACCAACTACAGTATGTAGACGTTAACTACAGTTAATTTTAGTTTGTGTTTTGTGGTACTGGGGATTGAACCCAGGGCCTTTAGACTAGGCTACATCCCCAGCTCTTTTAAGTTTTCAAATTTTGAGACAAGGTCTCACTATAGCACTATGTTGCCCAGGCTGGGCTCAAACTTCTAATCAGTCCTCCTGCCTCAGTCTCCCAGAGTCCTGGGATTACAGGCAGACATCAGCACACCTGGCTCCAATTAACAAAAAATTAACATTTTTTTCCCATGTGTGGGTGTATATATGTAAATTTTATTTTTTTAAACTAAACCAAGATTGTATTATGTATGTTCTCTGTCTTGCTTCTCATTTGGTATTACTTTGTGAGCATTTTCCAGATCTGTAAATTTTAAAAACCTGACATTAATAGCTACAATGAATTTCATAATAAAACAGACTTCCTATTATAGTTTCCTTATTAGCCAAATACCACTTCTGGTGGGGGAGACAGTAATGTACCTTGTTGAAAAATCCCACCTAGCTTTTGCTAAGAGAGGTCATGTGACTCACTCTAGAGCATTAAGAGATGCATGCAGGAGTGCTTAATAAAGCTGCTTGGTGTTTGGTACGGACGGATGGACAGACTGAATTACCTTGAGCCTTTGCCCTTCTCTCTTTACCCTGCTTGGAATGCAGACATGAAACCCAGCTGTACCAGAGCCATTTTTTGGCATAAAGACGACAGCTACTTGCTTTGGTTGTTACGGTGGAAGACTGGAGAGCTTGGATCTTGATTGACTGCTGGGCTTGGAACTTCTGGATACCTAAGGAGGAGGAACACTCTGCTTGTGTAAGCCTCAGCCAGGCTTCTGTTACACACAGCGAGGTGCAGCCCTGAGCAGTGCAGTGTATCTGGTCATACATTCTGCGGACATACCTCTGTATTTCTTTCTCTCTCTTTTTTTATTTTTTGGTATCGGGGATCGAACTAGGGACCTTGTGCTTGTGAGGCAGGTGGTGGAACCACTGAGCTCCCCTGTATTTCTGACAGTTTCCTTAGAACAAATTGCTGAGGCAGAATTATTGGATCAAAGTATTTGAGTATTTTTAAAGCTATTAATGTTTATTGTCAAGCTGCTTTCTAGAGAGGTTTTTAACTACTCTATTTTATTCATTTCCCATCTCAGAGCCTACTTCATCTCATCCATAACATTAGCCTTGGCTTAGCACTGAGCTTTGAATTTCAGTCACCTTGATGTTTTGGGTTGGTGTTTAACAGTTAAATTTAATTGCCATTTTCTTTGATCTATCTAAACAGTTTTTTTATACATTAACTGATTTTACATTTTTTGGATTAACTTTGTTCCTTTCCATTACTACACTCATGTTTTTCATACTAATTAATGTATTATTTAATCCATCTTTTCTTTCTTTTCTTTTCTTTTCTTTTCTTTTTTGGTATTGGGGATCGAACTCAGGACCTTGCGCTTTCAAGGCAGGCACAGTGCCACTGAGCTACATCCCCGGCTAATCCATCTATCTTGTTGATTTACTCCTGAACCTTTCTTACTAATTTGTAAATTGTGTAATCTACAGTCTGTTTTGTTATTTTGTTTGAGATGAATCACCTATATTCTCTTCTCTGTTTTCATTTTTTGGATTTTAAACTTGATCTCACCTGGAATGGATTTGAACATACTTTTCCTCCGATAATCAAGTGTTCTAGACATGGGCCAGTTTCTCACTTACTAGGCCACCTGCGTGACTTTTCCACACATTGCGATAAGGAGGGGAAGGGACCATTATAAAGCCTGAGCCTTTCTAGATAGATGATTCCTTAAGAACCTGCTTAATCCTAACATTTTCTTACTAGTTCAACTCAGCCAAGACTGAAGCCTTGTTAAGATCCATGTGAAAGTGGAAATTTCTGACCATCCTGTCTTGAATTTGGAGCAGCATCTATTTTTCTTACATTTTAAGCACGTAGTATAAAAACTACTCAAACTAAAAATACAAGGACTACCCAAAATTAGTGCGTCTGGAAGGGCTAGGAAAGTCTGAAATAGCTTCTTTCTAAATTACTCAAATTAGTCCTGAAACCATTCAGCAGTGCCGACCGTCTTTAATGTATACACACTTACGTAAGCCAAGGTGGGTTTTTCCTTATCTGTATTATTGCTATATCTATTAAAAAGCTTTTGCAGCCGGGGATTTACCTCAATGGTTCCACTGCCTGCCTCGCAAGCACAAGGTCCCAAGTTTGATCCCTGGTACCAAAAAAAAAAAAAACTTTTGCACAGCAAGAGAAACCACCATCAGAGTGAAAAGACAATCCACAGTGTGGGAAAAACATTTTTGCCACCTATTCATTAGACAGAGGACTACTATCTAGAATATAGAAAGAACTCAAAAAAAATCAGACCCCAAAATTTAAAGACCCAACCAAAAATGGGCATCTGAAAGGCTTTTTTTTTTTTTGGTACCGGGGACCGAACTCAGGACCTTGCGCTTGCAAAGCAGGCAGTGGAAACACTGAGCTAAATCCCTGCCCTGAATATATGTGGTTTTTGGTTAGGTTTTTTTTTTTGGTACTGGGGATCAAACTCAGGATTTGCATCTGAAATGAATAGACACTACTCAGGTGAAGAATTAGAAACAGCAAATAAATATATTAAAAAATGTTCAACATCACTAGTCATTTGTGAAATGCAAATTAAAACTGCTGAGATTCCATCTCCAGAAAGAATGGCTGCTATCAAGAAATCAAAAACAAATACTGAAGAGGCTGTGGGGAAAAAGGAACCTGCTCCACTGTTGGTAGGAGTGTAGACTGGTGCAACCACTGGAGAAATCTGGAGATTTCTCAAAAAACTAAAACTAGAGGTTCCATTTGACCCAGCTATTCCCCTAATTGGTCTCTTCCCAAAGGAAAAGTACAGTGATATGTGCATATTCATGCTTATAGCAGCACAGTTTGTAAACAGTTAAATCTTGGAAACAGCCCAAATGCCCATTTACTGACGTGGATAAAGAAGTTTTTTTTTAATACAATGGAGTACTACTCTGCCATACAGAAGGATGAGCTTCAGACATTTATGGCTAAATGGATGGACCTTGAGACCATGCTCTTAAGTGAAATAAATGGGACACACGTGTTTAAATACCACATTGTTTCTCTGGTGTGAGAAACTGAAAGTGGAAATAAGGACTGAGATGTACAATAGATATTGAGAAATGGGAAGAAGATGTTCAAATGAGAAGGGGAACAAGGGAGGAGTGAGGGAGAAATGAAGAAAGAGACAAAAAGTGAAAATAAAGGAAAAAATGGGAACAAAGCTTTTGTACATAGGGGCGGGAGCTTGAGGGGGGTAATAGGATAAAATTAAAATTTATTTTTAAAAAGATTATTAGAACTATTATAAGAAATAAAGGCTGGGAACAAACCTCAGCGGAAGAGGGCTTGCCTAGCGTTCATAAGGTAGGCCCTGTGTTCCACACCGCCCACCCCTCCGCCCCACCACAAAAACAAACTCAGAAAAAAATAGTTTTTCTAAGGCTGCAAGGATAGTTCAACATATACAAGTCAATAAACATAATAAGCCACATAAATAGAATCAAGGATAAAAATCACATGATCATCTCAATAGATGCAAAAAAAAAAAGCTTCAGCAGAATTCCACATCCTTCATGATAAAACCCCTGAAGAAACTAGTATAGAAGGATAATACCTTAACATAATAAAGGCTATAGTTGACAAACCCATATCCAATTTCAGACTGGGAAGAACTGAAAGCATTTCCCCTACAATCAAGAACAAGACAAGGATGTCCACATCCAATAGTTACTTGAAATTTTAGCCAGGGCAATTAAACAATGGAAAGAAATACAAGGGAGATACAAATAGGAAAGGTGTGAAATCTTTATTTGCAGGTGATCCACTAGTTAGAAAACCCTAAAGACTTTACCAAGCAATATTTAGATGTGATGAACAAATTCAGCACAGCAGCTAGAGTTTTTTTTAAAAACCATTAGTTTAAAAAAGTAAAGCTGGGGATTTAGCTCAGTGGTTCTGCCACCTGCCTCGCAAGTGCAAGGTCCCAGGTTCAATCCCCGGTACCAAAAAAAAAAAAAAAAAATCATTGGTTTTTCTGTACACTAATAATGGAGTCACCGACAAATCAGAGAAACAATTCATTAATAGTAGCTTCAAAAATAATATCTAATTGTGCCAGGGACTTAGCTCAGTGGTTCCGCCACTTGCTTCACAAGCGCAATGACCTGAGTTTGATCCCCAGTACCACACACACACAAATAATAATATCTAATAAACACCCAAGGAAGTGAAATACCTGTACAATGAAAATGTACAGAGGACTGGAAGAGTACAGCATTACAGAGCACTAAAGATGGGAATTGAAAAGACACTGGAAAAACAGCAAAGGAAATAAAGAGTGATGAGATAGCCTGTAAAATAGGAAAGAAGCTCGCCCAGCTACCCTTCCAACAGGAGAATAATATCCAGAATGTACAAAGCACTCAAAAACTTAACTCCACAAGAACAATCAATGCAATGAAAAATGAGCAAATGAACTAGCAAAGATTTCTCAAAAGAAGTAAACATGGACAATAATTACATGAGAAGATGTTCAACATTTTTACCCACTTGGGAAATGCAAGTCAAAACTACATTGAAATTTCATCTCATACCAGTCTGAATGGCTATCAGTAAGAATGTAAACAATAAGTGATGCTGGCTGGGGATTTAGCTCAGTGGTTCTGCCGCCTGCCTCGTAAGCACAAGATCCCAAGTTCGAGCCCTGGTACCAAAAAAAAAAAAAAATCACCTAAAAGCAGAACTACCATATGTTCCATCTATACTACTCCTTGGTACAGATCTAAAGGAATTAAAGTCTGCACACTATAGAGGTACCTGCGAACCCATGTTTATTGTCACAGTTCACAATAGCCAGAATACAGAATCAGCCTAGTTGCCTTTCAGTGGATGAATGGATAAAGAAAATGTGTGTGTGTATATACATAATGGAGTATTATTTAGTCATAAAGAAGCATCAAATCAGATGGATGTGGTGGTGCAAGCCTGTAACCCTGACACTTGGGAGGCTGAGGCAGGAGGATCATGAGTTCAAGGACAGCCTGAGGCTACATAGTGAGACCCTGTCTCAAGTAAATTTTTTTTTTTGCTGGAGATTTAGCTCAGTGGTTCCGCCACCTGCTTTGCAAGTGCAAGGTCCTGAGTTTGATCCCTGGTACCAAAAAAATATTTTTTTTTCAACTTTAAAAAATCCATTTTCAGTCAAATGGGTGGACCTGGAGATCATGTTAAGGAAAATAAGCAAAACTCAAGCAAGTGTTACATGTTTTCTCTAATATGTGGAATCTGGGGGAAGATGACATGAGCATAGAAGATGGACTGTGGGCCAAGAGGAAAGGGTGGGGAGGGAGGTGGGTGTGAAGGAAAGTGATGGGCATGGGTATGATCTAAATGTGTCTTACGTGTGTACGAACGTGCCACAATGAAACCCGATGTTTCGTGAAATCCATAGGCATATATATGAAACAAGATGAAACATTTAAACAAATTTGAGAAACAATTTAACAAGACTTTAATTGAAGTCTTGAAATATATCACACTGAGGAAACTATTGCTGTCGATATGCATAACAATGTAAGTATAAGAGCTATGAGCCAGGCAGTGCATTTATGATAAAACCTGAAGACCAAGGTACAGTGGCCTGTGAGACGTGTCGAGCGTCCTTAAGGAAATTCCCTCAGCTTTTATAGACTTGCTTTCCAAAACCAGTGGGTCCTGCCAACTGCAGGCTCTGTCTTGCTGAGAGGGGAGTCTGGGGCCAGAGTTGAAAGCTAGGTGACTTCCTGCATGGTGCTCCGCTCAACAGTGTTTGAAGCGTGCTGGCTGCTAGAGCGCCACACTCTTGGCCTCTGTCTTGCCCCGGCCCTGTTCAGCTCCGCTGATAGCATGATCCACTCCTGCTAAGCAGAGGGCAGTGGCCAGTCACTCCAGTCGAAGAAAAGTGCTGTTTTTCTTTCTGTTGACCCCATACCTTGCATTCCAAGAGCGGAGTATTGGTCCTGGGCCTAGTCAGGAGAGAGCTGGGGCTTCCCTGAAATGGCCAGGATATAGGAGTGGAGGCCAGCATGTCCTGAGCTTCCCAACCACTCAGTTACGGGGCAGAACCTTCACCCCTAAACCCTAATAGAGCAAACACTGTAAGACACACTTCCACTCAGCTCTCTCATAGGATTCCTAGGGTGGGAGGCAGAGCAGAGCTCAGCCTCCAGGTAGAACTGCCACTTGCTCCTACACAAGATAGCGCACTATCTCTTCCCCTAAACATACAAAATGTGGGTTTTTGAGGCTAATTTGTGTGCTGTTTCTCCAGATGTCTTATCGTTCTGGTTTCTTTAGCTACTACCAGGTGCCAGCCCCCAAAACAAACCATTTCAAGTTGCTGATGCTGCAGCAGAATTAAGAAGTAGCCCTGACCTCAGGATCTAGAGTTCCTCAGAGATGTGACACCATCAGTCCCTGAGCTTGTCCATCAACTGACAAGACTTTATACAGTGGAGTACTACTGTGCCATAAAGAAGGATGAGCTTCAGACATTTATGGCTAAATGGATGGACCTTGAGACCATGCTCTTAAGTGAAATAAATGGGACACACGTGTAAATACCACATTGTTTCTCTGGTGTGAGAAACTGAAAGTGGAAACAAGGACTGAGATGCATAATGGATATTGGGAAATGGGAAGATAATGCTCAAAGAGGAAGAAGGGAGGAGAGGGGAGAAAGGAAGGGACAAGAAAAAAAGTGAAAATAAAGGAAAAAATAGAAACAGCTTTTGTACACAGGGAAGGGAGGGGGCTTGAGGGGGGCCATGGGAACAAGAGGCGGGATGTACCATGCACAGGTGCAAATTCCCTATGATGTGAGTAATCATGATGCCTAAAATTCACCAAAAAGCTTTGCTATTAAAAAAAAAAGATGATGCTTTCCTGCCCTCCCCCAGGCCCACTCCCAGACAAGGCCAACAGTTGTGTGGGTTTGAGCAAATTGTGAACCCTGGCAACCAACTAGTCCTCAGCTTCCTCAGCCATGAAATTAGGGCACTCACTCCTGTCTTGCCTGGTGACTGGGAAAATAATGAGGCAAAAGCCCTAACAGGGGCCAGGGATTTAGCTCAGTGGTGCCACACCTGTCTCACAAGTGCAAGGTCCTGAGTCTGATCCCCAGTACCAGAAAGAAAAAAAAAAGGCTTAAACACAGAAATCACTCAACAAACTACATAAAGTTCTTATTGCCTCCTTTGAACATGTTTTTGGGTATAGGCTGGCTTCTTTTGATAGTTTCCTAAAGTCCTGAACCAAATGCAAGAAGGACCTCCCAGAGTCAGCTTTCAGGCAAAATCCCAAGGACACTTTGGGATGATAATGCAATATTAAAACACACTGTCAGGCCAGGGATGTAGCTCAGTGGTTCTGGCCCCTGCCTCACAAGTGCAAGGTCCTGAGTTCAATCCCCGGTATCAAAAAAACCCCCCCAAAAACACACTGTCTCCATTCCATGCCAAGGTGCTTCAAACACAGCTCAACATGTCCAGATTTAGGTATTTTTATAAACTTTGGAATATCTGGAAACCAATGAATGGCAGTTAGTTAATTATCACATACGAGCAATTTTACTCTTAAGACAACCCTGGAAGCATCTGTGTTTTTTTGGTGAAGCAAGATAGAGAAACTGAGGCTTAGAGAATAAGGTCACAATTCTTTAAGTGGCAGGCCCAAGAGTGGTTCTGAGGTCTTTTTTCTTATACTACCCGCCCCCTGGTTTTTTGAGACAGGCTCTCGCTATGTAGTTCAGGCTGTCGTTAAACTCACCAAGTAGCCTAGGCTGGCCTCAAACTCTCAGTGATCCTCCTGGCTCAGCCTCCTGAGTGCTGGGAATTACAGGTGTCCACCACCACACCCAGGTTTTTTTCCTTAATTTTTAGGACACAGTGTGTCATCAAAACCCAGAATATTGATGCTAGCTGCTGAGTCTTAAACTCCCAAGAACATAGAAGGAAAAGTCATATCCATACAAATCTTTCCACATTCTTTGTTTTCCAAGTGTTACTCTCCACATGAAGCCCTTGGTGTGGAATAAGTGCTAAACTGTGCCTGAAGGATTTCCCACACTGGACACATTCCTGAGGCATCTCTCCAGTGTGAATCCTGTAATGCTTGCTCAGGTATGCCTGCTTGCAGAAAGCCTTTTCACACATGATGCACTTACACTGCTTCTCCCCAGGATGAGTTCTTTCATGTTCAGCAAGGGAGTTCTAAGTGAAGGCTCTGCTCTCTGATTGAAGGTTTTCCCACACTCAGCACACATGGTAGGCTTGCCTCTAGAATGACTTCTCTCATGGTGAGCCAGGCATATGCTCTGACTGAAGGCCCTGCTGCATTCCAAGCATTTGTACGATTTCTCACCAGTGTGGACACGCTGGTGTTTAGTGAGGGATGAGCCCTGACAAAAGGCTTTCCCACACTCATTGCACTGACACATTTTCTCTCCTGTATGAATTCTCAGATGATTACTGAGATTTGACTGCTTGTGGAAACAGGCTCCACACTCATGCACACACAGGGCTTCTCTCCTGTGTGAATCCTCTGGTGGGTGAGGGAAGACTTTTCCACATTCACTGCACTCAGAAGGCTTATTCTGCACACTAACACTTGGATGTGCCATTTGTAGTGAAATCTGGCTGGAACTCACACTGCTTGTAACACCTCTACCCAGAGAGGCTTAGGTTTAGGTAAGGCCTCGAACATTCATCCTGAGGAGGCATTTCCTCAATGATGACTCATCAGAGAGACCTGCAAAGGTGTGCGCAAGTGTCCATGTGGATGTGTCACCCTCTCTGTCCTTCCTGCAGGGTTTTGCTTCCTCTTCCAAGTTCAGCATATATTTTCAACTTCTTCAAAAGCCAGTTTCTCTAAAGAAAAAGATGAAGTAATGACAGGTGTTAGGAATCCTACAGAATTCCCTCATATAATTGATTCTAAAACCATCAAGTAGTAAAAACAAAACCAGGTAATTTGGAATCATCTAGACTTGCATCCATAGTAATAAACAGGAAATGTAAAAGGAGTAAGTACCCTAGACTTGGGTAAATTCAAAGTGGATGAAATTTACTGCCCATTTACAGTCTCTACTCAAAAAACAGGTGAGGAGTAAAGATATTTTCTTAGATTGCCTATATGCAATAGCTTGCCAGATCAGTGCTAACTGAAGGGTTTCCCTTCCAAGACTTCAGGTGATCCAGACTGTAACTCTTACCCGGCGCATCTCACCAAGCCTTCTTCATCTGTTTACCTTGATGCAAATCTCTCTGGATCTTTCTTTCTGTCCAAAACATTCACCATCTATAGTTTCCACCTTGTGCCCAAGTGGGAAATCCATAGGTTTGAAAACTAGAATCTTCCTTATTGAAATAAAATACCACTGTTTTGTTTTAGAGAAATGAGACAGATGTGACCCCTAGGCAAGAAGCTTTCATTGCACATTGCCCTGGTTACAGCATCAAGATCCAGGCTCTGGTATTCACCTTTGTAGACCAGGAATGGTCCAGAATTTGAAATGTACTAATCAGTTTCCAGGTGGAATCATGTGCAAAACAAAGTTGGTTTATTAATTTACAATGAAAAATTTCATGCTCAGTATCCAGCTGGTTAACAGTCTCTTCACCATGGAAAAACCATATGGCAGCCAAAATCATCAGAATCAAGAAACCCCTTGGGAAGCATAGACTTGCACAAAGGAAGGAATTCTCAGATGACCATAATGGCATCAAATTCTGAAATCCCGATTCCCAGAACAGGGGCATACAGTGTCAGAAAATGGATATCCAGGTCCTGCAACCTCTTTCCTGAATTGTGCAAGAGACGCAGACATATCCCTCTTCTCTAGGCTCCTTTATACCTTAGCTTTGCTATTTATGTTACGTGTGAGCCAGGTGCAGGAGTTCATGCCTACAATCTCAGCACTCGGCGGAATCGAGTTGGAGCCCAGCCTGGGCAACTTACTGAGTTAGCAAAACCCTGTCTCAAAATAAAAGATAAAGAACAAAGGGTTGAAGATGTAGCTCAGTGTGAAGGCCCTGGGTTCAATCCCTAGTACTCGTTCATACCACACACACACACACACACAAAGATACACATGAATATACCCTCATTTAAATATATTTAGATATTATACAACTATACAAGGTAAAACAGTCACTTTTGTAGCTATTACTATTCAATGCTACCCACACAAACCCATTCCCTGTGAGAGACCAGAGCAGAAGTGAGGCCTAATTGGCCTCCTCTGTGAGCACAAAGGAGAAAGGCTGCACTCAGGGGTGAGGGCATAGTTCGGGGAAACTTGAGATAGCTGAGGCTGTTTACCAGAGATGTACTGATGGATACCGGATGACTCGTGTTACTTTGATTGCTTGTTGCCGGTGTTTGTGTGAATAAAAGTGAGGCAAGCCAAAGGCTACGGGCTCCTCTGCCTGCTAGAGATGAGAGCTCCCTGGCTGCCTACGTGTTAAGCTGACTCCATGTCTCTTTGTCACTCACCCTTGTTTGTCCCCGGGCCTGGGAGAACTAAGTACTGGGTCTAGGTCCTGAACAAGTCCAGCTGGATGGGTTGGCCATGAGTAGTGCCCTGATGTAGGGCTTGGGACCCGGGCTCACCTACAATTACCTTCCTCCAAAATTATCAAGTTTACTCAAATTATCAGTGTACTCAAGGAGTACATTTTCTGTCCCCTTTCCACTATTTTCCTACACACAAGTAGCATTTGATTCTCTTTACATCAACAAAATTCTCTTCTAGGTTTTTCTCTACAATTTGCTTTTTTTTCCTCCCTTAAGGTGTCCTAGAGGTCATTTTGCATTGGTACAGAGGGATTTGTTGGGGCTGAGGGTTGGCTGGTCCACACTGGTTATGTGCATAAATTGTTTGCACAAGAAACTGATCTCACTGCGCAGTGCCTGTACTACACTGCTTGCTAATACTGAATACCTTGCCTGCTCTTTTCTTTGTCTTCCAGTGTGGATATATTATATACAAAAATAAACTCCAAGTGGCTTAATCAGGTAAATTAAAAAGCTGAACCTCAACTACATTATCTCCTACACTGTTATTCTCACCAAATAAAAGTTTTATTTTTAATCTTAGCATACATCCTTATTCTGCCAGTTAGTCCAAGAGGGAACTCATTTGGAATCCTACCACCCACAGAAAATCCAGTGCATGTAAGAAATTAGTGCACCCTCTCATTGGTCCTATAATCACTTCACAGAATTCTGTCACAGTAGGTCACTCTTACTGATCTGAATATAAATGGTACCCATTTCTGGGTAGTCCCGTTTTTGGGCTGCTGGATCTAGGTAACTGTCACTGGTGGGTGTCATGGTAAGTGTGCTGCCACTCCTGAATGAACAACCCTGTGACATCCGTACTGGGCTCTCTAGTTAGGTTTTACTTAACCAGAGACCAGCTGTTAGGAACACAAACACTCTTGTTAAGAGTGGCCTGTGTCAACAGCAGGGAAATTCGCTGAGTTATCCTCCACAGAGGTGGAGGAATTTATGGAAAATAAGACTGCCTCTCCATGGCCAGGGGACTCTGCTGAAAGACAAGAACCTCTGCCAAGGGAATAGTTTTTTCATTTTTGATACTGGGGATGAAACTCAGGACCTTGAGCTTGCCAGCCAGTTGGAGCACCACTGAGCTAAATCCCCAGCCCTAAGGGAAAGGTTTTAAGCCTTCCTAATAGGAATAACTGTATTAAAAGACAGGGACCTAGTTTCCAGACCAACTCATCCCATTCCACTAGCACTTTTTATCTGACACTGAACAAACGTAACGCTACTTCTGGTCACAATTTAATATTCAACTTAAATGTGAACCTTCTTCCTTGTAGAAAAATTTTCTTCACATTTCCAAGGCACTTCATTCTCTACATCCTTTTTTTTTTGTTTTTTTAATTATGTTGGTACATTTAAGGTATACAGTACAAGTCTGACCTTTTTTTTTGTACCGAAGCTTGAACTCGGGACCTTGCACTTTCGAGGCAGGCGCTGGAACCACTGAGCTAAATCCCCGGCCCAAGGTATACAATATAATGACATTCATCATTGGAAATTTGCACCTTTACATAATCCATCTTGGTTCTTATTTTTTCCCCGTTCCCCTGCCCTCCCTTCAACCCCTCCACCCCTATCTACAGACTGTTTCCATTTTTTCTTTTTCTCATATTAATTCCATTCCCTTCTTTAAAGATCTTTACTCATCTCTCCCATACTACTTTGTTTTGGTTTGGTTTTTTATTGGAACCGGGGATCAAACTCAGGACCTTGCACTTTCGAGGCAGGCGCAGCGCCACTGAGCTAATCCCCAACCCCCATAGTACTTCTGGGTCAATGCTGATTCCATTTTGTCTTCCTTCACTAAGCTTGAAGGCAAGCATGGCAAGGGCTGTGGTGATAAGGCTTTCGGGGTCTGAACCTCTGTTCTGGCGTTATTGTTATTATTAGCCAAGCAATCTTGGAAAAATTTGTACGTCGCATTTTTCAACTGTTAAGCCTAGCGTTCTGGTGATGAATAATTGAGTTAATATGTGGGAAGCATTTAGAAGAATGCTGGCTGGTAAACATTCAACAAGCAGCATCTGCTGTTAAATTACCATCGAGAGTATGAACACACATATACACATACACACATTCTTGGGGGAGGGGGATTTGAACCTTTGAAATGAGCAACATCCCCCAGATCCTCCCCACTTTTAAAAAATTTTGAAACGGTATCACAAAGTCGCTTTTTCCCCGACTGCGCTCCAGCTCGTGGTCCTCCTGCCTCGGCCTCCCACAGCAATATTACAGGCGTGCGCCCCAAGCCCGGCTGTGTCTGTATCTTCGTGGAGCATCTATTTTGCTGCCGTCAGAAATGAACAGATACTTAATGAAAGGGGTAATCCTCACACACTGAACCCGCAAAGCCCTGTGAAGTGGCAAAGCAGGCAGGAGCAATCACTAACGAGGAAAAATAAAAGCCAAACAAAGCCCCCGAGAGTTCGGGGGCTGCTCCAGCCGGCGTGCTGAAGGTCGCACTGCGGCCCGGCTCCCGACCCAGCCAGGGATCTGGCCAACCCCTCCTGCCCCCCCGGGCTCAGCAACCGCGCCACGGATAGCGGGGAGGGACGGCGGCCGCGGGTCCTGGAGAAGGCTGGGCTGGAACCGGCCGCAGCGTCAAACCCGCAACGGCGAAACCGCAGCCGCTCACAAGCGGGGGCGGGCCCCAGATCCGGCGCACGCGCGAAACTCCCCAGTTGCCGTCTGGGATAGTCAAGCGCGACCAGCCTCCGTAACGTCATCAGTTCGCGCCGCAGCCCAGGGTCCCTAGCGTTCCTCTCTAGGCAGGCGGGCGGCTCGTCTCGGTACCCCCAGTTGAGCTCTACCCACTGTCCTCACTCCCACCTCAATACGCCTTGGGCTGCCGCTGGGAAGCTGAAGGGATGCGAGCACCGGGGTCCACCCCGAGGACCTCCTGTTGTGTCATTTCTGCCGGCTGCAGTTTTCTTCCTGTGGCACTGCTTTCACCAAGCTGTCACAACCCCTCTCGCACACATTTCCCCTGCCAGTGAGTGTGGGCCACCTCCCAGGAACCTCACGCACCTCACCCAGCGGTGACCTTTATTCAGCAAGCCGCCGAAAGCACAGAGCGCTGCTGTGGGCGTCAATCCAATTGTCAGCGGCTGATTGTGACAAATCACGTTACCTCTGTGTCCTTCGCCATGTACGACAATGGTGCCAGAGCTCATGGGCTTGAGGAGTGAGTGAGGTCAGCTCCCGTACACTATTAGGAGCGGTTGGCCCTGCTAGACGTCGGGACTGCCGCCCTTCCCACTCCCCGCGCCTGCGTCTACCGTGCAGCCTGGCCGCAGTGCCCTTCCCAGCCCTCACAGTGGCGCCCCACGAGCTTCTGCGAAGCTCCAGGAAACGTGCGCCGTGGGCTGCCGCGCCCCAGGCCTGAGCTGAGCTGGCGCCTGGCTCGCTCCCATGGCGTCCTGCTGCCCTCAGGCTCAACGCAGGGGCCGTGCACACCCCCCACTCAGCCGCCCCCGGCACTCAGAGCTAACGCTTTCTGAATAAATCAAAAGCAGCAGAGAAGTTGCGCGCAGATTTCCAGAGTGGCTCTTTGCCCTGAACAGGAAGAGAACAAAGTCAGCAGGGGATGTGCCACCGACAGGCCACCGGGAGCCACCTTCCACTAGACGCTTTGTAGTGACATGCCACGTGGCAACGCTGAGCGCCGCCTAAATTTCACCGGCCCCCATTCTCAGCACTTCTTTGGCAGCAGAAATTTCTTCCCTGTAGTCCTAACATTCCTCAGGCCAGGGAGCCTACATCTAATCATTTTCTCTTCCTTTTAGTCTTCAAAGAATTTCTAAATCCCAGCTCTTCTGTGTGGACATTAAGCCTGGAATGAGGCATCCTTGGAAGAGCACTGAGAACAGTAATCTAGGATGAAAGCATTTCAGGCTGAGCTAGTTTCAGGCTCACAGGGACAAACACCAAAAGCACTCCACGTAACAGAAGCAGCCTTGGCCGTGATACGGCCGACGAGGGAAGCGAAGCTGGAGCTACCGAGGGTGGAAGTTACGATTCTGGGAAGTAAGAGGTCAAATGCAAAACCAGGCGCTCACCTCACACCCTGGAGTCAGATTCTGAGGGAAACCCGCATTTAGCTTATAAAGTGAGCTCCTCCCAGCCTCCGGATGAAGGAAAGGCAAGAGCCCTAAGTGGCAATTCCACAGTGGATACAGAGGGACAGAGAACAGAGGTTTAATGGAAAGACGTGAATGAAAAGCAGGGGGCTCAGTTTAAATTTACCAACCCTGAGGGGTCATGTGGCCTTGGGCAGGTCCTGTCTTCTCTCGTATTGCCCTGGGGATATGATGTGCCCGGGTCCCACAGTGTCCTTTTGAAATCATTAAATTTTACAGCATTGAGAATAAGCAAGACGGTTGGGAGTGGTGGCACACGAGGGTAGCTGAGAGTTCAAGACCAGCTTGGGCTACACATTGAGTTCAAGGTCTGACTGAACTACATATCCAACCTTGTCTAAAAGAGAAAAAAAGGCAAACAATCCAGTTCTTTATCAGAGGTCAAAAGCCCCAGAAGTGTTCACACTGTGGGCCTCTCAGCACGCTCTACTGCCAGGCCAGCATTGCTCTTCAGCTCCTGTCTCTCTGCTTCTGTCTCTATTTATTTTAGTGGTACAGTGGATTGAACCCAGGGCCATGTGAAAGGTACGCGAGCATTCTACCACTGAGCTATATCCACAGCCTATATTTTGAGTCACGGTTTCAGAAAAATGGCCTGGCTGGCCTTCAACTTTGAACTGTCCTACACCAGCCTCCTGAGCTGCTGGGATTACGGGAGTTTATCACCATGCCCAGCTATTTCATGGAAGTTACAGTTGACAAAAATGTGTTCCTTAAGGAACATTTTCCTTCCTCTTGGGATGAAGACTTGGGCTAATTTGTAATAAGCTCCTTTTCCTATAACTATTACTTTTTCTTACAGAATTCTCTGGTTAACACAACCAGAGTCTTGCAGAATGGTTTGGTGTTTGCTTCTGCCAAATACTTCAGATAGAATCACCATACCTTTTTACTGACAACTGGAGACCTAAGACCCAATTCACAGATTGGCGTGGAGCAACATGATTCAATATTTTAGTTTAGTTCCACAAATATTTATTGACAACCTTCTAAGTGCCAGGCACTGTGGATGTAAAGATGAATATCACACTCCTCCTGCCGTGATTCAGCTGATAGGTAAGTAAAAGAGAAAGAGGTCTAAATAAAACATTACATAACACAAAGTGATGAAAACATCATACACAAACTGGGCATGGTGGCAGATGCCTATGATCCCAGGACTCAGAGGATGAGGCAGGAGTATCACAAGGTAGAACGCACCCTGTCAACATAGCAAGGTTCTGTCTCCAAAAAAGGGGGGAAAGGTGAGATAGGGATGTAGCTCAGTGCAAAGGCCCTGAGTTCAATCCCCAATACCTCAACACACACACAAACACACACACAGAATAAAACAACTGAGGTTAGAGACAGCTTTAAGATGCAGATGTTACGAAGGGTGGTAGCACATGCCTGTAATTCCAGAACTCAGAGGGCTGAGGCAGGAAGATCACCTCAAGTTCAAAGACAGCCTGGGCTACATAGTGAGTTGAAAACCAGCCTGTACTACAAAGCAAGACCCTGTCTCAAAAAAAAAAATGTAGATGTTGGCTGAGCACATTCAGAATGGACAATTGCAAGCTGTTGAGGCAAGCAGAAACAAGGACGAAAGACCATAGGAACCGCATGTGCAAAAATATCAGAGTCCAGTGCTAACATTAGAGAGCTGCAGGAACATGCACGTGAAACAGAACGCATGGGCAAGGACTGGCAGCTGAGGACGAGATGGTGGTATGGGCCAGATGAGGGGCTCTGATGTCCCTCTGGAGGGGCAGGACTTTATTCTAAAGTAAAATGAATACCCTTCCAGTTATGCTTATAAAGATCGTCCAGAAGAAATACGAAAGACAGCTTAGTGGGACAAGAAATTGAAAATGTTAGAAAAACCAGAAAGTGTAGGAAGTAAACCAGGGGGTTGGACCAAAGCAAAAGGAAAGAAGATGGCCTCGGGATCTGGGGGATAACTTCAACAGCACGTGATCGGATGGGTATGAAACTGAGTAAGGGGGAGGGCTGCAGGGCCAGCAGTTCCTAGGTGAAGGCCACACCAGAATGGCTGGGCACTCACAGCCAACAACAGAAGGAAAAGCAGGAGGAGCTAGGTGACAGTGAGATGGGGTGAGGCCAGAGAAGATGAGATCTTTACTTCCTGTCTGTGCACGAAGTAAAAATGTGCCAGACTTTTCCAGTGTGAGGATTAAATGTTTAGGGTCATGTTCATTCAATTTTAGGAAGGCATGGTCCTAAGTACTTATAGGTATCTTTCACCTTTAAGTTTTTCCTATTTCTCAAGGAAACTCTCCATTTTCTCCATGTGAGATTTCAAAGATAGTAGTAAGTATACGCTAAATACCTACACATCAGGATGTCCTTTATTTTAGAAGGCAAAGATAGATTTAAAATATATTAATTCACCAAATATTTATTGAACATTTACTTTGTGCCAGGAATTAATTCTGTAGTGTTATTTTCATTTAGAAAGTATAAACTCATTGACATTTTAATATATTTTCATGAATATAAAATACTCAGGTAGATTTCCTAGGGGCATTTCTGTCAATAAGGTAATAATTTCCTCAATTACAAATTCCTCTGTGGCAGGTTTTGAGAACACCATCCTCATGCTAGAGACGGGAAAGTAAATGCATTATTTCTTCCACATTCCCACAAGTGACCATCACTGGCCCAAACCAATGCTTAGAGGACAGATGTGCTAGAAAAATAAGTGCTGTGTTCCAAATAACCAGGTCTTCTAGAATCAACTTATTTTAGGGTTTTTTTGGTACTGGGGATCAAACTCAGGAGCTTGCACTTGCAAGGCAGGCACAGTGCCACTGAGCCAAATCCCCAGCCTATTTTAGTTGTTTGTAACAGTCATATTTTAAAACTATATATGCTTCAGAGCTTAGTAACTATTCCAAATACAGTGGTACCTCAGTTCATGAATGCTTTTGTTTGTAAACAATTTGGTTTGCAGAAAAAAGCACTTGGCAAAATTTTGTTTTTGTTCGCAAACTCTGCATTGGGTGACAAACACAACTGTGGCCATCTTTCCCACACGAATACAAATGTGGCCATCTTTTCCAAAATTGTAGGACAAATTAAGTTTGGAATCCGAGGCACCACTGTACTGGTCAAAGGCTCTCCTCCTTTCTGGAGCTCAACTTCTGGGTGCTAGATAAGAACCTGAAAGGAGGGCTGGGGATTTAGCTCAGTGGTTCTGCTGCCTGCCTTATAAGTGCAAGGTCCTGATCCCAGGTACCCCCCCCCCAAAAAAAACCCCCAAAAGCATGAAAGGGGCTGTGGACATTAAGAAAACAGTTGTTTTTCTCAAAATAAAATATGACCACAGTCAGTAGAGACCTGTGCTATCTTGATTTTTGGAAAGTTGACACAAGTCATTTTCTTTTTTCTTTTTTTTTTTGGTACCGGGGATCAAACTTGGGTCCTTGCGCTTGCACAGCAGGCAGCGAAAACACTGAGCTAAATCCCCAGCCCTACAGGTCATTTTCTTCAGAACACTTTCCCCCACAATTCCATGATGAATGTCAACACTCTATTAAGGACCAGCCCCACAGCCCCCAAACTCCAGGGAGCCTGACAGGCAGTCCTCCCTCTTCACTAATGCTTTCACCTTTTGGTAGGACAGTTAGTTTAGGTAGGTCCCTGTGAACCAGGGCCTGACCAAGCTTCAAGTCATGTGTGTACACCTGAGGCTACAGCAAGGTTTTGTTTTCTATGTGCCCTGCACAGTCACATGCAGGTTCTCAGCTCTGATGCCTCTTATCACCAGCCATGTACCAGAGACCATACCTCCCCTGGGTAAGTCAGTGTTCTTCTATGACACAGCTAGGATTTCCTCTGTACCCTCTATAGGCAGTTTGGCCTTCCCAGAAAATGGCAAACTCTTGACCTCCTACTTCCTTCTTAGCCCAACTGAACCATAAGATTGAAAGGAAAACCAGAAAGGTTTCCCTCACCCTGATACAAGCCTTTTTCACGTGGACATGGATAGAGCAAGCTAGGTCTTGCCACCATCCCCTTGTTGAATGAATGAATACAGTTTTCCACTTCTTTCTGTCTGCCCTTCACAGGATCACTCCCCCAGGTCAGACCCTCCCTACATGGGTATGTTCAAGAAGCTATAAGCATCTGGAAGCTACCTCTAGCTCAACCCTGTATCAGAACTGTTGCTACCCGAACACTGTTTGGAAAGGGACCATACCCCCTCCCCATCCGATGCATACAGGTAGCAAGGTCAGAGAGGTGGTTAGGAGTTTGGGAGAAGCACAAATGCTAACTTACAAATGACTTGAGTCATGGAGAGGCAGGACTGGTGGCACAAAGCTTATCTGAAAAGTTAGAATTTCCTTTCTACCCCATATTCCTGTGTCCACTTGGAGTCGGCTCTGTATTATCCTAGCCCCACCCCCATTTCTGGAGTATACCCCTCAGAGTAGAGCAGCCAAGCATCCTTCATGCTTCTCCTCCTGGCCCTCTCCTCCCAGCCAGGTTACTAGTCACTCTCTCAAGAGGAACTGTCACAACCTATGTGCCAGAATCATTCACCACTGTGAAGTTTCTGGTGTCTGAAAAGAACTGAACTGTGTCTGAAAAACTTTCCACATTCAATGCATTCATAAGGCTTCTCGCCAGTGTGAATTCTGTAGTGCTCACTCAGGTGTGCATACTTACGGAAGGTTTTCTCACACTCACTACATTTATACAGCTTCTCACCAGTGTGAGTCCGGTGATGTTCAGTAAGAGAAGAGCTATGTGCAAAGGCTTTCCCACATTCCTTACACTTGTAGGGCTTCTCTCCAGTATGAATCCTCATGTGCTGTGTGAGGCAGGTATTCTGGTTGAAGCCCTTGCCACATTCATTGCATCTGTAGGGTTTTTCTCCAGTGTGACTTCTCTGATGGCGAATGAGGCAAATGCTCTGAATGAATGCTTTGCCACATTCACTGCACTTGTACGGTCTCTCCCCGGTGTGGATTCTCTGATGCTTGGTGAGCGGGGTGCTCTGGGTAAAAGCTTTGCCACATTCCTTACATTTATAAGGTTTTTCACCAGTGTGGATTCGCTGGTGTTTAATGAGAGATGGGCTCTGACAGAAGGCCTTGCCACATTCCTTACACTTGTAGGGCTTCTCTCCAGTATGAATTCTCTGATGCTGAGACAGGTTTGCCTTTGTTTGGAAGGTTTTCCCACATTCATCACACTGATGAGGTTTTTCCCCAGTGTGAATTCTCTGATGCTGGGTAAGGTTTGAGTGCTTGCGAAAAGAAGAGCCACAGTCGTTGCACAAATAAGGCTTCTCACCAGTGTGAATCCTCTGGTGGTGAACAAGATGTGTGTTCTGGTGGAATGCCTTTTCACATCTGTCACATTTATATGGCTTCTCTCCACTGTGAATTCTCTGGTGTTCAGTGAGATGTGAATGACTGCAGAAAGAATTCCCACACTCGGTACACTTATAAGGCTTCTCCCCAGTGTGGATTCTCTGATGCTGAGTAAGAAATGATCGGCATCGAAATGTTTTCCCACACTGTTTGCACTCATATGGTTTCACTCCGGTGTGAATTCTTTGATGCTGAACAAGAAATGAACTGCAACTAAATGCTCTCCCACATTCTGCACATGTGTAGGGCCTCTCTCCACTGTGAGTCCTCTGGTGTTGGGTGAGGGACGAGCTCTGAGTGAAGCTCTTCCCACACTCATGACATTTCCAGGCTTTTTCCTGTGTGGAAAAAGTCACACATTTACTTTGGTTGGATATCTCATTGGCATGTACGTCACCTGCTTCCCACTGATGCAGGCTCCCTTCTGTAGACACCCTGAGATGTGTAACAAGGCTTGAGGTCAAAAGCAAGCTCTTCGTAATGTTATACTCTTGACTGATCATTTCAGAGTGTGCATTTTTGTGGATGAAGGTTATTCCTCCAAAGCTTCCTTTCTGAAAAAGGCATGGCCCAGGAACTTCTCTGAGAGTGTTCTCCTTCATGCCCTCACAGCTGTGCTTTCCTTCAAGTGTAAAATCCTGGTATTCATCTTCTTGGAGTCTCTTTGCTATGATCCGTGGTGAACCATTTTCAGATACATCATGCTCTAGAGCACGCTTGTTACTCCAATCTGAAAGAAACCATCAGAGTAAACCATGCAGACCAGAGTAGAAGACCTGACTATACCACCGTAACTTTCACAGGTCTCAGTAACAGCAAATGAGTAAGGACCAACAGAAGCAAGCACAGCAAGTACTTCAGACTTGCAAATGGGGAGAGATCTCCACTAGGGAAATAAATCACAATGATAAGGAAGCTCCACAGAAAGGGCAGCGATAGATACTCAAGAATGAGAGGATCACAGACAATGGCATTAAACAGAAAACAACAGACACCAAGGCTAAGATCAGGGCAGAAGAGGCAACAGTGATGCTTACTATACAAAGAGTGGAGAATGGGAGAATGGAAAAGGGCAAATTCTGGAAGGGAGAAAGGTACAGTGAGAACTGGGGGAGAAGCTGGTCCCAGAGTGCTCACCCACGCCTGTTCCTGACCTCCTTTTTATGAGTCTGGAATCTCATCTTCCAAAACTGAAAGCTGGCTGCTTCTCCCGAGATGGCCACCTGCGTACTCACCTCGGGAAGTCTCCCTTTCAGTCATTCTGGCTTCAGCTCCTTGCATTTTCAACATCCACAAATCTTCTCTTTGCTTCGATTGGAAAATACTTCAGATGTTCAAAATCACAAGCCCTGATCACAGGGGGAAAAGGTTGAGGGGAGATCACTTTCCCAGTAAATGGAAAAATGAGCAAAAGTTTAGGTAAATGATCTAGTATTTTACACAATACCTCTCATGATAGCAACATTTCTCTGTCAGCAAAAATCAGGGCTGATGTGCCACTCCTAAGTTCACAAACCCCACTTGTCAGCTGTGTAAGAAGAGGCAGGCTCACATAGACATACTTTCCAACAATCAAGCACTTGATAAATACATCCAACTATTTTAAATTTAGAATGAGGACAACTAAATGCATAGAAATATCCATGGCAATTAGTGCACCCTGTACAATATATAGTAAAAGCCATTCAGTCAGTTATTATAATGAAAGCTGCATGAGAGAATAGCCTCCCTGGAAGGCTGGTGCATTTACTTCTAGGCGGGATTGCAGCACCTAGGGACCTCTCTATCTGATACAAACTACAGCTATACTCATTGTCCTTTCTTCTTGATGTTGTATCAGTTACACTGTTTTGCTCAATATGAGGACATATGCTGTGGCTGAAAACAAATACACTTTGATTTACAAAAAGTTGCAAAAATAGTACAGAGAATTTCTGCATACTCTGCAGTTTCAAATGCCAAAATCACAACTGTTCATTCCAAAATACCTCTCTGTACAATGCAGAGTTGAGAAGCACAACTAGCAGCTTTAGTACAAGGAAAAGGGAAGACAGAGAGGTGGTTTACCTGGGTCCAGACCTCAAAGGCTGGAAACAGGAAGGACCTGCTGAATACATCCAAAGGGTCCGTAGTGCCTCTCATCCCGGCCTGTGCCTGTCGACTAAGTTTTGGACATTTATGAAGATGCTGTCCCATCCTCCCAGTCACGTCCACAGGAGCAGCACAAAGGGGACCTATCAGCTGCCACAGAGTCCCACAGAGACGCAAGCAGCAGGTGGGGTTTGAGTGTGACTGCTGCCAGAAACTGGGGGTAAAGCCAGACAGTGCTCCTGACAGCCCACAACTTACATCCCAACTGGCCAGACTTTCAAATATGGAGATTATAAAAGTGGAAGTATGTGGTACCATGTAATGTGGAGCAGAGGGAACCTAATCTTGTCTAGGAAATCAAGCTTCTCTGAAGATCAGATAAAGTAGAACTAGACAGTTGAAAAAAAGGAAATTATACCAAGTGTGATCAGAAAATGCAAAAAGAATCAAGCTCAGCACTTTAAAATGATGGGGCCTTAGCAAGGCCAAAGTGTGAGACGCAAAGCCCAAGGGCATATGAAGGTCAAGCCCACAGAACCTGCAAATCATGTGAAGGACTTTACCTTAAAGTGAGCAAAAAGTCATACAAGGATTTGAGGAGATCTCATGAAACTCTGACATGATCTGATCTGCCGTTTTAGCAAAACCCTTCCCTCTGCCCATAGCACAGTGTGAGGGTAAAGGGAAGGGGACCCCCAGGAGGTGGTCACAGCAGTCCAGGAAGGGGAGAGGCAACTCCAGATAGAATCACCAGGCCCGGATGAGTCCTAAGAGGAGCAATGCAGAGGACATAACAGAGAGGGACAAATCAAAGATAACTGTCCAGTTGTTGGCTTGTCTGATGATAGTGACCTATAGTTAAAGAGGA
This sequence comes from Heterocephalus glaber, assembly GCF_000247695.1. The sequence continues at coordinate 75,734,639 of NW_004624730.1, forward strand.
ACATTGGTCTGGGGAGGAAGAAGATACACTGAGTTTTGCAATGTGTGTACAAAAAGACATTTGTATTTGGAACAGACCTAAGACGTGGGCTAAAAATATATTTACAGGGTTTTATGGTGGTGTTTTTCTTTATTTTTTCAGTGTTAGGCATGGGCTTGGACACACTAAGCAAACTCTCTAACACTGAATTACACCCCCAGACCCCTAGAACTTCTGACATGAAAAAATTACTGAAATCATGGGAGTACATCATTAAAAAGCCCTGTGGGCTTGGGATTTAGCTCAGTGGCACTGGGCCTGCCTCGCAAGTGCAAGATCCTGAGTTCCATCCCCAATACTGAAAAAAAAAAAAGAAGAAGGAACAAACATTGCAGTGATACAGTGAATTATGAATGATTTCCCCCAGCTTCCTCTATTATCTATATTTTGCTTAACATTTTAAAAAACTAACTTAAATTTAGTATGTATCAAATTGGTTACCACGATCATCTCAGGTATAAAATTATGATAATTTCTGCTTTCAAGAATGTCTTTTAGGGCTGGGGATTTAGCTCAGTGACACTGTGCCTGCCTTGCAAGCGAATAGTCCTGAGTTCAATCCCTGGTACCAAATAAAACAAAAAAATGATCATTTTGGTTCAGAGATTTAGCTCAGTGGTTCCGCTGCCTGCCTTGCCAAGTCCAAGGTCCCAAGTTTGATCCCCAGTACCAAAAAAAAAAAAAATTCAGGGGTGGGGATTTAGATCAGTGGTTCTGCCACCTGTCTCGCAAGTGCAAGGTCCCGAGTTCGATCCCTGGTACCAAAAAAGAAAAAAAAAAAAAAAGAAGAAACCTGTACAGGAAAGACGTAGGTGATGGCACTCTTCTCTAATCATGAACCATCGATTAACAGTTCCTCTAAGAGAAGGAGAAGCGCACATTTTCTGTAAAGAAAGTAAACATTTTAGATTTCATGGGCTAAAAGATCTTTCTCTTTGTTGCAACTGCTCAACTTTCTTTTTGTAATTTGAAAACAGAAATAGACAATGTGTAAATGAATAAGCTTGGCTGTGGTACACTAAGATAGTTTTTCTTTAAAAAGTAGTGAAGGGGCTGGAGATTTAACTCAGTGGTTTTGCCACCTGCTGCACAAGCGCAAGGACCTGAGTTCAATCCCCGGTACAAAAAAAAAAAAAAAGGTAGTGGACCAAATTTCATCAAAGGGTCATAGTTGGCTAAGGCCAGGTTTATATGCTTCCCAAGGAATGCACAAGCCCCTCTACCAATGCCTAATATGGAATAACCTGACTGAGTGATTTCAAGATCTCACCAATCTGAGGAGACAGGTATTTTGGTGACGGGCAAAAAAGAAAGAAGATTTTAATAGCCTCATCCTGGTAACCTAATAGTGAACTGGCTTCCTTCTCATACCTTGTAAATTGTCTCCCACTGCCACCTTCTTATCCCTCAATAGACAAGTTAGGTGGGGGTTTTCACGTCATTGAAACTATTCATTAAGACCACACTGAAATGTACTAATCTCTGAAGCCATTCTTGGATTATAATACACTCAGGTTGTAGTAGCACATTGTATCTATTTTTTTCTGCAGCCTTGGGTAAGTTAATAGCAATGTACCCTTGGACAAGTTATTTATTCTGTGTAACTCCTTTCCTTGCTTAAAAATTAGACATGCTACTGTGAAATTATGTAAATTAGCACAACCGCTTCAAACAAACCGCTTCAAAGTGCTCAAGAGATGTAGTTTAAAAATTATCACCAAAACCTGCTGATCTACACATCTTCCAGCACTTCCACCTCACATACACATCTTCCCTTTTGCAGACCACAAACCACTGGTGCTATACATAGCCTTGCCCTGAACTATGTTAAATGTTTGGTGTACGATGGATACTAGCATTTCCTTGGAAGACATTAATGTCCGTATTTATAAGCGATCACGTATGTGCTGTCAATGAAGCCTTATGAAGAAAACAAGGCATGGACTACTAGACAGTCCAACTTCAGGGAGCAAGAAACAAGCTCTGTACCCACCTGAATTATAACCTAGGCCTCGAGACTTCCCACTCGGGGCGTTTCACATGATGAAAACGGTTCCTCGATAAGTTTCTGAGCTTCCGGACAGCAGGGTTCAGGGGTTCGCAACGGGTCTAAGATTTCCAAGCCCCAGGCGTTCGTTCCCGGACACGGTAGTAGCTTAGGATAACCCGTTCCTCTACTCAATGATCATTTATTCATTCACCCATTCCCTCTGCCATCTTCCTAGGAGCCTCCTCTGTGCCAGACACCACGCTGGGCTCCCGGTGTGCAGCGCTGAGGTTGCCTGCTTGGCTCGGCCGGGTGGCGGGCAGCGCCCAGATTAGAGCGGTAGGGACAATCAGAAATGCGGGACGAAGCCGGAGGCTACTTCCCACATCAGCTTCCAACCAGCTACCCAGCCAGGCTCCTTTGGCCTCCCGCGCCCCGCCTGCTCACCGTGAGGTCCTGGGCCCCCCTGATGGGGCTCCTGAGGTCCAAGAGCTGTACGGAAGTCCAAAACTCAGTTGTAGTTCTGGGACCGGAAGTCCGGTAGCGCGGCCGGTCGTGCGTCACAGACTCTGATGCATCCCTCAGCTCCCTCTCTAGGAAGCGGGAGGAGCATCTCTATGGTACCCTGGATGAAAGCGCGAATTCTTTCAAGTGAATACCCAAATCCAGCCCTTTTCTCTCCACGCTGACTACCTTCACGGTTTCATATAAAAGACTACATTTGAAGCCGAGCGCAGTGACGTATGCCTGCAATCCCTGCTACTCAGGAAGCTGAGGCCGGATTACAAGTTTCAGCCCTGCTCGGGTCACTTAGGGAGACCCTGTCTGAAAATAGAGTGCCCGTGGGTTGGATTTCTAGGATTTGGGGTTTGGAGTCGGGTGCGGGTTCCACTAGCCTCGGACACAGCCCTCAGGAAAACTAGAAGGGAGGTGTTAGGGGGAGAAAGGATGAGGGGCGGAGCCAGGAACTACTTTAAACAATATACTCTACCTGCTTAAATAGCCCCCACACGGCTGCGGGTGTGGCTCAGTGGTGGAGCGCTGGCCTAGCCTGCCCCACCCCCGACTGCAGGTAAGATCTGCGAGTGATCCCATCATATAGAATAAAGGACCAACTCTGAACCTGGACCCACATAGAGTGACCTCAACAGCAACATCGGCTACTCAGCTAGCCTACATATTTCCATAACATGACAGAACCCTCATTGGTGCCCAGAAATTCCTAACCTGTTCCCAACCCTGGATCCTTTATCCAGGATTTGTCCTTCTGTATAGGGTCCTTCTTTTATATCGAGATAGGGTCCTTATTGGTGCAACAAGGACTGCAGACCTGGAAATGAAGTGAAGTTAATGCCTTTCTTTTTGGTACCGGGATTCAAATTCAGGACCTGGCACTTGCCAGGCAGGCTCTGTGCCGCTGAGCTACATCGCTGCCCTGAAGTTAACTTTTTTTTTTTTTTTTTTTTTTGGTACGAGGGATGGAACTTGGGTCCTTGCGCTTGCGAGGCAGGCGCCGGAACCACTGAGCTAAATCCCCGGCCCCTGAAGTTAACATTTTATGTGGAATAGAAAGAAGGGTTTGGTGTTGCACATAAGGGCAGAGAACATAGGGAAAGGACAAAGACACCACAGCCTAGATGGAGACAGTGGCCAAGGAATTGATCGGTGTCACTATGGATAGATGGGTGTGGGTCACAAGTTGGGTAATGGAGAGGCGAATACAGGGGAGTGCAAGAGAGGCCAGTCAGGGCTGGCTGAGTGGCCACTGCCAGGACTGCTGTGAGTTCGAGGTCAGCCTGGGCTACATAGTGAGTTCAAAGCCAGCCTGAACTACACAGTGAGACCCTGTCTCAACAAAACAAAACAAAACAAACACCAAATGCACTCCTTCATCAATCTGTCCTGTGGATCAAGTTGCACACATACTGAGGACAGTGCACAGGATGTTAAGCACAGCACTGTCAATACCAGCGAGAGAGGGCTGGGGATTTAGCTCAGCAGTGCCGGTGCCTGCCTCGGAAGTGCAAGGTCCCAAGTTCAATCCCCAGTAGAAAAAATAAAAAATAACAGCAAGAGACAAGAGAACCCACGTCCAGCAACAGAGCCTCCCCACAGGAGTTACGGCACATCCACACAATGGTGCCCTGGAACAGGGAGAAAAGGGGGTGGACCTCACCGGGCCACAGAGCTATCTCCAAGTCACCGAATGAAAAATGCAAGATGCAGGCAGGCTGCATCCTAGGCTCTCATTTGTTCATTTTTAAAGCAGAGATGCTCGCACCTGTGAATGCACAGAGCATCTCCGGAAGCAGCTGAGCGATACTGGGAGACTCCGGGCCAGGAGACTGGTTGGATGGATGGGACCCTCTGACTTCTCCCTATGCTTTCATACAACAGATCTTTATCCCACAGGCAAGCACTGCAGTTTGAAAAAGAACTATTAGGTCAGGACAGGGGTGCTGAGACAGGAGCTGCAAGGAAGGGGCACAGGTTTTGGTTTCAGAGTTGGCTGTGAAATGAGGGTGGGAAGAGAAGTTTTCGGGGAGGGTCATCGCTGTGAGGTGCCAGGCACACAGGAATCCTCAACAGACTGGTGGTGATGACAGCCTGGCCTGAGGCACCCGGCTTCCTTGGCGTCCTCGGAGGGAGAGCACCAGCAAGGTCACAGGCACTGGGGCGAGTGTCGCCTGGGGCAGCCAGGTAGCCTGCCAGGCCTCGGCTCACCTCCTCCGCCCAGCCCTTCTCAGCCCAAGGCCGCCGCTGGCTCCACTTCTGTCCCATCACGGGTGTCCACCAGGGCCCTGACTGGGGATTCGCTGCTCGCTCATCTGTGGCCCTTGAGGCCTGCTCGTTCTATGTCTGGAGCACACAATTTGTCCCTCCCTTCTCACCCCTGCCAATGGCTGGCTCAGAATCCCACGGTCTCTCTTGGACTGTGAAAACCCTCGGGCACAGTCTCCCGGAATCCTGTCTCCACCAGGGCAGCGTCCACACTCCAGCAAGAACGATATCACTACCCTATACTGGACTGAACTCCTTCACCTGACAGTGGGGCCTGAAGAACTGGGGACTTCATTCCTCTACACCCTTATTCCGTCCTCAAACCCAACCCACACGCCACAAAAGTTTCACCACATGAACAAGCATTATCCTTTCTCTCCTATGGACTTTTCTTTTCCTGGTCGTAAAGTCATTCAAGCTCATGTAGAACATGTAGACAACGCAGGAAAATCTAACACTGTGAACACTCAACCTATTTATTGTCTCTCTACGCATGTTCATTTTAAGAAACAGAGCTCTGTATAGTTTTATTTTGTACCTTGGGTTATTCACTTAGTATTATTTTGAGCATCTTTTCGTTACCATTGTTCTTTAAATTATGACCTTGCTGTTTGCATAATATTCCATCATATGCCAGGTGTAGTGGCACACACCTGTAACCCCAGCACTCAGGGTGCTGAGGCAGGAGAATCACCACACGTTCAAGGCCGGGCTAGGGTATATAATGAGTTCAAGGGCACCCTGAGCTACACAGCAACACTGCCTCAAAAGACAAAAAAATTTCTATTATATAATTTAATAATTCTTCTACTGTTGGGCCGGGGATTTAGCTTAGTGGTGCCACTGCCTGCCTTGAAAGCACAAGGTCCTGAGTTCGATCCTCAGTACCAAAAAAAAAAATTCTGTCAGTCACAAGCTGGTTCTGTACAAATTGTCCAAATATTTATTTTTAGCATAGTTTTTTATTGCATCAAAGGAAATCAACACTTCTTTAAAAACGTTTAACTTCCCCCAAAATGTTAACAATGGATTAAAAATGGCTAAAATTTAGCTGGTGTGGTGGTTAAGGTTTGAAGTCACAGTGCTGGGGAGGCTCACACGAGAGCGTAGTGGAGTTGAGCCCATCCAGAGCTATCTAGCAACTCAGAGACCCTGTCTCAAGATAAAAATGAAGGGCTGGGGATTTAGCTCAGTGGTGCCCCACCTGCCTTGAAAGCACAAGGTCCTGAGCTTGAGCTCCAGCACCAAAAAAAAAAAAAAAAAAGATACAAATGAAAATGTGCTGGGAGTGCAGCTCAGTGTGAAGGCCCTGGGTTAAACCTCAGTACACCCTCCCAGGATGGGTGAGGAGGGAGAGAAAGAGAGATAACAATGATGTAATAAACAGAATACCCAGAAGATGGAAAATGGGGAAAGTGATAACTGAGAAAGTTTGTGGAGAGAGAACAGCTTGGACTAGGTGTTGAACTGACCCACTCTGCCAACCCCCAGAATGGGGGACTTGGAAACCCTAAATCCTTTCTCTTTGTTGCAACTGCTCAACTTTCTTTTTGTAATTTGAAAACAGAAATAGACAATGTGTAAATGAATAAGCTTGGCTGTGGTACACTAAGATAGTTTTTCTTTAAAAAGTAGTGAAGGGGCTGGAGATTTAACTCAGTGGTTTTGCCACCTGCTGCACAAGCGCAAGGACCTGAGTTCAATCCCCAGTACCAAAAAAAAAAACGGTAGTGGACCAAATTTCATCAAAGGGCCATAGTTGGCTAAGGCCAGGTTTATATGCTGCCCAAGGGAATGCACAAGCCCCTCTACCAATGCCTAATATGGAATAACCTGACTGAGTGATTTCAAGATCTCACCAATCTGAGGAGACAGGTATTTTGGTGACGGGCAAAAAAGAAAGAAGATTTTAATAGCCTCATCTTGGTAACCTAATAGTGAACTGGCCTCCTTCTCATACCTTGTAAATTGTCTCCCACTGCCACCTTCTTATCCCTCAATAGACAAGTTAGGTGGGGGTTTTCACGTCATTGAAACTATTCATTAAGACCACACTGAAATGTATTCATCTCTGAAGCCCTCCCTGCATCGTGGAGATTGTGTGGGGTCTGTCCCACAATTCTGTGGTCATGTTTAACAAAAGCACAACAGTGGGCTTAAGTGACAGCCAACCTTAGTGTGAATGGACCTTAAAGTGGCAGAGAGGCCCGCAGCCAGGCAGGCAAGCGAGTGATCCCCCACCTTTGTTTGTCTTGTGTTACTGTTCAAAGGTTGTAATAATTGTCTTTGATCATGGGAAACACAAACACTAAACCAACTGTATTAGATTGCATGATTCAAAATTTTGATAAAGGATTTGTGGGAGATTATGGGGTGAAGTTATGACCAAAAACTAAAGAAATTCTATGAATTGTCATGGCCTCAATTGTTATCTGAATGGCCACCAGAAGGAAGCATAGACAAAGTTAGGCAGGTGTGGAATAAAGCAACCAGGCAAGCCGAGTGGATGAACGTCTGTATATAGACACTTGGCTAGACCTATGCAGGAGACCACCACCCTGGCTCCAGATCTATGTTTTAGGGAACATGTCAACTTGTTTTGTGTTAAAAACAGAAGGAGAGAAATTGGATCAGGAAGATATATTAGACTCTCCACCTCCCTATAGAGGGAGGTCAGCTGAAGCTAGCACCTCACCACCACCAAAGGCAGGGAATGGCCCTTCTCAGTTTCCTGGGGCAGTGCCGTCCACCCTAATAGCTCATAGAACCAGATCAGCTGACCCAGCAGCAACCTTCCGAATGCCATTGAGAGGATGCCCATCAGAAGGAGGCATTATTTACTTCCATCAACCCTTCAGCTCTTCTGATTTGACGAATTGGAAAAGAAGTACTCTTTCTTTTACTGAAGACCCATCCAAAATGTTGTAATTATTTGATTCTATCTTTGCTCCCCATTTTCCTAATTGGGAGGACTGTAAAGGACTCTGCAGTGCATTGTTAACTACTGAAGAAATGCAAAGAATCCTAGGGGAGATTAAAAAGATTAATGCCCCTAGAATGCTGGGAGACACCCAAAATCCAGACACTTGGCATAAACAGCAGTTTCCAGTAAATATGCAGCCCGATTGGAATCCCAATACCCATGCAGGCCAGGAGAGCTTAAGAAATTATCAGACGGTTCTTCTGGCAGGGATATGAGCTGCGAGTAAAAGACATACAAATATGATTAAAGTGTCAGAGACACAACAGGAGCACAATGAGAGCTCTGAACAATTTTATGAGCAGCTCTGCAAGGTCTACAAAATGTACACAGCATCTGACCCCACTGTTCCTGATAACCAACAGTTAATCAACACGACTTTTGTAACTCAGTCAGCTTCAGACATTAGAAGAAAGATTCAGAAGCAAGAAACTTGGGAAGGCATGAATATAAATCAGCTGTTGCAATTAGCAAGGCAAGTGTATGTAAACAGAGAGTCAGTGAGAGAGAATGAGCAAGGAAGGAAAATGAGTGAGATAAAAGGAGAGCCAGATATATAGCAGTGGCTATGGGAGCCAAGGAAGAGAGAAAGAAGGATGGGGAACAAAACAAGAGGGAAAGCAATAGAAAGGTTTTAGATGTGAAGACTTACACTTTGACCAATGTGCATATTGTAAAGAGAAAGGACACTATAAGAATAAGTACCCAAAGCTCAAAGAAAAGAAAAAGCAGAACTTGAAGGGAAGAAAGGATACTGGCACATTGTTGCCTGTGATGGAAGACAGTGAGTGACACAGACTGGGTTCAATGCAGCTAGGCTCCCACGAGCCCATGGTCAATATAAAGATTGGGGGCCAAAATATGTCCGTTGTGGTGGACAGTGGCACAGAGCATTCAGTAGTAACAGCTCCAGTTGCCCCTCTAGGTGAAAAGTGCATCCAAGTGATTGGTGCCACTGGAATTTCAGAAAAGCACCAGTTTTGCTATGAAAGGACATGTGAAATTGGAGGACATAAAGTAAAACATGAATTCTTGTATATGCCAGAATGTCCTATTCCCTAATTAGGAAGAGATTTATTGTCTAAACTGGGAGTCACTCAATGGGGAAATGCGTCTCTGCATTTAGACCCAGGAAAGGATCTCATTATGATAGTAACTGCTAAAAGAGAAGATGAATGGCAATGTTACAATGTGGATGATGTTTATCAGGCTCCATGAGAATTAAAAGCTATGTTTCCTGGAGTGTGGGCAGAAGACTCACCCTCAGGCCTAAAAATCATCCACCCATAGGGCCAGGGATTTAGCTCAGTGGTTTCGCCACCTGCAGCGAAAGCACAAGGACCCGAGTTCAATCCCTGGTACAAAAAAAAAAAAAAAAACAACATCCACCCATAGTTATAGGATTAAAAGATAATTCTGACCCCATTGCTGTAAAGCAATATCCGATGTCCACGCAAGCCTGAATTGGAATCAAGCCCCATATCATGAGGTTAAAAGAATTTGGACTTTTAAGAGAATGTAAATCACCTTGGAACACCCCCTTGCTACCAGTTCAAAAACCAGATGGGGACTATGGGCCAGTGCAGGATCTGCGGGCTGTAAATGACAGAACAGCAACATTGCATCCAGTAGTCCCTAACCCTTACACTTTGTTGATAACCCCAGAGGCAGCATGGTTTACTTGTTTGGAGTTAAAAGATGCCTTCTTTTGCCTTCGCATTGCTCCTCTTAGTCAACCAATCTTTGCGTTTGAATGGAAGCACCCAAATGATGGGAAAAAGACTCAGTTTACATGGACCAGATTGCCACAGGGATTTAAAAACTCACCCACATTTTTTGGGAAGGCCCTAGCCCAGGATTTGCTTGCTTTCCCCATGGAACAATATAGCTGTGTCCTACTACAGTATGTAGATGACTTACTGTTAAGCAGCCCAACCTAAGAACAGTGCTGGGAAGGCACCAAAGGATTGTTGCTGCACTTACAGGAAACTGGATATAAGGTATCATGGAAGAAAGCCCAGATTTGTGTACAGCATGTTAAATATTTAGGATTCCAAATAACGCAGGCCATGTGTTACATAGGAAGTGAAAGAAAACAGGTTATTAGTGCCATCCCTGAACCCCAAATAAAGAAACAGCTGAGTTTCTTGGGACAGTAAGCTTCCTTAGGATTTGGATTCTGGGTTTTGTAGAAATCTCTAAACCACTTTATGAAACCCTAAAGGGAAAGGAGGAGAATCATTTACTTTGGACTATAGAACAGGTGGAAGACTTTAAGAAACTAAAATTGACTCTGGCAGCTGCCCCCGCCCTAGGCTTACCAGATGAAGCAGGCTTTTACTCTATATGTGACTGAGAAAAGCCATGTGGCTCTTGGAGTATTAACACAAGAAGTAGGCCCATGGAACCAACCAGTGGATACTTGTCTTAAGAATTTAGATCCAGTAGCAAAAGGATGGCTTCCTTGTCTCTGGGCCTTAGCAGCCTGAGTTCTGATGATTCAAGAAGGAGACAAGCTAACTTTAGGTCAGGAACAGACTGCAGGTTCCACATGCAGTCCTAGAACTGCTGAACACAAAGGGGAATCGATGGCTCTCAAATAATCGGGTTACTCAGTACCAAGCCATTCTCTGTGAGAACTCTCACTTGCAGTTTATTCCTGCCAAAGCTTTAAATCCTGCTACCTTCTTGCCCACGGAGACAGGCCCTGATCATGACTGCTTGAGTGTCACCAATGAGCTCTTTTCTAGCCACCCTGGCCTGCAAATGACTCCCTTGTCTGATGCTGACCTCATCCTGTTCCCGGATGGGAGCATCTTCATGGAAGATTGGGTTCATCATGCTGGATATGCGGTAACCTTGAAGGATGAGGTGGTCCTAGCCAGGCCCCTCCCTATTGGCTGGTTGGCACAGTGTGGTGAGCTCTGGGCACTCATACAGGTACTCCGATGGGCAAAGGGTAAAAAGGTAAATATATATACAGACTCTCATTATGGATTTGCCACATTGCACATTCACAGCATGATATATCAAGAGCGAGGTCTTCTCATAGCAGAAGGGAAACAAATTAAGAATAAACAGGAAATTGTACAGTTACTAGAGGCAGTGTGTGAACCTAGCAAAGTTGCACTAATTCATTGCCTAGGACATCAGAAGGCAAAGACTCCATTACGCAAGGTAACAATAAAGCAGAGATGGAAGCCAAAAAGGCTGCCAAGCAGAAACTAAAGATGGTGTTGCTGACTCGGTCACAAGCTGCACGACAAAGTTCTCAGAAGCCACAGATTCCTATAATATATTCAGAGAAGGAGAACCGCTGGGCTAAGGAACAGCTTGCAGAAAAACAAGGGGACATTTGGGTACTTCCAGAAGGGAGACTAGTTATTCCTGAAGCTTCATCTTATTACTGGGTAAAGCAGTATCATGAACCAATGCATGGGGGCAAGACTGCATTACAAAAGCTACTAGAGAAATATTTCTACATCCCTCGTGTGGCTCCTCTACGTGAACAGGTATCTCAGAGATGTCAGACCTGCCAAAAGATAAATCCTATAACAAGACTGAAACTGCTCCCAGGAATCCAAAGAACTGGTACTAGCCCTTTTGAGGACATCCAAGTGGATTTTACAGAATTGCCACCCTGTAGAGGCTATAAGTATTTGTTAGTTTGCATCTGTACATACTCTGGATGGCCTGAGGCCTTCCTTATTCAAACAGAAAAAGCCTCAGAAGTGTGTAAAGTGTTGTTAAAGGAGATTGTTTTTGGGGGGGGGGGTACCAGGGATTGAACTCAGGTCCCTGCGCCTGCAACTCAGGCGGTGGAACCACTGAGATCCCTGGCCCTTGTTAAGGGAGATTATTCCCTGCTTTGGCCTCCCATTCTCTATGGGGAGTGACAATGGACCAGCCTTTATAGCAGATACTCTGTAAACTTTGGTTAGAATGTTACACATCAAATGGTATTTACATACTGCATACAGGCCACAAAGTTCTGGGAAAGTAGAAAGGATGAATAGAACTATTAAAAGTGCCTTAACAAAGTACTGTCTAACTACACAGGGACCATGGATACACTTGCACCCTAAGGCCTTACTAAAAATAAGAAATACTCCAGGCCATATAGGATTCACCCCTTATGAGATAGTTTGGAAGGCCCCCTTGCATACTTAGGGACTTTACAGGTAACCTCACCCAATTAGGAACCTCCTCTATGGAGTTGCAAATGCTAGAATTTGGAAAAGCATTTAACAATATGCACAGCCAGTTAAGATCAAAGGAAAACCTACTTACTATGACTCCTGCACATTTGACTAAGCCCGGTGATTTATGTTAAAAATTGGAAAAAGACACGCTTACAACCTATATAGGAAGGACCGTATGTTACACTTATGGTTACTCCCACAGCTGTAAAGGTCACCAAGATCCAACCATGGATCCACCACTCCCGAGTGAAGAAATCCCACACCGAGGCCAAAGCTGAAGGCCAGAAAAGACAACTGACTCAAAGCTCTGGAATCCTCACTCTGGAAGCTGATGGGTGATGCACAGCTGAAGACTGAGGACCATTGTACATGAAGCTGAGTGAATGTGGCCCTTTATGAACTGTACCTTTCCCTGCCTTATTCATTTTGATATTAATCCTGTGTATCATTTTGATATTTGGTATTGGACTGGTAGCTGTTGCACCTAGACATTGGAGCAAAAAGGAAAAATGCTGTCTTTTCTTATGTTACCTAGGTGCACTAGGCATCCTAATCTTTTTATCCTGCTTGAAGTAAGCCTCTTTAAGGGCACTGGAATTTTGGCAGGGCACTGGGATTTTGAGCTGTTTATAAACCAAGGGATATGAAGTTTGATGCACAAATTAAGCTCATCAAGGTTGTCAAGTGGGAGCTAGAGTGACACCCCATGGATTTGTTTTTCGATGCTTGTCCCCGAGAATATTATGGGTGTCCAGGAGTCACTGATTGTGGAGGCTATGAAAGAGAAAAGGCTCTTTGCAGTAAAAAGGCCTACCTATGTACTGGCAGAAGGTGACAATCCAAACACAATCCACAGCCCTATTCCATTAATCAATCCTGTCAGACATGCCAGCAAGGCCACTGTGTACCCATAAAATATTACTTAGAGACCCATGGGACCCAAAATGGCTAAAGGGTTGTTGGCTACAAATTGGCATTGGATTGGGAGACTGGTGGGAATTCAATTTTGAAGGAATCCCTGTAGGTTGGACCATGCTCACAAAAAAAGTCTGGACCACTGATAGACCCACGGTGGGAGAAGGGCCATTTCTAATTACTAAAAAATTAAAAAATAAGCAAGACCAATTACACAGGTATTGATATGGTCCAAACAATCAACAGCACCCACCTGCTCCTATTAGCAGCAGAACTGGAACTAGCCTGATTGCTGGATCTGTGCCCCCTTAAGCCAAATGTCATTCCAGGGCCTCAGTATTACAGTAAATAACATAATGGCTGGAAACCTGACCTCAGGGGGCTCAGCCCTGTTAATTGAAGAACCTACCAAGGCCATAGGTAACAGTACCTGCCTTTTGGGGAAGAAACTATACCTAAGTGCTACCTGTGAGCATGAAAGTGTCATTGTGTATAAGGATAATAATGTTTCTGCTCCTGAAGGGACTTTCTGGAGACGAAGTTTATAGAATGTTCTCCCCCAAAGTCCATGGAATTTGTGCTTTAGGAATTTTAATTCCCAGGTTGTCAGTCTACACCCCAACTGACATGGCTTAAGTACCTCTGGAGATTAGCACAATCAGAGGTCTCAAGAGGAGGAGAAGTGGCCCTATTGTTGTGCCTATAATGGCAGGACTAGCCATTGCTGGAAGCCTTGCCCTAGGGGTAACAGCTCTCGGTCTAGGACAATACCTGTCTTTAGGAAAGGAAGTAAAAGAGTTTGGAGGAGGTAAGAGCCTCTATTCTCATACTCCAAGGGCAAATTAACTCCTTGGCAGATGTGGTGTTACAGAATAGAAGGGCACTGGATTTACTAACTGCAAAGCATGGGGGAGCTTGCTTATATCTAGGAGAGGAATGCTGTTATTATACTAGTAAGTCTGGAGTAGTAAAAGAATCTATGGGTAAGCTTAAAAGGAAGTTAGATAAAATGGGAGAATAATTTAACACTGAAAATTCAGATTCATGGGGCAACTGGACCTTATCTAAATGGAAAGCATGGTTAGGAGTCCTCAATGGAACACTATTCACTTTGCTAGCCTTAGCCACGATAGGCCCCTGCATTGTTAATTGGATAAACAAGTTCATCTCACAAAGAATTAACTCTATCCAGAGCTACCAGATGTTGGGCTCCACAAGATATATAGAGTGTAGGGACATCAGTCATGCCAATGATGAAGAATCACCATGAACCAAAACAAATGAGGGAATGTTAAGGAAAATGTAAACTGACTGCTTGGTTCCTTTTGCTTCTGTAACTTGCTTCGTTTCTCAAAACTGTAACACCAAAAATTTTGCCATCACCATAAGCTTGCAAGCACGTAGCACTAGCTCAAGATAAGGAAATGCCTGCAACATTAACCACAACCCCCACTTGAACTAGGCCAGATGTCCAAACTAAGATAACAATTACCATGCCTTGCCACAAAGTACATGTAGACCTGAAGCTTACTATAAATCACATTGATAGAGAAAAATTTTAAGTAGCTTAGTAGATTGAATATTAAGGTAGTTGTAAAAATATATATATATATTAAGGTAGTTGTAGAAGCAGAACAAGTAATGTATTCCTTTAAGATTTGCTTTTTCCCATAACTCTTGTTGTTTAAGGTGTCGGTTATCTGACTCTTTAACCAGTTAACTTCATTACAGATAACATTTTAACCTAACGAAGTTGCAAATGCCTGGGTGAATTTACAATGTATATGTGCCTGGTATCTGTGACTTGTAAATAGGAAGCAGAATTGTATTTACACATTAAAGACCACTAGGGATGAGATAATGATTAACAAAGTTATAAAAAGAAGAGACTAATAAAGAACCAGGCAGACACTCACCAGACCAGTTTCTGGTGGTCCTGCCCGCTTGCAAGTAAAACTTATTTTTGCAGCAAGTGGTGAAACCACTGAGCTAAATCCTCGGCCCCTTGAAAGTAAAAATTTTATTATTCTGTGTCTCCATGTATTTCTTTCTGTGATTTTCCATAACAAGAGCACTGTAATTAAGAGCTCCCTGCACATCTTCGCTCATAGTTGGCCTGCAGGCTTTGACTGCAGTGGCTCACAGCTGGCTGTGCACTAAATTCCTTCCAATGTTTAAAAAGCACTAAGATCCGGGAATGGACATTTTTAAAGAACCCTAGAAAATTCTAACACATTACCAAGGTTGAAAGCCACTAGTGTACTTCACAGTTGACCAGTGATTCCCACACTTAGTTTTGCAATAGCATTACCTGGGTACTTTCTACCAATGAATGGAAACATTTAGCCAAATCATTACAATTATCCACAATTCAGCATTTAGGTGAACCCAAAACATGAACGATCTTAATGGTCCCATATCTTTCAGGAAAGTCTGGGCTGTTGGTGGGTCAAGTCCTGACTTGTTCTGAGCTTCCTGATCATGCAGGGAAAACACGGAACTTGTTCCTAATTCAGCAGAGACACGTACATGGTGATATACTTGTCTCTGGTCCTAAACTGCAGGCAGGAGAGAATTAACTTTTGAGGTCAGTCAGGATGTAACCTTTTATTCCTACCTTTGCATCCTTGTTTCTTGTGTCTATGAAAATAGTGAAACTGGGAAATGAAGTTGGATGCTTTGACAAGAATGTGGTTGAAGGCGAAAAAGGAAACAATAAGGTTCCTTCTGTATGCCTTGCTTGTGGAAGTGCTATGTAAACTAGAAAACACTGATTAGTATTGCAGAAATAAGACAATAAATGCAGGAGACCTTTGCATGGGAGAGGCCCATGCGCTTACCATCTGACTCAGCATTTATGATGCTGCTCTTGCTTGCTCAGACACTGGGATTGGAGTGGACAAAGGCAGATCCAGAACCAGAAGACCCAAATTTCAGTCTTAGATTTGCTGCTTCCAGTAACACTGCCAAAGGCAAATCCTCAGATCTACCACCTCAGCTTTCTCACCTAAATGAGACTACAGACCCCTTTCTCAGGGTCCTCATAGGCCTGGATGGGGATTAGTTTAAGCAAACAGCAGGTCCTGGATGTGGACACAGCTTCTGATATGTGTTACTTGACCTTCCATTAGAGGACCACTCCCAAGTAAATGAGAAAACACCTCTGTGGTGTTGTGAAATTGAAGGTAAGGATCTAAGGTACAGCAAGAGATAATGCTAGCTATCATCTTTCTATACATGAGTGTATACCACACGAAAGTTCTATAACAAGGCAACATTACAAGAAATAATTTTTCTAGGAGTAAAGGCTCACTGGTAAAAAACAAAAAAACCTAAACAACAAAACCTTACCTTAGCCAGTTTTTTTTTTGGTACCAGGGATCGAACTCAGGTCCTTGTGCTTGCGCAGCAGGTGGTGAAACCACTGAGCTACATCTCCGGACCAAAAGAGGGAGCTAGATTTTTTTTTTTTTTTTTTGGTACCAGGGATTGAACTCGGGACCTTGTGCTTGCAAGGCAGGCGGTGGCACCGCTGAGTTACATCCCCAGCCCAGCCAGTTTCTTCACCCTTGTAAAAGTCCTCACATTTCAATACCCATGAACTGCTCAAAAGACAGATTAAGACCTTAAGAATCCCACTCCACCTCCTCCCTTTCCTTTCACTTCCATTTTGGGTCCTCTCAGAATTAGAAGAGCTCCACCATTTCTTCTAAACACCACCTGGAATGTGAGAATGAAACCCATGCTGAGACCCTGGCTGGGCTGGAGCACAACGAGAGCAGAGACAACCCAGGCACGTCTCAGGCAAGCTTTATTCTTTGACTCCCCTATCCCGGAATGGAGCTGTTGCATCTCACCCAAAAGTGACAGGTATTTGGGGAGTAGAGCTGTTGGGAGGGAGTTGTCAATCTTCGCAAATCAATGTAGCTGGTATGTAGTGACTCCATTAAGCCTCAAGCACTTGGCCTAGCAGACTGGGGAATGATCAGAATAGACTTGCCAGAGGTCCCCAGAGCGTTACAATCCCAAGGTTCAGGAGGTATAGCTAATAAGGGAAAAGGCTATTTCCTATTTCTGTCCACTTTAGAAGCAGCAGATGGTGTTTTATTTTGCTTTGATTGGTTTCTTAAAAATTACCTAGGAAATGGAAAGCTTGTAAATGTTCACCGGTGAGTTGCTGAATTGCTACCCCAAGTGGTTTCCTTTACTACCTATCGCTTAACCTGAAATATTAGATCAAAAGGTTCAAATCTCCAGAATTCAACCAGGCTGACAATCTGCCTATCCCTCAAGCAATTACCAGTTTTAAAAAACAAAATTAAGTAAACAAGAGCTTTCCCCAAATAGGCTCATTACCAGTTAGCTTTATATGACCTAGTCCTAAGAAAGCCACATTTCATTAGAAAACATGACTGCTTAGGGCAGTTAAAGTTCTTCCCTTGCCTTGAGGGGCTGTTTCCATTCTTTAACCTCTGAAATGATTATCTTGTGTTTGTGCTAAAAACTCTGAAGGACATCGGGCTCATTCTTATAAAACTCAAAGAAAATGGCAACCTGGTGTCTAATTCGGGGGTTAGCAGGTGATGACGGATGGCTGGAGGTCTTCCTCTTCCTTGGTGTCATTCCACAAGATGGGTTCTGTGGTGTCGCATGAGGTGTGAGTTAGAAATGAAAGCCGCACCACATTTCTCACACTCATAGGGCTTCTCCCCAGTGTGGGTCCTCTGGTGCACAGTGAGGCTCGATCTTTGTCTGAAGGCCTTGCCACACTCATGACATGCATAAGGTTTTTCACCGTTGTGGATTCTCTGGTGAATAAGTAGGTATGAGCTACATGTGAAGGCCTTCCCACACTCGTTACACACGTATGGAAGGTCCCCACTATGGATTCTCTGGTGGACAATAAGGCAAGAGAGCTGACTGAAGGCTTTCCCACACTCACTGCAGTCATACGGTTTCTCTGCAGTGTGGATTCTCTGGTGTACGATGAGATGTGAAAAGCAACTGAAGGCTTTTCCACACTCTTTGCACTCATATGGCTTCTCACCAGTATGGCTTCGCTGATGCACGATAAGATTTGCACTCTGAGTGAAGGCTTTGCCACAGTCATTACAGGCAAAGGGCTTCTCCCCAGTGTGGATTCTCTGGTGGACAATAAGGTTTGAGCTCCGAGTAAACGTTTTCCCACATTCATTGCACTCGTAACATTTTTCAGTAATGTGGACCTTCTGGTGCCGGGCTAGTTGCGAGCTGTAACTAAAGGCTTTCTCACATTCACTGCACTTGAAGGTTTTTTCTAAGGAGTGGATCTTCTGGTGTACAGTCAGATTAGAACTCTGTGTGAAAGCTTTCCCACATTTTGCACACAAATACGGTTTCTGTCCAGTGTGGATTCTCTGATGCACCACAAGGTTTGCGCTCTGAATGAAGGCCTTCCCGCACTCATGACACTCAAAGGGCTTCTCCCCCGTGTGGATCCGCTGATGCACAACAAGGTTTGCACTCTGACTGAAGCCCTTGCCACACACACTACACGTAAAAGGCTTTTGCCCAGGTAGGATTTTCTGGTTTTTAACAGAGCCAGAACCAAGGCTGTATCTTCCCCCAGACTTCTTACATTTCTGGTCTTCTTCTTTGAAGCTTTCAGGTAAGTGACAGTCCTTTGTTGTCACTTGTCTGAAGTCTTTCTTTTCCCTCTTTATTCTCTGCCCCTTTAACATGTTTCCTTTTTCACAGGCTTCTCCTAACTCAGGTTCCTGAGGCTCAGTTTTCTGGATTCCTCCTGATAGTATGAGGGGTTTTTCAGCTTCTTCACACATTTCAGTTTTGGGAATAAGTAACTGTAGGTTCTTGGTTTTAGCACCTAAATCAAGAAACACAAAATACAAATGTTAAGCTTTCTATGGCCTAGAAAAGAAACAGGGTCATCAAGTCCAAAAGGTCAGGAAGTATGTGATTTCACCACCTTTGCAAATTGGCTTCATCAAAGAAGAAATTCCCTCACATCACACCCACTGTAAAGGTTCTCCTGGAGGGTCTGTGCCCTGCCCGCACCTGGTGGAGAACACCGACTCATGGTCTCTTGGGCTTTCCACTTACCTCCATCAGACACAACCCCCAGTCTCATTCGAGGGAAGCCAATCTCTAGATCGAGCTCTCCCTGATTATCTGACCATGGATCTAGTACTAAGCCCAGTTATGGACACTGCCTTTTCTGGGGTTTGCCTACCTACCCAAGCTATTAGTGTGGATCTGCTTACAACCCACCTACTCACTGGGGAGAGCCCCTACCTATAAACAAAGACCTTGCTTGTTTGTGTCTGTGTCTGAAGATGCTGGGTATCAAAGAGCAAAAAAGCATGGACAGAAAAGGGTTACGATGGGTGCCAATACCATCCTAAACACTGAGAAGCTGCAAGCTGCCTGGTACAGAGGTTAAGAATGAGAATTCTAGAACCACAGTGCTTGGCCTCAAATCCTTGTTCTACCACTAATGAACTGCATGACTTCAGGCCACTTCTTTGTGCCTCATTTCCTATTCTCTGAAATGGGGATAGTATCTATCTGCCTCAGAAGGCTGGGAGTGAATTAAATGAGTGACTCCATGTCAGCTGCTCAATAGTGGAAGGGACACAGTGAGTACTCTGGGATCTGCAGTGCTTTCAGCCTGGTGGTGGGGGTGGAGGAGAGGGGACTGGAGAGATGAACCCTTGGAGATGTGAGTTGCTATGATGGAAGGTACAGTAGAAGTGATTAAAGAGAAAACTGAACACAGTAAACCCTGACTCTAGTGTCAAGGAAACGGCTTAGTACTGTGTCAAAGAAAGCTGATCTTACTGCATGAAGACAAAGCTTGCTCCACATTGCCAGAAAACATCATGAAAGTACCAAAGCATCCAGAAGTTTTACAACTCAGATTGTTCTCTGGTTGCAAGGCTGTAGCTCTCTAATGGCATCAGTGTGGGTCCAGATGTCAGTAACATCATGGTTCTTTATCTTCCTTCCCTCTCCATGATCACCACACTTGGCCCTGGGGCATGCATCTGGGGTGCCATGTGTTGGTCAAGTGAACATGAAGTGTTTGAGAATTCAACCAAGCTCCAGAAAACTACTCAGGAAGGCAGGTGTGGGAGGCAAGCTTGGTGGTACCAGGTTTGAAGCAGTGGAGCTGGAAGCTACAGGTTGTTTCTTTCCAAGGGAGAAACATCCTCATGGAACAGGCCAGTGCTGCTCTACAGCAAAAAAAGGAGTCTGGGGATGGTACACAGCCAGTACCCAGGACCCCAGCTTATTTGAAATGGCCTTTTCCCTTTTTGGTAACACATAAAATTACTGTAACTTCAGAAAAATAAATTAACACATACATGAAAAAAGAAATAAATTAAGAACTCAGGATCAACTTAAAGGCACTTACTCTAGCTCTGATATCATTGGGATTTTTCTTTTTGTAATTGTGTGTATCTCTGTGTGCTAGGGACTGAATCCAGGACCTTGTGCACATTAAATACATGCTGTACCACTGAGCTGCACCCTAGCCCCTTTCATTAATAAAAGGGTATCAAGGGCAGGGGATTTAGTTCAGTGGTTCTGCCGCCTGGCTTGCAAGTGCAAGAACCCGAGTTCAATCCCTGGCACCAAAAATTTTAAAAAAGGGTATCAAATTCCTTATAGGCTGGCTGTACTGGCTGGCTAAGATATATGCTGAGATATGAAAGGTAATTTAATTTACTCAAGTTACTGGTTTTACAAAAACTGTACATTCATTAGAAGTTAATTTACAAGATTTAAGTCTGTGCATTTAGGTGTTTATAATGTTTTAAAGAGTTAGAGATACTAAGTTGTAATTTTTTTTCTTTTTTTGTACCAGGGATCAAACTCAGGACCTTGCACTTACAAGGCAGGCACTGGAACCACTGAGCTAAATCCCCAGCCCTAAGTTTGTAATTTTTAAAAAAAAAATTGTAATTATTTTTAATAGAAGGAAATTTTCTTTTTTTCAGTACCACGGATTGAAGTCAGGTAGGCATGGCACCACTGAGCTACATCCTCAGCCCTAATAGAAGGAAATTTGATATGTAGGCAGTTAATTGTTTACAAAATTTACCCTGTAAAACTTGGAGCTTAATTGAACATAAATTAAGAAAAAAGTATACATGTCCTGTTATAGAAGTTATTTCTATCCAGATGGATGAAATGTCAGTTATATTTAAAGGCCTACAAGTTGGTTTTTAAATGTATAAACTTTAATAAACATTAATTAAAATACAAGATATTTTAGTTACAACCCCTTGAGTCATTTAAAACCAAGTAACACAATTTCCAAAAGTGTTTTCATGTATATTACAGATTAAGCATTGGTATGGTTTGTGTCTAGATGTCCCCCAAAGACTCATGGGTCATAGATGGTTTTTTTCAAAAGTGGCTGAATCTTGAGTGTGTGATGCTGGGATTAAGGGTGTGCAATTACTAAATCAGTCCACTGTTTGGTTTGGCACCTTCCCTAATCCTGGTAGCCTAGAGAGAATATAAAAGGGACAGAAGGATGCTGCTAAGGTCCCATGCTTGCTTGCTTTGCTACCTTCTGCCCAGTATGAACTGTTTCTCCTCTACGATGCTGTCTGCCTCGCTGCCCTGCCTTGCAGCCAGTAGATTATGGATTGAAACCTCTACAAACTGTGAGCCAAATAAACCTTTCCTCTTTTAATTCTGGGTGTCTGGTATATTGTCTCAGCAATGAGAAAGTAACTAAGACAAGTGTTCCTTATCTAAAATGCTTAGGAATAGAATTTTTGGCTTTTTTCAGACTTTAGAATATTTGGATATAATAATGAGATATTCTGAGGATGGGACCCAAGTCTAAACAAAATTTCATTTATGTTTCATATACATCCCCTGCACATTGCTTGAATGTAATTTTGTACAATAATTTTAGTGTTCCTGTGTTTTAATTATGACCATCACATGAATTCAGTGTGAATTTTCTACCTGTGGCATCAAGTTGGTACTCAAAGTTTTGGATTCTGGAGCACTCTGGATTTTCTGAATAGGGAAGTTCAACCTGTACGTGGTTTTATTACTAAGATGAAAATGTTCTCTTTCAATTTTGTGGGAGCTAAAAGGGGAAGACTGTCTTACTTCTCCCCAGCCTCTCTCCTACTGCCTCCACACAGGAACTGGCCCCCAACAATTCCTGTATTTACTGAGTTAATACACCCAATGTTGAGAACAGAAAACAGAAATCTGGACTGAGAAGGGACTTACTCAAGGTCGCAGAGTTATCAGAGGCAGGGTAGCAACTACACTCAAGTCTCTCAGTACCTAGACCTTGGTGTTCCTGCATCACCTGCTGCTCAGAAATGATCAGATGCACAGAAAGGGAGGGGTTGGGTGGGAACAGGGTACAGAGGGAGGAGGTGGAGAAGGAAGCCAGTGGCGATGCTGATGTGTGGGTGCAGCTCTGGGAGCTAGACTATGAACGGCTGATTAAGCAAGGAGACAGAAAGTGAGCAACAGGGGAATGCATCAGAGATAACGGAAGAGAAAGTAGAGTGAAAGTAGAGGGAACAAAACTGTGTAGGGTGTGGGGAACAAACAATGACGACACTGGAAAATGAGAGGTGGAGATATGAGCCTGGCCCACAGCAATGCGCACAAGTCCCAGATGCCGAAGCACCGGCCAGGGAGAAGAGTGGATGTGAAATGTCCAGATGCAGGCCTGCAAGAGACAGATTCCCAAAGAGGAGCACTGCAACGGGACGTGGCTGCCGTCCAGTGATGGCTTCTGCCACCTGGGGCTCACAGCTGCCAACTCTGGACCCACAGTTGTAAGCAGGTTTCTGCCACCGCCAATCAAGACATTCCTTTGAGAGAAGTGAAGGCAATGTCTTGTTACTTTACTGTCTTTTCTTTTACACTCATTAAACTCGAGTCTTTTTTTTTTTCTCGGTATTTTTTTGCTACTGGGGATTGAACCCAAGTCCTTCACACTGAACTATATCACAAGCACTTCTTTATATTTCTTATTTTCAGACAGGGTTCTGCTAAATTGACCAGGCTGGGCCTGAACTTCCAATCCTCCTGCTTCAGACTTCCAGAGAGCTGGGATTACAGGTGTGTGTCTCCACAGCAGGTATTTTGTTTGTTTGTTCTGAGACAGGGTCTCACTGTATTTGAGGTTAGCCTCTAACTTGCTTTGGCCTTGAACTTGTGATGCGCCTACCTCAGCTTCCCAGAATGCTGGGATTACAGGCAAATACCATTATGCCCAGATGGATATTTTTATTTCTGCATTTTTGAACAGTCTATCCACATGGATTAGCAACTTTTAAAGCATACTTTTTTATACTAATGGTTTATAATAATTGTATATATTAAAGATATTTGTTTAACATTGAGAAAAGAGAGTTAGTACATACCACCTTCTGGCAAACTCATCTTGGAACCGGGTGATGAACCAGCACCCTCCAGGGCCCCACACAGACCTAGTTTTGACCATTCTTATGGCTGACATAACCCAAATTTTCACAACAATCCATGGAACATCTCCAGGGCATTTCCTCAAAATCACAATGAAAGGTAACCTTTCTTACCTCAGCTAGCTTCTCTTGCAGGCTCACCAACCTACAATAACCACAAAACATATGAAGAATATGTATTTACAAGTATTCATAGATATGAAATTCACTGAGCTATAATTATGATTAAAAGGTCAATTTGAGGCAGGGCATGGTTGTATACACCTGTAATCCCAGCACTCTGGGAGGCTGAAGCAGGAGAATTGGAAGTTCGCCCGACCTGGGCAACTAACTCAGTGAGACCCTGTCTCACAAAACAGAAAAGGGCTAAAGATGTAGCCCAGTGCCACAAATTAAAAAATGAGCTGAGAATGTAGCTCAATGGTAGACAGCCCCTGGATTTTATTTGCAGTAACACCAAGACACACACATGGAGAAAATAATATGGAGTTCTTTTATATCTGATATCTGAGACTGCAAAACTAGCCATCTCCAGTGCCCAGCCCGCAGGCCTCTCTCAGCACTCCTCTGTCCAGCTCTTCTAGCACTTTCAACAGCTCAATACTGCTGCTCCAGCTAGGAAACTAGATGCCACCTACACTTCCAGAGACTCTGAGAAGGCCCACAGGTCAGGGCCTGAATCAGGAATCTGAGCCTTACCTAATAAGTTCAGGTTCCCATGAGTCTCCAGCGTCTCCCTCTTGGTCAGAGTCCCTGGGAAGGAGCTGCCAGAGGCTGCAGCAGCAGGAGCTTCCTGTGTTGCTTTTAGGACCACTGCCATGTCCCAGAATATGCTGTGACCCTAGAGACAAGCAGGCATAGGTGGTTCATGAGGGGACTGATGGAGAGGGTGATGTAGTGACAGCTTGGAGAGTGAGAACATAGTGTCTATCCCAGAGCCTATAAAACATTTAAAAAAATGATTAAAAAAGGAAAAGGAAGCTAGAGTTCCCGCAACCTGCAGTGGAGCTGACCAGAGAAGCAAGCCTGCCACTTTGATTTAACCCCACGGCTCATGACAGCATCCAAGTTCAACTTGCCAGTGTAGACATGGGAGATTTGTCATAGGAAAGTGCTGGACCCTAAGGTCAAAGAAGGTTCTGATCATATTCTTATAGGCAGCTCCGGGGACCTCTGCTCTTCTAGGCAGGTCATGGCAAGGGTCAAGTTTGGAAAACACTAGGGACAGCCTCACTGTGGGGGATGTGGCCTGTAGCCAGGAGCTATGAGAAATGCAGAATCTCAGGGCCCACTGCAGGCCTGAATCAGATCAGCTTTTTAATAAGACCCAGGGCTGATTCCTATGCACATTAAGGTTTGGGAAGTACTGGTTAGATCTATCAGACTCTAGAAACATCTGAACAGCTTTTAAAAATACAGAAATCAAGTTCTCACCCCCCACATCTTTGTTTTGTCTGTCTTTGAGACAGGTTTTCACTATGTAGTTCAAGCTGGCATTGAACTCACTATGTAGCCCAGGCTGGCCTCAAATTCAAGTGATTCTGTGTCAGGTTCCCAAGTGCTAGGATTGTAGGTGTGCAGGACCACACACAGCTCACTCCCAGATTTTGACTGAGTTAGAAGAGTACACAGCATGAACATCAAGAGTTTATAAAAGTTCCTGAGGTTCTGCATAGAAACGTTTGAAAACTACTGAGTCACAGAAAGTACGGAATGACCATTAATGAGAAAGGAGCATCTTTATTATACTCCGAAGGACTAAAGGGTCCCAGCCAGGAAACCAGACTCTGGCATTGATTCATGGGAAACTACATAAGGCCCTGAGGTCTGTCCACCCTGATCCCCATTTACCTTTTTCTCCTCTTCTGATAAACCAAGGCCTGGCTGAGGATCCTTTCCTGGGGCCCAGACCTTGATGTTCTCAGTGTGCACTTGTTGGCCGGATGCCTGACTTGGAAAATTTTCATCCTCTTCCTCTTCCTTTTTCACCTTCACTGGGCCCCAAGGTGCTAGGGCCATGGCCTCTTTCAATTCTGCAGTCATCTTGCTTAGCAGGGCAACTCCTGAAGCTGGGGGCTACCCAGGAGAGGTCAAGCCCCATCGAACCTATAAGCTTCAAAAGCTTCTCCTTGAGTCTCTTCCCAGGATGGGCACTGCCTACTGAGAAATTGGAAAATACTCAGCACCAAGTATAGATTTGTTTAGATGCCTCGCTAGCCCACTGGCCAGTTTCAGCAGTGCCTGGCCCATGGCCACGACAGCATGTGGCATGGATGTTCTCTAAGATGGAAGGGGTTGAACTATAAATATCTAATAGAAAATAGCTGTATCATTTATAGTTTTTTCTCATTAAAAGTTAACATGATTTAATTGTGAAAGTTTTAAAAATACAGAAAATGATTAAGAAAAATCAACTAAAAAATAAAAAATTTAAAAAAAAAGAAAAATCAACTCTACCTTCAAAAGAATAACCTGTATATATTAAAGAATTGAAGATACTTCTTTTAAGGGAAAATCTTCACAACTATAGTCAAAATATTATGATCCTATAAACCTTTTGTTTTTGACTATGGGGAATACATATTTTCAAACTTATCATCCCAGTGGAGTTTTAAAAGGAATATTAAAACAAATAGGTTTTTTTATTGCCAAGGATAAAAAAAATGTGAACAACTAAATCCCAAGAAAAACATCAGCATGTTGTAAGTGGTTGATTATTTCCAGATGGTACGATTACAAGTGGATTTTATGGTTCTTTTTGATTTTTCACATTATCTGAATGTCTGTGAGACGAAGTATTAAGACTAAATAATAAACTTATTTTCATGTTTCCATTCTTCACACTTATTTTCAATTTCTATACAATAACTTGGGGTAAAGATACATTTTCACTTTTGTTGAAAAAGGATCAATTCAGAAATACATACAACTAAATATATGTCCTACACACACCACACACATACATACACACAGAGCAATTAGTTATCAGTCAAGGTAGGCATCCTTCCTCTTCTTTGCATTTACATACATGTTTGTGCAACTTCACCAGTACTGCTTCTTTTTCAAAAAACATACTTTAGATAACATTTTTACATTGTTCAGCAACCTACACTGTTTTTTTATGAACTCCAGATTTCACAATGGTCTGGGTGAATACACAGTATGTACATTTCTCTTTCTGGCATAGTAGTCTAAGTTATGGCTATCATTTAACTTACTATTCCCCATTTATGAACCATTCCTTTAGTAAAAGAAGTCTTGAATTTTTCCAGTTTCTTTCTACCTTTCTCCCTTCCTCTTTCTTTTTAAATCCTCCAGCTTTAGCCTCTTGCGCTGAAACAACTGCCACCACGCCTGGCCCTCCAGTTTATTTTCTTAATAATGTTAACTGTGCAAAGACCTTTTTTTTTTTCCTGTTGTATTATTTCTTAGAATGAACTGTGGAATCCACTAGTTTAAGGCGTTTAGAGTTGGTAAGTATTGTCAAATTGCTTTCCAAAAGCACTTCAAGCCACACCACCACTAATGGGACACCTTGATTAGCGCTAAACCAGCAGGGTTTTTTCTGTTCTTACTTTTTCAGTTAAAAAAATCTATTTTAGCTGATTATGAGAAGATTTAAGTTTTTATTTAGTTTCTCTTTTTTTGGTACCAGGGATCGAACGCGGGACTGCACTTGCGAGGCAGGCGGCGGCGGCAACACTGGGCTAAATCCCCGGCAGTTTTTATTTCTGTTAGCATGTTTTTACTAGAAAAAGGTGCTAAACATTACAGAACCCTTTTTGCAGCTCCTGAAGTGGTCCTGTCTGACTTACTGGGAACTTTCTGCATGCTCTTTCTGGAGATTTCTGCGGCAGCTCTCAATGCTACAAGGCTATTCGTCCCTCAGTGGCCGGGCGGTCGGTACACCCGTCCTGTGTGGCGCTCACGCGACAGGCCCGCCTTCCGTGCTGTCCTGGACTTCGGGTGACACAAGGCAGGCCTCCGTCCGGGGCACGCACCCTCACTTCAGGCCTCCTTCCGTGTCTGTCCCCTCCACCCCAGGCTCCCACGCCCCGGCCCGTGTCGTCGGGTGGCTCCTGGGCGTCCAAGCGCGTCCTCACCTGGTCCGGCCCCTGCAGGCGGCAGCCAGGACGCGCGGTAATGCCGGCCCACAGCCCCCTGAGGCGCAGACCGGGTACGGGAGGGCCACCTCTTCCTCCCTGAGCCCGCCCAGTACCCACTGTCCAGCGGCGAGAGCCCAGCCCAACTTACCGCGAGGGCCGGCGGCCGACTCCGCAGAAGACGCGAGCGTACTGAGCTCCACTCCGGTCGGCTCGAGAACAATGAGCAGACAGGAAGTGTCGCGGCTGGGCTTCCGGGTCCCGGCCTCCGGCCTGCCTCTCTAGGAATCTCGGAAGACTCTTCTTCTCGGTGGGCGTCCACGGTCCCCAGGCCAGTAAGAGAGCGGGCGGGACATCCCCAGGCTGGCAGGGATGGTCCTGCCAGGGCGCACTAGGGGCCGGGAGTCACAAAGCAGTGGTCTGTGGAAAGCCCTGGTAATTTCCTCGCAGACATTTTATTTTGAAACTATCAAACGTACAGGAAAGTTGAAAGAATGACACAATGAATACCCGTATCCTCCTCTGGGCTCAACAATGAACATTTTGCTGTTTGCCCTATCCATACACGCTTAATGACTTTTTTTTTTGGTACCGGGGATCGAACTCAGGACCTTGCGCTTGCGCGGCAGGCGCCTGAATCACTGAGCTAAATCCCCAGCTTAATGACATTTTTTGAAAGTTGTAAACCTCAAAAACACTTCATTCCAAATACTCATCATGCATTCCTTAACAAGAATATAGTATTCTCCAGACTAATGCCACCATCACAGATAAGGAAATTAATAATTCCTAATACCATCTAATCTGCACACATACAAATTTCTCCAACTGTCCTAAAATATATTTCAAAATTTTTTTCCCCCAAAACGGTCTCACAACACTGTATACAGTTATGGCTAGTTTTGTTGTTTACTTTTTGAAATACATTCACAGGAAGTTGCAGATAGTACCTTTTGCTGTTACAGCTTATATAATTTTAATCAAAATCAGAAAATCAATATTCGTATGGAATATATATATTCCTATTATTGTAGTACATTGTGTAGATTTATGTAGCCACCATCAGAATCAAGATACACAACTGTTCCAGCATAAGGAGCTCCCTGGTGCTACAGCTACACCCAACCCTCTCCTCCTCCTCATCACTCCTAACCTTTGGCAACCCTTGATCTCTCATTTCTATGTCCTGTAATTCTGGGAATGTTAGTATAGAACATTTTGAGATGAATATTTTCTCAATATTAATTTCCTTGAAATTCATTCTAATTATTGAGGCAACCAATAGGTCATTCCATTTTATTACAACATAGTAAGTATTCCTTGGGATAGGCATACCAGCATTTGACCATCTGATAAAAGAATATTTGGGTTGCTTAAACGTCTTAACTATGAAGAATAAAACTGCTATGAACAGGGCAGGGATTTAGCTCAGTGGTTTTGCCACTTGCTGCACAAGCCCAAGGACTGGAGTTCGATACCCGGTACCAAAACAAAACAAAAAAAACTGCTATGAACATTCACATACAAGTTTGGGGGCAAATATAAATTTTCATTTCTTGAGACAAATGATCACAAGCGCCAATTACTGAAATATACAATAAGAGCACATTTAGTTTTTTGTGTCGTTTTTTGGTACAAGGGATCAAACTCAGGACCTTGCCCTTGCAAGGCAGCCACAATGCCACTAAGCTAAATCCCCAGCTAGCACATTTACTTTTATAAGAAACTTTCAAACTATTTTCCAAAGTTGCTGTACCATTTTACATTCCCAGCAATATATGAGATCCAGTCTCTCCACATCCTTGCCAAAATTTGTATAATCACTTGACTTTTTCAGCTATGCTGATAGGTGCACAGAAGTACAGTGGCACCTCAATTCACGAACACATCTGTCTGCAAACAATTTGGTTTGTGAACAGAAACATTTGGCAGAACTTTGTTTGCAAACTCTGCATCAGGTGTCAAACACGATGGCAGCCATCTTTCCCACACAAGCAGAAATGTGACCTTTTCCAAAACCGTGGATTAAGTTCATGAACTGAGGTACACTGAATCTCATGATTTTACTCTGCATTTCCATACTAATGATATTGAACATCTTTTTATTTGTCATCTACATGTGAAATGTCTTAGTGTACTTTGTACATTTCTAATTTGACTTAGGTTTACTGTTAAGTTTTGGGAATTCTTGATATATTCCAGATATAAATTGTTAGACTGATCTGCTGTTATTTTCCATTCTGTAGTACTTTTCATCCTCTTAAAAGGATTTGAAGAACAAATTATTTTAATTTTTATGAGGTCTGACATAACTTTCTCCCTTTTACGAAGCATGCTTTTGAGAGTTCTTCAACTACGTGTTCTTTGCTTAGTCTTGTCCTTCTAGCTTTAGCAGCACTTGTTGAAAAGGCTATTACCCCTCCACTGAATTGCTTCTATACCTGTCAAATGCAAATGACATTCGAGTGTCTATTCCTTGTGCTTTAAATCTTGTCTCTTCAGGATTTTGTTTTTCAAGTAACAAATGTATTTGAATTGATTCCAGATAAAAACTACTGGGGGAAGGAAGAGGTCAGTGACCATTCCTGCTCCTAAACTGTTAGAGAAACATCCTGGTACACCCTGAGGAACTAGAGTAACTGACTAATTTCACATCACCCACAGTATTAGAAAAAACAAGGCATTACATAGTTTTAGGTTAAACATGGGGCTGGTGACCAAATCCAGTCTGTTACAGTCCATGTTTGTTCTTTAGCTCTTCTACTTTGTCGATGTAAGCTTTCATGGCACTTTCCTTGGAAGTCCCTTTCAGCTGATTCCAGGCATCCCACTTGGCTTTGCCTTTGAGGCCCAACATTCCAGGCCGCTCTGTATTTATGTCACCCACAGTGGCTTGTTTGTAGTGGCTGTAAATGAACATCTCTTGGTCTGATGGCTGGGTCTTGAGGTGCTTAACCTCCTCAGCAGCTTTCTCAAACTCAGCCTGAGACGTGCCGGCGGGACTACCAGGATTCTGCAGAGTCCACACAGGAGGCGGGGAACAGGAAGCACGCGCCTCTTTAGGATTTTTTAAAAAACAATCCCCCTGGGCCAGGAATTTAGCTCAGTGGCCCTGCACCTGCCTTGCAATCACAAGGTCCTGAGTTCAATCCCTGGTATTTCTCATGGAAATTTTCATAAACACACAAAAGCAGAGAGCAATATAATGAACTCTTAGTTCATATACCCAGTTTTAATAATGATCATTTCCCATTTTCCTTTTCTTCTTTATAAAGAATCCAATTTTCTTATACAACATCCCATATTCTGGATTTGTCTCTTTTTTGCAGTACTGGGGATCGAACTCAGGACCTTGCAGTTGCAAAGCAGGCGAGGTACCACTGGGCTAAATCCCTGACCCTGGATTTGTTTCTTATAGTGTCTTTTCTCTTGCTCCCCTGGCTCCTGTATTTCCTTTAAAATGGCAATTAGATCTAAGAAACTTGAATAAAATTCATGCTAAATATTTTTCTACCTTATTAATTTCTGCTTTATTATATCACATGAAGAGGCACATTATTTGGGCTCAGTCTTAATTCATTTTTTTTCAGTACTGGGGATCAAACTCAGGATCTTGTGCTTACAAGGCTGGCATGGTGCCACTGAGCTACATCCCCAGCCCTGGCTCAATGTTAAATTTTGTTACTTGGAAGCCAGGGATGTAGCTCAGTGGTGCTGCTGCCTGCTTGGCAAGTGCAAGGTCCTGAGTTCAATCCCTGGTACCACAAAAAAATTTTGTTGTTGTTGCTTGGTTACAGAGTAAATGTCAGCTTTCTCCTTTGCTAAAATATTTATGTTCCTTTGTAATTACTATATATAATCTGGAGTGAGTCTCCTGCAGCAGAGATATGAGGCATTTTCATATTCATTACCTTGAAACATTTTGTGAGGTAGATATCTTTCCTGTTATCTGACAGACAAGGGAATCAAGGTTCCAAGAAGTGAATGGATTTGTCCAAGGTAAATAATAAAATCTGACCTATCTAGGTCTTAAGACTTTAAACTGTGAGCCCCTTCCCTTTCTCTTGGATACCTTTCAATGTAATGAGGAACCAGCCCTCAAGAAGCTCTGAAGCTGAATTCATAATATTTATGTATTTACTTGATCAACCTATCACTTTTATATTACTAGTATGAGAAAACACAATCCATACATATATATGTATTTTTTTCCAGCTGCAAAACTAGTTTTAAGAATTACATGAAATGATCAACTCAAGAATATCGGTTAAGTTACCCTACAAATATACAACAAGGCTCAGGCTGAATGGACTGGTTCATAGCTTCGAAGTAATGGGCAGACCAGCCCAGGGATGGGTTGGGCATTGGGTTCATCAAAACATGAAGGGGTCGGCTGTGTGTGTCTTAAATTAAATTCTGGGATACAATGTTGTTTCACGAGTAATAAGTTACCACATGAAAGCAACAATTAAATATTGATCAGAATTGAGAATGTGTCAGAGATCATCAGCTCAGCTGATGGGGTTATGGACTTCTAAGAACAAGGAATGCAAGACATTTTGATGCACTGCATATACTGAGTTTTATGTTCAAAGACTGAAAAATAACTTTCCTTGACCTCAATGTTAATGACTGGCCATTAATATTTTTCCACAAAAACAAAGTAGGCATATTATACATTAACATTTTATAACTGTATTTTAAATTTTTTCTTAGAATACTAAACTTCAAAGTTAACTATCTACCATACTTACTCTTTTAAAAATGAGTATCTGAGGTTCACGGAATCTCCCTCATTCTAGTAACTGACTTAATGAACAAATATTATGCCATGATCTAGACTCTAACCATACCTCTTCTATCCAACTTGACAAGTGAATGATTTCACAAAGGTCCTTTCAGTTAACCCTCACAACCGTCTTGCAAGGGAGCCATTATGTCAACATCTGAATGACAGAGAGACTGAAGCTTAGAAGCAGATTTAATAACATCACAGAGTAATGGAAAGAGTCAGAACCCAAACCTAAGCCAGGCATGGTGGT
The DNA here is from genome assembly GCF_000247695.1 of Heterocephalus glaber. Next base: position 75,767,163 of record NW_004624730.1, read on the forward strand.
ATATGCCTGTAATCTTGCAATTCTGGGAGACTGAAGCAGGAAGATCACAACTTTGAGATCAGCCTGGGCAAATTAGTGACTTGGTGAAAATTTTAAAAAGTGGTGGGGAGGGCCTGAGATTTAGCTCAGTGGTTCTGGCACGTGCCTTGAAAGCGCAAGGTGCTGAGTTCGATCCCCGGTACCAAAAAAAAAATGTGGTGGGGGATGCAGCTCAGTGCAAAAGGTCCTGGGTTCAAACCCCAGTAACACACACACACACACACAAACACACTACTAACCTAGGTTGTCTGATTATACATCCAGTGTTCGTTTTAGGTTATTCTCAAACAGTAAACTTTTTGAGACAAGGTCTCACTATGTAGTTCAGGCTGTTCTCAAACTTGTGGCAATCCTCCTGCCTCAGCCTTCTGAGTGCTGGGATTACAGGCATTCGCCACCATGCCCAGCTTCAAACAGTAAACTTGCCCATTCGATTCCTCCAATAGTTACTTGAAGGAGTCCACTGCATTCTACATGATACTACACTGTTTTCCTTTTCTATAGTGCTGGGGCTTGAACCCAGGGACTTGCAGATGCTAGGCAAGTGCTCTAACACTAAGCCATGTCCCCAGCCCTCCACTAAATTTTCTGACCCTCTATCTTGGACTCACTGGTATTTTGTAGCCAGGAGAATTCCTCCTGCAAATGAATTTTTTGTTAAAGATGAAGGTTTGATGTCTGAGAGAATTCTTTTCCAGACTCAACACATTCACAGGGTTTTTCATCTGTATGAACTTTCTGATGTACAGTAAGGTTTTTTCTTTGCCTAAAAACTTTACTACAATCATTACACCCATAGGGTTTTTCCCCTGTGTGGATTCTTTGGTGGCCGACCAAATTCCTCTTAGAAGTAAAGGATTTCCTACACTTCTCACACTCATAAGGTTTTTCCCCAGTGTGCATTCTTTGATGTACCAAAAGATTTTTATTCTGACTAAAGTCTTTTCCGCACTCAGTACATTTATAAGGTTTCTCACCAGTGTGGATTCTTTGATGTACCATAAGGTTTCGACTAGAGGTAAGAACTTTCCTACATATATGGCATTCGTAGGTTTTTTCCCCACTATGAATTCTTTGATGTTCAGTAAGGTTTCTGTTGTAGGTAAAGCCTTTCCCACACTCATTACATGCATAGGGCTTCTCACCAGTGTGGATCCTCTGGTGAGCTATCAGGTTTGAGCGGTAACTGAAGATTTTCCCACAGTCATTGCATTTGTAAGATTTTTCCCGTGTGTGAATCCTTTGATGTCCAATGAGGCTTTTCTTCAGAATGAAGCATTTGCCACACTCATTACACTCATAGGGCTTCTCCCCACTGTGGATTCTCTTATGTTCAATGAGGTTTCTGTTCGAGCTGAATGCTCGCCCACACTCACTACATTCAAAGGGCTTTTCTCCAGTGTGGATTCTCCGGTGTACAAGAAGGCTTGAATTGTAACTGAAAGCCTTCCCACAATCTTCACATTTGTATGCTTTCTCCTGGGTGTGGAGTTTCTGATGGACCATGAAACTTTTGCTCATGATAAAGGTTTTCCCACACTCCCGGCATTCATATGGCTTTTCCCCATTGTGGAGTCTCTCATGGTCAATGAGGTTTCTGTTAGAACCAAAGACCTTGCCACAGTCTTTACATTCATAGAGGTTCTCTCCAGTGTGGAACCTCTGATGTAAAATGAGGCTCTTCTTTAGAATGAAAATTTTCCCACACTCATTACACTCATAGGATTTCTCTCCATTGTGCAGGCTCTGGTGGTCAAAGAGGTAAGCGCTCTGTGTGAAGGCTTTCCCACACTCAGTGCACTTGTAGGGCTTCTCTCGGCCATGCATCCTCTTGTGGTCAATGAGGTTTGTTTTAGTACTGAAAATCTTTCCACATTTTTTACAACCAAAGGTCTTCTTTTCTGTGTGGACTCGCTGGTGCAAGAGGAGGCTTTTACTTCGAATGAAGACTTTGCCACACTCTTTACATTTGTAAGGGTTCTCTGAACTGTGGAGTCGCTGATGGTCAACAAGGTAGGTGGTCTGAGCAAAGGTTTTCCCACATTCATCACATTTATAAGGTTTCTCCCCAGAGTGGATTCTCTGGTGCAGAATGAGGCTCTTCTTCAGAATGAAAGCTTTCTGGCACTTGTTGCATTTGTAAGGCTCTTCCCCTCTGTGGAGCCTCTGATGGTCAACAAGGTAACCATTTTGGGAGAAAACCTTCCCACACTCATTACATTTAAAAGGTCTGTCCCCTGAGTGGCGGCGCAGATGTGCAATCAGACCTGAGTGCCTATAGAAGCCCTTCCCACACTCCTTACATTTGTAAGGCTTCTCTCCAGTATGGATCCTCTGATGGTTCAGGAGGTAAGCACTCTGAGAGAATGCTTTCCCACATTCATTACATTTGTAAGGTTTCTCTCCAGAATGGTTCCGCAAGTGCATTCGAAGGCTTGAGCGCTGAATAAAGCCTTTTCCACATTCCTTACAAGTATAAGGTTTCTCACCAGTGTGGATTCTCTGATGGTTTAAAAGTTGGGAGATTTTATTAAAATGTTTAAAACATATATCACATTTATAAAACTTCTTTCCGTCAGTACCAATTAAGCTTTCAGAAATAGCTGAACCTAAAGTTAAGCTTTCTCCAAATTCCTTCCTCTTCTGGCCATGTTTTTCTGGTAGAGTCCTTTTCTTCTTGTCTTCTTCACAAATGGAAACTTTCTTCACTGTATCTACTCTTTCCCGGGTTTCATTTCCCAACTGATCTGACAAAACTTGCCATTCACACTCTTCTTCAAAGTCAAGGACCTGGAGAACACCTTCTTGAAGTCTTTTTGATGTTTCTCTCTGAGAGTCAGCTCTTTGAGAAATACTCAGCTTTGGTGTCACCTCCTCATTCTCCATCATTGTCTCCCATTCTGGTAAAAGGAATTAAAAATACAAATGTTATCATGTTTTTGTTTGAGAGAATCAGATCTTTAACTGGTTTAAAAACATGCTAGAAAAAAAAATTAAAAAATAAAAACATGCTAGAAGGGGGCCAGGGATTTAGCTCAGTGACACTGCACCTGCCTTGCAAGCACAAGGTCCTATGTTGATCCCCGGTACCAAAAAAAAATGTTACTAGTGCACAGATTAAAATTTTTTTTGTGGTGCTGGGAATGTAACCCAGAGCCTTGCACATGCTACACAATTGCTCTACCACTGAGCTACATCTCCAGTTCTTAGTAGAAAGACAATACTTTTATAGCACACAAAAAGAAGCAGCTTTTCATTAAAGGTACAAAGCAACACTGACATATTGTAAATGAACTAACATACAGCTCTCTGACACTTCTAAACTCTCAGTGTTCAGGTAACAAATGAAAAAATACTAATGTTGAGGAAAGAGATGCAATAAGAATTAATCCAAGGACATGAGATCTGATATAGATGGTTCAGAACTTAGGTCAAGAACCTAGATAGAACAGGAAGAACTATTTTTGTTTATTTGGTTGTTCGGCTTTAGGTAGAACTATTTGGCTTAGAAAGAATTGTTTTTTTATTTTCTTCATGTTAGAAAGATGAGAACTTTAAAGTAGGAGAACTATAACTTAAGCACTATGAAAGGCAATTTTTAATATTTGAAAAGTCAAGCACATGAATACTCTTAATTCGTTGAAAACAATTAACCTACAGAAAAAAATCCATCAAAAAGCAATGTAATTCTTAGAATTCACATTGTGACTCCACCTATTCTTTTTTAAATTACAGAAATATTAAGTTAATTTCATAAAAAGATCATATCTCTGTTGGACTTTCTTATTAGATATAAAGAAATACAGAATGGAAAGGAAAAAATATAGACAATTTTTTAAAAAAGACATGAAAACATCTGAAAATGATAAGGCTGAAATAGTTAATCGTCAAGGTCTCTTGTTACTCTAACATTTTAAAACATTTTTTAAATGTGAAATTATTTTTAGGAAAACATCTTAGAAGTTTACTTTTTTCTTTTTTGGGGGGGTTGTACTGATGACTGAACCCAGGGCCTTCACACAGCCATTTAAAAAATTTTTTTTTTTAATTTTGCTTGGCCAGGCTTAAGCTCGCAATTCTTTTTTGCCTTAGCCTCCCAGAATCCCAGGATCACAGGCCTGCACTGCTACACCTGGCTTGGAAGTGCACTTTTTTTTTCACATCCCTCCCTCTCCCCCTTCCCTGAAAGGTTACTTTTGTTTGTTTGTTTGTATTTTGGTACCGGGGATTGAACTCGGCTCCTTGTGCTTGTGGAGCAGGCAGAGAAACCACTGAACTAAATCACCGGCCCTGAAAATATTTTTTAATGAAAATAATATTTTTCTTTTACTTAGTGACAAAACATATAGGTATAACTATTTTATTTCATTATAAGCTTATGTAAGTTTATGAGAACAATGAGTATGGGAAACACCCAGTAAATAAGAAACAGAGCTGCAAACATTCTTAGGTCAGGCCCTTGTTCCTCAACTATGAGCCTCAGGCACAGCCTTAGGCCCTGCTGCCAATCACACTACCCAACCACTGGGCCAAAGGACTACCCATTACTGCTCCCTCAGTGTCCTTGTCCACAGTGATTACATCACGATTACATCACTGGTGGAAAGGAGGCTCTTTTCTTTTTTTCTTTTTTTAATATATAATGAAGCAAGCTTTAAGGAAGTAACAGTGTTATAAGTGGCTATGTCAAAGTGGAAATGGTTAAGAAATTAGCAATTCTTTTGTCAGTAGCTACTTAGCCAGTTAAGCAATGTGATGTTTTAGTGTATGAGTCAGACTACCTATGGAGCTATTAAATTTTAGGGCACTTGGTTAAAAGATGTCAGACAGCTCATTACTCTCAACAATCTCTGAAACCTATAAGAAAATGGTTTCCTTACCTCAAATTCCCTTCACCCTTCATGTGCCCCCTCCATGTGTTATTGTCAATGATCTTTCCAAAAAGTACATTTGATGATGTGACTCACGTGCTCAAAACATGTAATTTTTCATTGCTTACAGGGCAAAGCACAATTGACCAGTTGTCCACGAGATGCTTCACCCACTGTCTAACTGTTATCTGGGATTAAGTCTTCTCAGTGTCTCTAACACCTCCAGATTCTAGCATGGTGAACTACAGGCAGCTGCCCAAACCTGTCGTGTTTCTTGTTGCCTATTACAACCCATGTCCTTTTTCTTCTCAGATTTCTCTTTACCTCTCTGCAACTTACAACACGCCCTGTACTTACACTCTTAAAAATTAAGACATAAAGTCACTCCCTACACATTGGCACTGATCTGTGAGTGATTCTGTGGCAAGAGATTAGATAACTTAAAGGACATGGTAAGTTTCTAGAAAGCCACAGCTACTAACATTGACTCAAGAAGAAATAGAAAAATCTGACTAGGTCTACAACAAGTAAAGAAACTAAAATGGTTAAGAAAAAAAATTATCCACAAAGAGAAGCCCAGGCCTAATTTGCTTCATTGGCAAACTGTACCAAACATTAAAAGAATTTGTACAATTTCTTCATAAACAGAAGAAGCAGAAATATTTCCCAACTCATTCTAAGGCTACTATTACCCAGATAACAAAACCAGACAAATCCATTGCCTAAAAAGAAAACTACAAATATATCTTAGGAATGCAGCTGTAAAACTCCTTAACAAAATATTAGCTACCCAAATCCGGCAATACATAAAAAGAATTGTGCATTATGACAAAGTAAGATTTACTGGAGGAAAGCAATGTTGGTGTAACACTTGAAAATCAATTAATGTAATAAAACATGTCAACAGAAGGAAGAACCAAAACCACATGATTTTCTCAATGTAAATGCTTTCACAAAAAGCATTTAGCAACATCCAACACTGTTTCATGATAAAAACAGTCAACAAATTAGGAATAGAAGGGAATTTCCTCAACTGGATACATTTAAAAAACAATGGTGAAAGATGGAATAGGTTCCCTTTAAGAGCAGGACTAAGGCTGCCTACTGTAACCACTTCTGTTTAACATGCACTATAGTTCTAGCCAGCACAATTAACCAAGAGAAGGAAATAAAAGCATCCACATTGGAAAGGAAGAACTAAAACTATCATAGAGATAACTATTTGTAGATGACAAGTTTTTATGACAAGTTTTTATTTTTATGGAAAATTCTAAGGAATCCACTAAAAAACTGTTAGAACTAATAAATAAGTTCAACAAGGCTACAGACACAAGATCAATATACAAAAATCAGGCCAGGGATTTAGCTCAGTGGTTCTGCCGCCTGCCTCGCAAGCTCAAGGTCCCAAGTTCGATCCCCGGTCCAAAAAAAAAAAAAAAAATCAGTGGAATTTCTATACACTATAACAATGGTAAACCATCCAAAAATGCAATTCAGAAAATAGTCATAATATAATAAAAAGAATAAAAAGTTAGGAGTAAACTTAACAACAGTTCAAAAGTTATGTACTAAAAACAATAAAATAACATTAAGAATAACTGAAAACTAAAATAAGTTGTAAGAAACCCCATGTTCATAGATTGACAGACTTTATATTATTAAAATGGGGGCTGGGGATTTAGCTCAGTGGTTCCACAGCCTGCCTTGCAAGCCAAGGACCAGAGTTCGATCCCCGGTACCAAAAAAAAAAAAAATCCCAGCTCACTTCTTCACAGAAATTAACTAGCTAATTTCAAAATTCATATGGAAACTCAAGAGACCTACAGTAGCTACAGTAATAGTGAAAAACCAAAACCAAGGAACTCATCGTTGGAGGACCCATATTTGCTGATTTCCAAATGTACTATGAAGCTACAGTAATAAGAGGGTGGTAATGACAGTAAGGGTAGACATACAGAGCAAACAACTAGAATTACAAGTTCAGAAATAAACCTTCACATTTATGATCACATGGCTCTCAAAAAGGCATGAAAACAATTCACAGGGGGAACAAATGGTGCTAGGGTAACTGAAGGGTTATGTACTGAGCAAGGAAGTTGGAGCCTTACCTCACACCATATACAAAAATTAACTCAAAGACCTAAATGTAAGAGAGCTAAAACTCAGAAGAAAACACACAAGGGAATCTTTATGACTCTGGGCCAGTAATAATTTCTTAGATATTACACTAAATGTAAAAGCCACAAAAGAAAAAATGGATTTGAATTTATCACTAACTTTTGTCCTTCAGAAGATAACATCAGGAATAGGAAAAGACAAAAAAGAATGGGAGAAAAATACTTGTAAGTCATGTACATGTTAAGGGAGTTACATCTAGAATATATAGATAACTCCTGTAATTAAATAATGAGAAAGACAAATAATTCTATTTTACTTTTTTTTTTGGTACCGGGGATTGAATTTGGGACCTTGCGCCTTCGAGGCAGGTGGCAGAACCACTGAGTTAAATCCCCAGCCCAATAATTCTATTTTAAATGTAGGCAAGGGCCAGGGATTTAGCTCAGTGGTTCTGGCGCCTGCCTCACAAGTCCAAGGTCCTGAATTCAATCAAAACACTATACCAGGCCAAAACACCAAGGTCTCATTAGAACTTTGTCTTGGGGAATATGTGTGTGATCAACGTTCAACCTTTATAAATAGATATCCAAGACTATCATTAGATACACTGCTTATTTTCCCTCTTTCCAAACCATTTCCTTAAAGTATCCTCTTGAAATCAGTATTACTAGGTCAAAGGGCATAAGCATCTGCTTTTTCAGAGTCCCATTAACTTTGGAGTTACAGTGTATTTTATTCATTAAATTTGGCACAAACTTTGCTCAAGGAGCTAGAATAAACTAGGAATTCCATTTATTTCCTTCCCTTCTTCCTTTCTTTTTTTGTGGTGGGGATCGAACTCAGGGACTCAGGCATGCCAGGCACAGGCTACACCACTGAGCTATATTGCTAGCCCATTTTCTTATTATGTTTTCTTAGTTTAACTCTCAGACTTATCTGGAATTTATTTTGGTGTACATTATATAGTATGGCATCATGGTAAAAGTTTTTCATCAAATTAGCCAACTGTCCCATAAAAAGTAATTAAAAATTCTCAGGAAAGATGGATTATTAAGGAAATAGCACTGAAATTCCTGGAAGCCACTTGGATTAACAAAGTAATATTCCTACATCATTCTATGTATCATGGTAAACTGATAAATGTCAAGATAAATTAAAAGTTGAATGTCAAAATGAAACAATGAAAGTACTTTTAGGAAACAATACAAGTACTTTTGGGTAGATAAAAAAAAATAATTTTATGGGGAAAAAAGACCACAAAGACCATAAGGAGAACACTGAAGTTTGATTATATAAAAGATTTTCTGCTGGGCATGGTGGCACATGCCAGTAATCCTAGCTACTTGGGAAGGTAAGGCAGAAGATTGCAAGTTCAAGACCATCCTGGGGAATTTAGTGAGACCTTGTCACGAAATTTAAAAAGAAAAATAAAGAAATAATTTTCAAAGGCTTAAAAATAATTTACAATGCTGAAAGACAAACAATGGGAAAAAACACATAAAACTTTACAAAGGATTAGCAGTTATAACATATAAAAAAGTGTAGGAAGGGAGTGTATAGGAGTAAAATTCCCAGTAAACTTATTAAGAGAATTCAAATACATTAATAATAAAAAAATGAAATAAACAAAAGCTCATATTCTCCATTTACCTACAAAGATTTAACTGAAATATGACCAAGTAAAGAGCACACTTAGGGGAAATGAGCCACCTTGTGCCTTTTTGTGGGAGTGTAATTGGCGGATCATGGGTAGAAAACGTTTTGGTAATAGATGTTAAAGTCTAAGACCTACAGACTGTCTGATTCACCACCACCACTGCTGAGATATTAAACATATTTTCACAAGTGGGAAAGTATACGGTGTAATTTACTCTGGACAAAAAAATAAGGCTGCTGGGTACAGACTCAATATGAAAAAAAAGGTCGGGGATTTAGCTCAGTGGTTCCGCCACCTGCCTCACAAGTGCAAGGTCCGAGTTCAATCCCCAGTACCAGAAAAAAAAAAAGAAAAGAAAAAAAGACCAGTATTTTCATGTATGTGAATTAGAAAACATCAGAGCAGACTAATTCCAAAGAATAAATGTTAGCAGAAATACGTAAGATCTAGAACAATGCTATTTTAAAACAAGCTTGAAATACAAAGAAAAAGCATTACATAAAAAAAGGAATGGTATACAATTTATTTTTTTATACTGGGGATCAATCATAGGGATTCTTTACCAATGAACTACAGCCCCAGCCCTTTTTGTTATTTTGAGACAAGGTCTCACTAAATTGTCTCAAGTGCCTTAGCTCAAGAGATCCTCTTGGCCCAGCCTCACAAGTCGTGAGCACTATACCCAAGTACCACTGTACTTTGCTAGATAAAAATTTAAATACTCTTTATTACTAATCAAAGTCCATTTCAGAATAGATATTGTAACTTTAAAAATTGTATTTCAAAGAATGAGATTACTAAGAACAAATTAGGGCAGAGCAAAAGGAACACTGATAAAAACAGAGAAAAGGAACTAAGTAGCAAGTACAAACCAGGACAGAGAAAAAGGAATTGTTGGTAAGGGCAGAGAAGACAGGGGTCACTATGGAAAGTAATGTGGCAGTATGAAGGAAAGGCTTCTGGTTTTGTTTGCTTTGTTTTTGTTTCCGGGGTTTTTTTGTGTGTGGTGGTACTGGGGAGTGAGTCCAAGGAAGGCTAAGCTACCACCCCAGCCCCTTTAAAAATCTTATTTTGTTGGGCTGGGGATTTAGCTCAGTGGTACTGTGCCTGCCTCACAAGCGCAAGGTTGTGAGTTTGATCCCCAGTAGCCGCCCCCCCCAATTAATTAATTAAAATTTTATTTTGTGAAAGGGTCTTAGTAAGTTAACCAGACTGGGCTTGGACTTTCAATCCTTCTGCTTCAGTTTCCAGAGTAGCTAGGATTACAGGCATGCACTACCATGCCCAGCTGAAGCAAAAGTCTTTCAGCAATTTAAACATTTAGACGCAGTATTTTTTTAAAAATAATGAGAAATAAACGTTCTAGGCACAGGGGTTGATGATTATAATAGCAATTATCTAAAATAAGGAAATGGCTAATAAACAAATAAAATAAAATAAAGAAATGGCTAACTTATGGTACAACTTATGTAGCTAATATAGATAATACTTCCAAAGAGTTTGTAATACCAGTGAGAAAAACATGAAGTCTATAAAACTGTATAGATACACACACTTGCACACATTTGAACAATGTTCAAAAACTGTCAAACATAGAAAAAACCAGAGAAGAATGCATCAAAATGTTGACAGCAGTTGTTTGTGAACAGTGGAATTAAAGTGGGTTTGCTTCTTTGCAATATTTTGTTTTCCAAAATAAGCAAACTATTTTATTAAATTAAAAAAAAAAAAAGGCTGATGAACTGAAGGTAAGAATTGTGGGGAAAAAAGAGAGTCCTTACCTAGGGAGGTGACATTTCCATAATTCTCCAGCATCACATCCCAGTACAAGGCCCTCTGGATTGGGCCCAGACATGCCCATTCCTCTGAGGTGAAGCATACCGATACCTCCTCAAACATTACCAACTCCTGAAATAACAGGCATGTGTGAGATTACAGATGCCCAAGAGCTCCCCTACAAATAGGGTTCTTTTGCTTCTGGGGACAGAATACATTGTGAAGCCATGAGGTGGGATGCAGATATCAAGGAGACCCCGTGTAAAGTCTGTCTTCCAATAGTTGGACCTTGATTTAGCGATGGGGACTGACAGGGCGCCCCAGTACCAGGAACAGAGAGGGCACTTCAGCAGCAATTTGGAAGTGTGGACAGGAGGGAAGGAGAATGTCAGACTTACCTGCGGCTGGGCGGTCAGGAGCATAAGTGCCATTAACTGATTTCGGGGGTTCTCTTCCTGGGAAAGGGTAGATGCTTCAGGGGCAGGAGAATCTGAAGAAGGAGACCAACTTTGTGTGAGATTCCTGCTATGCTTATTGACTGCCCAAGTCCAATACCTTCTACAAATCAGGGTCTCAGAATAACCCAGAACTCCCAGGCCAAGGCAATGATGGCTATAATAGGACTACAAACCTTTTCTGAGTGACTCCTGTGGGCAGGGCTGGAATAACCCAAGGGTAGCAATAAGAACAGATGCAGAGTCAGAGGCACTAGGAAGGGACAGGAGGCCCAATAGCAGGTATAGTAAGAGACTGGGACTGTAAAGGATGCCTACATGGGGCAGGAGAGGAAGCACTGTCCTGCTTACGTGGAGGAGCCAGAGGAGGGGTCTGGAAAAGGAAGTACCATGAGGAGGATCCTGGAGGTTGAAGACCCCTGAGTCAGGAAGAGGGTTCAGATGGATTTCGGCTGCTAAGTGGCTGCTGGGAGGTGCAGGAGGAAGTGCTGCTCCTGGAGCACTGGACCCCTCCTGGACAGTGTCCTGGTTGTGGACAAGGACCGGAACCTGGGGACAAGCCAAAATACACGAAGTTGGCTCTTCTTGTTCCTTCAGAAAATGGGCTCAGCTAACCACCACGGAACTCTTTCTGTCGTCAGTCAAGAACTGAGAGGTCAGAGAGACCCACCTTGAACGTGGAGCCACAAAAGAGCAGCAAAGCTTTGCAAGGAACAAAAGAACTGTCCTCCAGCTGTTTTCCTGGCACTGTGGCCTCTCTGGAGGAGGTTGCACAGGAAGACAACAGAAGCCAGCCTGTGTGTGGGTTTGGGAGGGGATGGAAGCATCAAGCAGGAACTGAGAGCATGGATTTAGCTTCAGACCTAGTTTTACATCAGATTTGGGTTCAATCCCACCTCTTCTACTTATTTACTCTTTTACCCTTTGCCTAGACCTTCCTGCTCCAACACAAGTAACACTGCAGTGAGTGCCTAGACACTTGGTTTTTCTGCTAGCTACATATGCAGCCTGTGGCAATCCACCGAGTTTTTCTGCTTCAGTTTTCTTTTCTCTCAAATGAAGAGGATGTGTAAGTGACCAGTAATGAGACAGACAGCTCTAATATTCTTCATTCTTTTTTCTTCATTTTTGTTAAAACAAACAAGCCCATTCTTCTTTTTTTTTTTTCTTTTGAGACAGGGTCTTGCTATGCAGTTCAGGCTGGTCTGGAATTCACTATGTAGCCCAGGCTGGCCTCAAACTCTCTGAGATCCTCCTGCCTTAGTTTACCAAGTGCTGGGATTACAGGTGTGCGCCACCACACCCAAAAGAAACCCATTCTTGATGCCACTGACATCTGAGTTATGATTCAGACCTCTTACACAGAAATGTCTCTAGCAGGCCACAGATTTACAGAAAGAGATCTCATACCCACAGGTTCCAACCTAAAGGTCAAGGATATAAAGTCTTATCAGAAGCAAATATCTCAACCTAAACCCCTGGTCTGGCTGAATCCCAGCAGGGGCACACAAAGGAGGTCAAAATAGACCTAGAAAGCTTCGTTCTTGCTATGCCATTGCTTTCCACACTCCGGTCTCCTATGAGTATTTCAAATGGCCTTCCAGAGACAACCCACAAGGTTCCGTCCAAGGCAATGCTTATACACACTACCCTCCACAAGGCACTGAACAAACTTAACCATTATCAAGAGTCCCCCAGGGGGACAAAATGGAATCAATGGTTATGTGTTGGTTCTGAGTTGGACCCAAAGACCTCATCCTAAATCTACCTCTCTGCTAATATATTCTGTGTTCTGAACAGCTTCTCAACCTGCTTTAATTAGCACTAGGTTACTCATGTGCCATTAATTATTACTGAAAATCCCAGGAAAACCCACCAATGGCCCTCAATTCTTTCCTTCCCTCCATTCACCCCCAAGCCAGCCCTTCTCACCTTTAGTGCTGGTCCATCCAGGTACTTCTGCAGCTCCTCTATCAAGGCCACGGCCTCCTCACTACTCCCAGGCTGATGGAGCTGCACCCAGGTCTGGAGCTCCCCTGGAAGGATGCTCAGGAACTGCTCCAGCACCAGCAGCTCCAGGATCTGGGCCTTGGTGCGTGCCTCTGGCCTCAGCCACCGGCGACAGAGCTCCCGGAGACGGCTTAGGGCCTCCTGGGGTCCTGAGGTCTCGTGGTATCGCAGCTGTCTGAATTGCATGTGTGATGTCTCCCACATGGAGGAGCTGCTGCCGGGGTAACCAGGTCCCCACTTCCAGGTATCATCCTTCCCCTTCACAAGCCCCTCTTGTGGCAAAGCATTGTGGGCCCAGTTCTCTCTTGTCATTGCTGTCTTTTAGGAAAGTTTCCTCTCCGGGTTCCCTTAATGTTTGCTTGACTTCTTCCTTAAAGTTTGGAGAATGTCATCTCTCAGACCTTAAGAAATCATTGTTAAAGTTAACCAGAGAAGTAATCAAGCTTTCCCCAGGCAGCTCCTAGTAGTAAAAAGAATTTCCCTGAACCCAGGGTTCAGGGCTCCTGCGTCTGCTTCCTCTGGCAGAAATGCCCAGCTAGGGCCCTGAGGACAGACATTGCTGAAACCAGCAATATGGAAATGCTCTGGTCTTTATTCAAAGGATCCTTCCCATCCTTCCATTCAAACTACAAAAAACTCTTTACCACGAATGTGGCCCTTCTAGATACTTCTGAGGCTCAACAAGTTATTTCACTTCTAAGCCTCCGTTTCTTAATTTGTAAAATAGGAATAACAGCGTTCCTACCTTATACAGTTGTGAGAATATGACATCTAAACATATCTCTTTTCTTTTGTGTGTGTTACTGAGGACTGAACTCAGCCTTTGCAAAGAGTTACATCCCCACCCTTTTTTATTTTTTAAAATTTTTGGAGACAGGGTCTCACTAAGTCACTAAGTGCCTAGGCTGGGCCCAAACTTGCAATTCTCCTGCCTTAGTCTCCTAGAGTGCTGCGATTACAGGGATGTGCCACTACACCTGGCTCTAAACATATTTCAAGGTGGGTTTTATTAGATTTTGGTTTTTCTGCAGACCTGGAACTGAACCCAGGGTGATGTGCTAGGCAAGTGCCCACCACTGAGCTGTACCTCCACCCCATTCCGAGCTTCTGAATAGTGCCTGACACATGGACTCCAGTGTTAGTGGTCTTTCTGTAACTAGCTTGGTTTCCTACACTCAGCAGAGTCAACAAATAATCATGATCTTAATCTGGATATACATGGGAAAAATTCTAACAATTAGCAAAGAATGACTGATTTAAGTTCTGTGTAACTTTGCTGTATCTAGTTGTTTTTTTTTTTCCTTAAATTCTTTTATTGGTACATTTTAGGTAAACAATACATTTACATTTATCATTGGGTGCTTGTACCTTTACATGATGTATCTTGGTTCTCATCTTTTTCCCCACTACCTGTATGGTCTTCACCCCCTCCCCCCTTCCCTATTTACATGCTGTATCTATTTTTAATTCTTGAAAATTATTTCCACTGTTAATCAAAATACTTGTATTACTTTGTTTTTGTAATTTTAAATTTTTTTCCATTTTTCATTTAAAAATTATTTTAATTTTTATTAGTACATGTTTATAGTACGTAAGGATTACATTCATCATGGGAAGTTGGTACCTGTACATAACACACCTTTGTATTACTTTGAATAAGGCTTGCTGCTCTTTAGAAATCATCTGATCATTTGAAATACACTTACATTTCTGATACAAAACAGGTAACTGGTAAAACTGAAAAACATGCACAAACCAGAAAATAAGTGTTGCTACTGTTTTGGGCTATGTCCTTCCAGTCCTTTTTCTATGCATAAATCTAGAATACAAGATCAGACCTGACTGTACTACTCTATAACTTGCTTTCTCATATATTACATGGTGAACATGATATTAAACATTGTTCAGTATTTTTAAGAGCTGTATGAATCCAGTCATAATTAAGTAGTTCCCTGTTGCAAGACACTTAGATTATTTCCAATTTTTTCCCATTATAGGGCCACAATGACTATCCTTGATGAAAAACTCTGGTTAACTACCCCCTCTCCCTGAGGAGCAAACCTAAGGCCTAGTGCATGACAGGTGAGCGTCCTACCACTCACCTACATTCCTAGCCCATCTCTGATTATTTTTTCAAGATAAATTTCTATGAGAACTGTTGGGTCAAAGGTTATAAATTTTTTTTTTGGTACTGGGGATCGAACTCAGGTCCTCGCACTTGTGCAGCAGGCAGCGAAACCACTGAGCTAAATCCCTGGCCCAAAGGTTATAAACTTTCCAGGTTCTAACATTCACATCACCATCAGCAACAGATGAAAGTATTTTCATCAATTTCATTAACACACAAAGGCTCAAAAAGCTTGGTTATAACCAAGCAGGAGAGGCAGAAATACAAACACGATTTCAATATGATGTGTAAATACAATTACTAGGAGAACATATAAACACAGAAAGGACTCATGAAAGATAAATTCTGAGTGAACATTAAAGGAAAAATAAGTAGGCCAATGGATATCAGGGAAACCATTCCCAAAGCAACTATTTTTCAAATGCAAGGGGGTGACCTTACACATAGCTCTGTTAGAAATGGGCTTTGCAGGGGCCGCCCACTGTGTCACAAGCGCAAAGTCTGGAGTTGGATCCCTGGTACCAAAAAAAAAGAAAAAGAAATGGGCTTTGCAGTATTTTGCTAGCATGAGGCCCTGGGTTCAATCTCCAGCATGAGGGGGGATGGGGAGGGACAGGAGAGGACAAGAAACACAAATGGGATTTGCAAACCAGAGAAGAAGGAAAGTAAACTTAGGAGGCAAGACTGTAGAAATAAAGCAGGGAGGTAAGCAGAGGTCAAATTCTAAAGGTTGCTGAGAAGCAGAACATGGAAGTGATCATGTCTTGTAAAAAACTGTTAAAGAGCCTTTACTTGACATTTTCCCTTGTTATTTTTTTAAAAAGGTAAGATATTCACTTCCTTCAAGGTCTGGAATTACAAAACACATACTATTTAGTTTCCCTCTCCCCACTAGTTTCTTATGTACCTTTCCAGCTATTTACGTACATACAAATATATACACATATTGTTTTGCATTTCCCTTTTCTCACAAATGGTAGAACATCATGAACAACGAAGTTCCACCTTCCTTTCTCAATAATGTACCCTAAAGATCTTTCCAGTCAGTACATAGCTCTTCCCTATTGTTACGGATCCACCTTAATTTATTTTGCACAGCAGCACTGAGATATTTAGGTAATTTTTAACCCTAAATTACCAATAATATCATCAATGACTTTGAGCATACATCAATTTGCATGTGAATAGGTATAAATAGAGACATTCCTCGAAGCGGAATTGCTGGGTCAAAAAGTATGCATTCATAACTTTGATATTGCCAAGCAGTCCTCATTGGGATGGAACCACTTCACAACCCACACTCCAGTCAGCATGAACTGTGGGGAGTGGCTATCTCCTCGATAACACCAATGCAGGAGAGAAGACTTCGATTTGTGCCTTTTTACTTTAGTCAGGGTCCTGCCATACTGCCCAGGATAGTCTCAAGGCTCCTGGGCTCCAGAGATCCTCCCACCTCAGCCTCCTGAGTGCTGGGTCTATGAGCATGTGACACAAAGTCTGTTATTTCTAACAAATTTTTAACTTGTACCTCAAGTAAATGAGTATATTAAGAAAAAAAAGAGCCGGGGATTTAGCTCAGTGGTTTTGCCACCAGCTGCGCAAGCACAAGGACCGAGTTTGATCCCCAGTACCCCCCCAAAAGTCATCTTGTTAAATATTTCATATGGTCATATTTCTCCTGGGATGGTGGGTCTTGTTATTTTGTACACACTTTGTATCATAGCAAAATGTTGCTTTCAATAGGAGTTGCAAATTTTTCCATTTGCTATGTCTTTGTCACATGTGTCGCCTGACTGTGCTTACCAAGTTTTTTGCCATGTGAACTTTTGTTTTACGGTTTCTGGGTGTTGTGCCAGGTTTGGAAAGACGTTTCACTGAGCATTGTGAAGGGAGACTTAAATGGAGTGCGGAATCAATAAGGAAGGAATGATGGGAGAGGGAGAGTTGGATATTAGGAAGGCTAGTCACGTGTGCAATGAACACATGATTAAGCTCTAAATAAGGCAGCAGGAGGGATAAAACTACTAAGAAATATGTGACAGTTCTTGATGATCTCTTAGGGGTGATGTAAAGGAATTTTTAAAAAGTACTTTAACTGTCTACATAAATTATCAGAATTCTATTCACAATTATTTGCAGACAGAAATGACAAATCTTAAATGTAGACTCTGCTTGCTTCTTACAAAAGGTGTACGAGGTACAAGTTAGAGACTCAAAGGCTTAGAACTAAGTGATTCACGCACTCAACTAGGTAAGTGAGGGGAGGGGATTCTAAACTCCAAACCTCCAAAATAATTCCATTGAAGAAAATTATGAAGCCCAGATAACAGCTATCTAAAAAAAAAAAGTTTCCAAACAATCCCTGATAGAGCTTTAATCTGGCAAGCTATAAAAAAAGAGCAATGGTCACAGACAGCCCCTGACAGGCTGGCACTCCCTTTTTTTGTTGCAAAGGACCACATTCATTCTAAGTTTACAGTCTTGTATTAAAATGTATTCTCTTCAGCGACGGCAATATGCCCGGTTTGCTTTTTAAATACCGTTATATTACAAAATTAAAAGCTGACAACGGGTCCATCCCTAAAAACAAAACCGTCCCCTAGAGAAGTCTCACACTGTTTTTGCGCCCCACAGCAGAAGCCGCGGTGGGAATCTGGAGGTCCACTCCGGGTCACCCTCAGACTCGAGGTGCTGTACTCAGTACCTCTCGGCGCCCACGCTGCGCCACTCCCGGGTACTGCTGCAGCCCCGACCCCGGCCCCACCCCGCTCACCACGGCCTCAGCCTGCGGCTCCAGCCTCCGGGGCACCACCCCTGCGCCGGGACGCTAGGAGATGACACCGGAACCGGAAGCAGCGCAGCTGAGAGCCAGAAGGACGGCCGAGCCCGGAACACGGCGGCTTCCGGTTGCGCCCAGCCGGTCATTCCGGCTTCTCTAGGAAGCCACATCTCTATTGTTTGTTGCTTTTTCCAGGAGGAGGAGGGAGTCCCTGCTGTAGCTGCTCACAGTTGTTCTGGAGGCCAGCTTTCTGTTACTTGGTTGAGAATACCCTAATGAAACAGATCTTGAAAGAAGTCTTGGGCCGGGGATTTAACTCAGTGGTTTCGCCGCCTGCCTCGCAACTCAGGGACCCGAGTTCGATCCTCGGTACCAAAAAAAAAAGTCTTTCTGGTTGCAAAAAATTACCCAGCAGCATTTCTTCCATCTTCACCCCAACACAGGCGCACTTTTCAACAGTATGTAACTGGTAACTGCAGATCATTTAAGTGGAATGAAGCTAAATTTCAAACCAGAACAGCTGAGATATCAGGAAAAAAAAAAAAGGAAGAAAGAAAATTCAAAACTGTAAAAACTTATGTGCGGGTCTCTAGCACATGGTTAATTTCAATTGTTCCTCACAGGAATCCTTTTTTTTTGGTACCGGGGATCGAACTCGGGTCCTTGGGGTTGTGCAGCAGGCGGCGAACTCACACGAATCCTTTGAGACAGGTAATATTGTCACAGCTTTAATGATACTGAAAATAAGTGTGTGTGAATTTAATTTGTTAAATATTCCTAATAACTAGTAGTGCTTTGAAATCGAAGGCAAGTCCTCTCTCCACCAGTATATGTAGTTTCTTATCCACAAGGAAGCAAGCAAATTACTCAGGATTCTGAGGCAGGATGGAGGTAGGGAAGAGGGGGAAGAAAGGCCAAGACAGCCTGTGTAGAGTATCTCGAACCTGAATATTTTAGCATAGGTAGGTAGAGAAGTCATGCCAACTTGAATGCAAATCAGCATTAAATGCTTGGTTTACTGGGAATTCATCAGAGCCTGTGATAATCTGGTGTGGGGTGGGAAGGAGGGAAGCTATCCTCCACTCTCATATATATATGAGGTCATGACTTTTCTTTTTTAGTACTGGCGATTGAACTCAGGGCTTTCACACTGAGCTACTTTTTACTTTGAGGCAGGTTCTTGCTAAATTGCCCAGGGTGAGCTCAAACTTGTGACCCTCCTGCATCAGCCTCCCGGAGTGCTGGTATTACAAATAGATGTGCATCACCACACCTGGCCTATAACTTGAATATACTCTGCTATCGATAGGCCCAAAAGTGGTAGATCTAAGAAAAAAAATAAACGCTAAGTAGTAGTAACAATGTAACCGAGGCCCTAAGATTTTTTTCCCCTTTCAGGTACTGCAAAAATAATGGTTGCTACGCAAGTGGAGGGCATATTTTGAAATACTAATATTATTTGAGTCAGATACTAAGGCTGGCTTTTGCTTTTTACCTGAAGATTCCCTTTGTGCTCTGCACCAGGATTGCCACTGCCCACCTGATTTGTGTATGGCTGTGGGGCAATGGCTCTACCCTTCCAACGCTTCTCATTTATGTAAGTATGAAAATAACAAACTTCACCCTGAAAGAAGTCATAATCACGTCTTCATTCTAAAAACAGCTCCTTAAAGGAAAGCCAGACTGACCTGTTTTCTTCTCCCTCTGAACAAAGAAGAATAATCTTAAACCCCAGTAATATTTTTAAGAACAGCAGGTTTATTGGAGGAAGTATCACTATTTTTTGTAAAAACAATTTTATTACACCAGTTTTATAATATTAGAGGTGATTAACAACAGTCTGGTGACTACCATCTAACAATAAAAGCGCCCTTTTTTACTTACACAGAATGGAAAAGGTAAACAGTCTGTCACTGAGGATACAGAGCTGCAGTGAATTTAATCTTACAGGATTTAGACACAACACAATTACTCCTCTACTTAATGCTCTTTTTGGTTTCAATTTCTCCCAAGACCTAACACGGTACACACCATGTATGAAGAAAAATCTCTCAAGGAGACACCACTTTCCTCTCTAAGCAGGTTTGCCTGCCATAGTTCTTTTAGTCAAGGCTATATAAGACTTCATTTTCTCCTCAAGTGGGAACATACATACTTTCATTTTACGCAGGGCAATTCTACACGACCAGGGTGTCTGTAAAGTATTTCCTCTTCATCTTCCGCAGGGATATTCAGAGTGAAAAACATCAATGAAGAGTACATAGGAAACCAGTAGATAACAAAAACAGGTGGGTAATGCTCAAGTTTCATGAGATAGATTTCAAGAGAGCTTGGTTTCTGATGGAGAACAAAAGAAAGGGGATTAATGACACAAAAATTAGCAACCAAGGGATTGTGGAGAAAGCACTGCTCTTAAGTTAGGATTCCACAGAACAAGAAGTGAAGAAAACACCATTGGAGACAGCCCCCACTTCAGAGTACTACGAAAGGGCTTGAAAGGAGGGTCAGCACTGCATGGTTAACATATTTACAACAGGATTATAATTTAGAAGTCTTGCTACCAGGTGGCTTAAACCATCGATGGTATATGTACGACTGTCCCATCAGGTGGTTTTTTATTAATTATACTGGTGAAAATATCAATAAAAGTGATTAGATCTGTTTGTATCACCAGTGGTACAAGCTGCCTAATAGGACAGTCATGCATGTACCACTGGTGGTTCAAGCTGATGGTAACATGTTAAACTCCAAGGTTAACAGCTGGCAGTCCGGGCGGACTCCTGGAGGAAGGTGGTGACCAGTGCCAATCACATAGCAGAACATTTACCTTGAGGTTACAGGGACCTCTTACTATCATTTCCTCCTGCACCTCAAGGCATGCATTGGCCTAGAAGATGAGTGAGGGCTTGGAGGGACCATAACCCTAGCATTCTTAGCGCAACAAATGTGACAATCTCCTGCATTAAGATCTCTGCATATAAGGTGACAGGATATCCTTCCTAGAAGACATTTAAAGATCAGAGTCTTTTCAGATGAAAAAGAAAGCCTATGTGAAGAAATAATTTCAGGCTCTATGACACAGTGATGAGATAACAGTAACACAGTGGCCAGAGAGTATCTGCTCAGCAATACAGGATGATACCACTTAGTGATCAACAGTCCTGGAAGCAACACATCTCTTCCCGTCCCCCCAAACTGTGCCTTGAATAATTATGCAGAGGGATGGTAATATCAAAAAGTTATATGCAAACCACTATTCTACCAAAATAGGACAAAGCCAAACAATCCTTTTCACAAAAGTATATAAAGCTTTCACTTCTTTCTTTGCTGTAACTAGAGGGAAGAGTACATAACACTTAAAACTAAATGATGAGATATACAAATAGGTTGTAAATCTGAGATTTACAGCGTCTTCCTAATGAAACCATGGTCAAGTAACTGTTCAGGTACAATCACTTTTAATAGAGGTAGCTACCCAGGAGAGCCCTAACTGGCCTCATACAGAATCACCATGGTGGGCAGAGGCACTTTGGTATAATGAAGAAAGCATGAACTTCAAAGTCAGATCATAGCTCATGTCCTGGCCCCAGCCACTGACTGCCAGTCACCTAATCTCACCGAGACTCAATTTTCTTATACAAATAGAAGGGTTAAATGAGATAACATACTCTCAGTAACTCTGAAACAATGAATTGCTACATGCATAATGCAAAGAGGACTGGATTTAAGGACTGTAAACCAAGAGGAATGGCTAAGAATGGAGAGACACTTAGTGCTAAGCAGATTTTGAGCTATGGACTTAAATGTTCTGATACTAGTTGAAGATGGGCTAAGGCCTTCCTGGAGGGCCAGCCACAGAGGTGGGAGAAGCTGGGGAGCATCTATAGCATCGACTGCTCAACACTCTTCCCTCCTATCTTTTGGGAAAGACTTTTTTCTCAATGATGAAAGATAGGAATGAGATGAGGAAGCCTCAGCTCTTCATCAATCCTAACTTTGAGGGAGTTGTGTAAAGGAAAGCAGCTTGCAGCTAAGGCCATCATCTTCTGACACTGCCATCAGATCACAAAAGTTGGAAGTTTGAGGAACTGCTAAGTTGCCAAACCAAACTTGGAACTGGTTCCTTCTAGACTTCCTCCTAATGGAATAGTCAGTGTCCTTAAGGGTAAAGCAATTACTCCTTGGTATCTCACTCATTATACCTGAAAATATCCTGAATGCTACCTTTGGCACAACTTCTTCTGAATCCCTCTTCCTCTAAAGTGTTGAGAAATATTTTGCCATGTCTTATATTTGAGCTTATGATGTACCATATGCCAGGGTTGCTGTGAGGTAGATAATTATTCCCCTTTGACAGAAAAAGCTGAGGCTCACCAGCAGTTTAGTGACTTGTCCTAAACTGACAAGCTACAAGTGGGGAGACTTGAGATTGGAACACAGATCTGTCCAACTCCATGGTCTATACTTTTACCTACCAAGCTCTACCTACAACACGAAGGCCCACTCTTCTACATTTTACTTAATGGTAACTAACTTTTTCAGGTTTTTGCACCTACAATTATTTCAATTTCCTAAGGACACATTCCCCCCCCAAGTTGTCTAGATATATACTGAAAAGATAGAGCTTAGGTAGTTCTCCATCATTTACAGATCTTTCTACTACTGAAAGAAAGATGCTCTAGATTTTGGCTGTGTTCTTTTAACACAACAGAAAGTATATACTTTGTGGACAACTTTAAAGTCAATTTAAAACTGCAAAAGACAAAGGACTGGTATTGATGGTTTTACTAACATGGAAGAGGTTCTAAAAGAAATTGACTTGGACCTGGGTCCACTCCTAAGTATTAGGCTTAAACCCAAGACCTTCAACTCTATACACTGAGACCCTTTTCTAACACTGTTTAATGAAAATGAGTGCGAGCTCATTGCATTTAAAAAATACCATACTTTTACCCTGAATATAAAAGTTGAACATTCTCACTGTAGAAAATCTAGAAAGCATAGAAAACTATACAGAAGAAAATAGAAACCATCTATAATACTGTCACCCAGAGGTAATCATCATTAATATTTTGGCTTAGTTTACTTCTTTGCCCTTTTTTCTTAGGCATAATTTTAAAAAACTGGATATTTCATTGTGTTTATCTTTCACTTAATCCAGACATTTCTCTATATCATTATATATATTTTTTGAGATGGGAGTCTCACTATAGTGGCCAGGCTAGCTTCAAACTTATAAGCCTTCTACCTCAGCCTCCAGAGTAGCCCAGCTTAATTATTCTCTGAAAATGTTTACAGTGCTGCAGAACCACTACCTGGATAGAACACCATCCATTTAACCCTGCACTGTTGAAAATCTAGGTTTTTCTCTTTCAGTTATATATGAAAGAACATTCTTTTAGAATATCCCTTTTGTTAACCTCGTCTATTATTTTTTCTATATGGATTCTTGGAAGTAGAATGAAGGTTACTGATACTACTTGCTTTTCAGAAAAGTAGTAATTAGCCCTATTACCAACAATATTTATTATTTATGAGGTTTCTTTCTCATTATGTTTTCTTTGATGCTGAATAAGCTGTGAGCTGTAACGATAGGCTTTCCCACATTCACTACACTTATAGGGTTTCTCCTTAGTGTGAGTTCTCAAATGTAGAATAACTTGAGAAGTCTGCCTGAAAGTTTTCCCACATTCATTGCATTTATAAGGTTTCTCTCCAGTGTGGACTCTCAGGTGATCAATGAGGTTTCGATTAGAAGTAAAGGCTTTCCCACACTCATTACATTTGTAAGGTTTCTCTCTACGATGAAGTCTCTGGTGTTCATGAAGGGTCTTACTTAAGATGAAAGCTTTTCCACACTCATCGCATTCAAAGGGCTTCTCCCCAGTGTGAATTCTCTGATGGTCCATTATCTTTGTATTAGAACCACATGTCTTCCCACATTCCTTACATTTGTAAACTTTCTTTCCTTTGTGCATTCTCTGATGTTGAGTGAGGTTTGAACTCCGGCTAAAGGCTTTCCCACACTCAGTACAAGTGTAGGGCTTCTCCCCAGTGTGAACTCTGTGGTGAGAAATGAGCCCTGAGCTCCGGCTAAAGGCTTTCCCGCACTCCTTACATTCATACATCTTCTCCCCACTGTGGATTCCCTGGTGCCGGATGAGGTGGGACTTTCCGCTGAAGGATTTCCCACATTCACTACACGTGTAGGGCTTCAGTCCAGTGTGGATTCTGCGGTGAACCACAAGGTTGGAACTATGACTGAAGGCTTTCCCACACTCCTTGCACTTATATGGTTTCTCTCCGGTGTGGATTCGCTCATGCACTGTGAGGTTGGCGCTCTGACTGAAGGCTTTCCCACACTCAGTGCATACATATTGTTTCTTCTCAGCTACAACTCTCTCATTTGTTGCGGGCTCATCGCACCGACTATCATCTTTTTCAGATTCTTGGTCACTGATAGCAGTGTGTGTTTTGCTGTCCTTAACTGTCTTGTGTTTGAAGCTTCTTGTCTTTCTCATTTTCTCATGCTTGGAGCATTCCAATGGTCTCTCTAGTCTTCTTCCTTTCAGGGAGCTTTTGAGAATGTGACCTCCTTAGCAACACTTCTGTAGGATTCTCTTGAGAGTACAACGTAATTCAAATTTTTCAAGAATGATGCTTTGGAATCAACTCCTCCTCAGACCCAGTTTCACCATCTGACAGGAGAAACAGAAATTAATCATGTTTTCTGTGCTAGGGGAAGGAGAATTATCCATGGACAACTAGTTGTGGTAGACCATGGGGTATTTTATGGAAGGTTCAAAGGCAGAGGAACTGATCAGAAAGATGAAAAAAGTCAAGTCAGACATAAAGGCCAAAGTAAAGGATTATGGAAAGCCAGGGGCTGATAGGGGTCCAACAGGTTCACCCTCAGAAAAAGCACTAAACTATAAAATCCACCCTGGATTCTTCCTGGTCCCCTCCCAGAATTGGAGCTATAGCACTCCTAATGTTAAGTTCAATTATAATATGGTTCCGCCAGAAAGAAAATTGAATGATTCTTAGATCAGGATCTGAAATGACTAATCTTTAGATGAGTTTGGCTTTTAGTTCTTGCTGACTTCTATCCTTAGTATTACTGAGAGTGGCTTGCACATAATAGGCACTCAAACATTGTTTTATAGGGGTCAGGGATTTAGCTCAGTGGCAACACACCTGCCTCGCAAGTACAAGGTCCTGAGTTCGATCCCTGGCACAGCAAAAAAAAAAAATTGTTTTATAGGATAGCAACTGGGATTCTCTCTTAGGGTGTGACTAAGTTCATCTGTTGGTATAGTGGCGAAGCCCAACCGACCTCCATTGCTGCTTGACAAAGTTCCAGCTGGGGGAAAGAAAGGGTGGAACACATCATACCCTCATGTTTTATTTTTTCTTGCCATAATGTTTATAATTGTTACTCTGATTACAGGAGTCATTGTGTTTGTGACTAACAACAAACTCTCCATGAGACACATTGGTAATGATATATTGAAATCTGATCTGGCTCACAAGTCCCAAATTCTAGTTTCTCTTAGTTCTATTGCCACATCCACTTCTAAAGAAACCTCTCCTAAAACCCCCTCTGTTTCCCCACTACTATAACTCCCCCTCTTATTGTTGACATTCTACTTACTAAAGGGGTCTTACAAAAAGATTGGAAAGACAGACTTTACGTGAAAGAAATAGTGAGAAATGAAAAATAGAAAGAATGTTAAGACAGGTAAATGCATTAAGGAGACAAGTTACTCAATATTTCTCAAAGTGCTGTAAATATCTCCTGCTTATGGACTATGAACCCAAATGACATTTAGGTAAGATGAATAGAGGTAAAGTAAAATAGAGAGCTAATAGCAAACTATATTAACCATTGTGCAGTTTCTCAAGGGCCAGCTGGCGACAACAAGTTTGACACTTAATTGATTAAATCTCGCTTGAACCCCCGCTGATATAAAGATTTTGATTAAGTTACTTTCTGTTCTGTTTAGGTGTGGGTAAATAAGGGGACAATTGTAATTTTTAAGTATGTATTCATGATGTTCAATGAAATGAAACAGCTTAGAGGAACTGTACCTTGTTTAACAAAAAATAACCTTTACTTCAATAGAAATTGCTAAGGCAACTTAAAATGTAAACATGTTCCGCCCAATGCCTCCCAGCTATTGCTTAAAGAGCTAAAAATAAATCAGACCCTGAGACTTCTCAGAGGGAACCTGAACATTGCTTGAGAAGGTTCTTTTCTCATCGGCCGGCCCAGGACATCTCCCCTTCCTACCCTACATCGACATCGACTGCAGCTGGCCTGCGGCAGTATAGGTCTATGTTTTAGACCCCAGGCTACATCTTTGTATTTAAGGGCTGTTTGATAAATGATAACATAATTCTGTCAGTGTAGAAGCCTAGTCACACCACAGCCTGCATTACAAGCCGCTCTGTAGTTGGTACCAACTTCATGTGCCAGTTCACCCACCTGTCTGTTTTCAGAATGCTGCCACTCTCATGGACTGCGTCTACTGGGTGAAGGTGAGAGGCTACGTAGGGGAAGAGAGTTAGCTAACGCGTGACAGGAAACTCTCACAGGACCTTCACTGGCATCACAGTAACCTACCTAAGAATGGCAAAGAGTGAGAGTAGGGACAGTACAACCAAGAGGGGCTCAGACTTGAAACCACCTATCAGGCATGAACAGGAACTTCCCAACTGGCTTCCTCATGGAACTCTGCACATATAGGGACCCTCAAGTCTAGAAGGAGGTGACTTATCAAAAACCCAAAGGTGCAGACTGGATGGCACATGCGTATAATCTGAGCACTCCAGGCTGAAGCAGAAAGATCAAGTTCAAGCCCAGCTTGGGCAACTCAGTGAGACCGTGTCTTGAAATAAATAAAATAGAGAAAGGGATATAGTTCATTACAAATGCCCTGACTTCCCCAGTTCTACGACAATGACAACAACGATGATGACAATGACAATGATGACATAGGTAACTCCATAATAACACGTGACTAATTTTCTTTTTACCATTTTCCTTGCCAGACTTATCCACATACATAATGTTGCATTATTAAATGTACAGTAGAAACTATTTGGCATTCTACTTCTTCCACTTAACTCCACTGGTAAATAAAAACTGTATATATATATGGTAAACAATATAATGTCTTGATTTATGCATACACTGTGAAATGTTAAGTCAAGACAATTAGCATATTCATTATCTCTCACACGTAACCATTTTTTTGTGGAAAACATTTCAAAATCTCTCAGCATTTCCAAGGGTATAATATATACTGTTACTAACTATAATTAACATTTTATACAATAGACATCCTCAACTTATTCCTCTAGGCCATATGAAATTTTTTATCCTTTGATCAGTGTCTCCCCAACCCACCCACTTAATTTTCGATAATATTTTTCCACATTATTTAATCTTCAGATGATAATTTAACATGTATATAATATGCCACTAATGAATTCATTGTAAGTTACCTACCTACCATTCTGTTAGCCTTAGATTTCTGCTGTTCCGTAAGGTTCAGGCACTATTTAAAATGTCATAATCTCATTATACATATAAAGTTTTCTTCCTATTGTCATGTATTCCTAGGATAGACGGCTCACAAGTGAGTTAAGAGTCAGAAGGAATGAAATTTTTCTGCAGTGCTGCCTGCTCCTTTCAAAAGGGTCTGATCAATTTCCATCATCTCTGATGATGGAAAATGCCCTGATAAGCTGTCTGAAGGAGGGACATACCCAGTAGTAATGCTCAAGGACAGCAAAAACAGAGCTTTCAAGGCTGGAGTTCACCTCTGAAGTGCAGCGTGCTAACTGAGGCACGGGCAATGCTCAAGTGAGGAGGGTGGACCTGGGCAGGGGCCTGAGCTCACTCCAACACATCTGCTGCTGCCTCTTCTAAGCAGAGGGGTTAAAGCAGGTGGAGGGAACTTGGCAAGAGGCAGGGACCTGCAGAGCAGAGCGATACCAGGGAGCTCATCTCACTAGAGTTCTGAGAAAGCTGATGGCTCTGCTTTCCTCTTCCACTTCTAATCTCTGAAACTTCTCTTTTCTTCATATATTCTTAAACTAGTAATTACTTACAATCCTATTCTATACATATTACTAATCTGGGTCTAACAGAGGGAAATTTAAGAGACCACTGTGATGGACTATCTCTCCAAACTTTCTCTGTCAAAGCTCTGACCTCAAAAGTGACTCTATTTGGAGATAGAGGCTTTGGGAGCCAAGTAAGATTTAAAGAAGGTGGGGCCTGATCCAAAAGCATTACATAGTTTCCTTACAAGAAATACTTCCTGCCCCTGCAGAGGCAAGAAAGGCCATGTGAAATCACAGCAAGAAGGTCGCCATCCACAAGGCAGGATATGAGCCTGACAGAAACCCAAGTGCTCACTTATTCTGAGACTTCAAGCCTTTGGAACCATGAGAAAATGTTTGAGCTATCCAGCCTCTGTTGTTTGCCATGGTGCCCCAAGCAAACTAAGGCAAGAGTGAAATAGCGTACCCACCTCTAAGGAGCTTACAATGGATAATGTAACAAGAGAGTAAGTTACAAATTTACAAATTACCCAAGTGGGAGAGGAAGGAAAAGAGGTAAGAAAAGGAGCAGTTACTGGGGCTTGGAATGCTGGAGCATTTAAAGGCAGAAGCAGCCAGGTGTGATGGCGCACATTGGTAATCCCAGCGCTCTGAGAGGCCGAGGCATGAGGATAGCAGGTTTGATTACAGCCTAGGCAACCTGGCAAGACCCTGAAGACCCTGTTTAAAAAAAAGAACTGGATATGGAGCACAGTGCAAAGGCCCTTGGTTCAATCCCCAGCACCACCATAAAAAACAAATATTTTTTTCTCAGAAGGAAGGTGGCATAGTTGTACTCACAAGTAAGTAGGAGATCACACTATAATGTAAGCCTTAGGCTGGCAAGGTTTTGTCCATTTTATTCACTACTCCATTTCTAGCATTTAGAACAGCTCCAGGCACTTAGCAAGCACTCACAATGTTTATATTGTTCAAGAGCAAATGAGCACCTGAAGTGAATCCTGCCAGAACGCTAAAGTTACAAGACAAAGAAAAAAACATATATAATTTGATAGTCAATAGGAAGCAAGTTCTAAAGAGAAGAATAAAATCTATTTCTCCACCCTATCAAGGGTGATCAACAAGTTGTGTAAATATTTAAAATTTTAAAATGCTTAAATTTAAAAAATACACTGCCACTTTAGGACTAAAAGGTATAATCAATATTGGGAAATGGAAAGAAAATGTTCAAATGGGAAGGGCAACAAGGGAGGAGGGAGGGGGAAAGGAAGGAACAAAAAAAGTGAAAAGAGAAGGAAAAAATGGAAACAAAGCTTTTATACATAGGAAAGGATGAGGGCTTGAGGGGAGGGGGAATGGCAAAAAAGAGGCGGGATGTACCATGTAGAGGTGCAAATTCCCATTATGTATCCCTAAAATGTACCAATAAATGTTTTGCTATAAAAAAAGATGAAACATGAATTAAAAGTATTTCCAACACAGAAAAAAGACACATTGCCATGAATCCTCTTCACAATCCTCCCCCTGCTTTGCTCACATTTATTCATCACTCTTTCCACTTTCTGAGGCAGTTTTGGAAATCCTTCAAGAGTGTCCTTGTGAGGTGTGATCACAAATATTGTGAATACTGCTCAGGTAGGAGGTAGCTAAGGAAAAGACTGGAGAGAGAATGGAGAGCTGGCCCTCTCGAGCTTGCTTTCTGGGCTAGATATGAAGTATAAAGTAACCAAGGAAACATTTATAAAGAAGGGAGGGGCACCCTGAAGCCTGGTTTCTGGGCTGGATCTACTTTCTGAGTTAAACATTAGCCCAGGACCAGGATGCCCAGGTCTAAACATAATGGGAAAAAGTGACCAGGAGACTTAACGTGTACACAGTAAGTCCCAGGCTTGTGCCCTTGGCCAACTCTAATCCTAATTACCATGTCACTGACTATGCAGATCTGACATCCCAGTGGACTCTGGATGCCAGATGGTTCCTATCAGATCAACCCGTCTATGCCACCCCAAACCCTAGGGCTTAAAATCCCCAACACCAAGACCTTCAGTGCTGTGAGCTCTTCTCACTGGCTGGCTCCGATCCTGTGGGGTGGATCTTGTCTTTTTTCTTTCAAATAAATCTCTGATCTTACTGCTATTCCTAGGTGTCCTACTCAATTCTTTGTTTAGAACATCAAGAACCTGAGCAAGTCCCCTCAACCTGATAACACTGCTGCTGAGGGCCAATGAACAGAAAGGGGGCCTAGTAAAAATAACACCTGTCTTCATCTACATCATTCACTGGATCTGGCACTGTGTGACTTCTGACTCTTCCTCAAAGTCAAAATGACCACGAAAGGGAAACATTTTCAATCAACTCAGGACACTGAGGCAGCCGCAACAGCATAACGAAAGATACTCATGAAAGAGGACTCCAGAACTGCTTCACAAAGTGGCAAGAACGATAGGATGAGTGTGCTGGGAGTGATGGGAAATATTCTAAGGGGGAGTACTGTCAACGTTTCTTTTACTGTAATACATTTTGTAAAATGTAAACAACAACTGTAGTATTTTTTGATCATAGGTCATATGGTCTTTTCTCCACCTTGCTCTCCTCATTCGTCCCCTTCCCTGGCACTTGTTAATACAGTTTGCCGAGCATTACTGTTCATTTCCCTGAATTCCCATATTTCCGTCCCCTCTGCCACCTCTCACAATATTCATGTTTCTCTCAGTTTTATAAAGTGGAAAGCAGAGAAAGGCAGCTGGGGTACCCCACCCAATGGAGAGGGGGAAAAGGGAAAGATTCCATGAGGTGCTGCTTAGGAATACAGTAATCATGTATCTCGGCTCTCCAAGACCAGTGGTGGCTTGAAACTGTACCTCAATATCATATTTTATAATTCCTTCCTTAACTCACAAAAATATCCCAGTTTGGACATAAACTTTGCACATATCCAAAACTGAAATTAGGATGAGAATACTTTAGGAAGATTAGCTCACATGGATTAGAAAGAGAATGAAGGAAGGAAAATGAATTAGGTGCAAACTTTAAGAATGTGGTATTGATATCCATTGGAGGGCCTGGCACTTTGTAGATGACAAATAAATATTTGTTGAATGAATGAACAATGAATAAAATAGCAAGACCCTAGTCCTAGATAATGACAGAAGAGAGAACAATGAAATCCAGCTATGCTGAGACACCATCCATATACATCAGACTGGATCTGGAGGATGACTGATGGAAACAATCCAAGGACATGAGACCTCATCTGGTAACCAGAATGGTAGTGTCACTAAGGAAGATGGGAACAGGGGAAAGCACTTTAGACAAGGGGAAGAGGAATGTATCAGGAATACCAAGTTGAGCATAAGACAGAGGACATCATGAAAACATATAAGCTTACCAAGACAGGGATGTGGGTTGGAAGGGGCAGGTGGAGAAAAAGAAATGCATAGGGTGGCTCAGGGTGTTTCTATAGGACGAAGCAGAACTACAAGATCAGGGAAGGCTAGTTTGAGGGGAAAGGACCTAACTTTAGGCTGCTTCCTGGCTGAACCGATGTGAAATTCCCTCAGAAGTCCAGGAAGAATTCCCAGGCCCTGAGGAGTAGGGTCTTGGGGATGGTAGCAAGAGTCAGGAAAGATAAGGCCATGGGCCAGTGGGACACGGACGGTGTCTAGAAAACCGTACCATAAACTCGGGTAGCTAGAGAATGGATGAGCAGCAATGAGGCCTAACAGGTCTGACCCACGAATCCCTGAGGCTGGGAGCTAGATAAGTGTTCTGACCCCAGGACCACCTCCCATCTCAGGGTGCAAGGAACACACAAAGTGCAGAGTCCCGTTCCCAGAAACAGTGAGAGCAAGAGTGTGAGAGACTTTACCGAGGCAAGCTGTATGCCTTTAATCTCCAGTGCCATTTGTTTTGGTCCCTCTGAGCAAGGGTCACATGGTCTTTGGTCATTAACTGAGTGAAGAATAGGAGGAAACACCTGAAATAAATTCAAGATACAGATCAGTGAAATGTGAAAATTGAAAAAAAACTCCAGCAACAAGAAATATGAAAATATGAACAGTTCTTATCTCATGTATAACACAAGGACTAACACCATAATGAAAAAAGCTAATACATTTAACTATATAACATTTTCTGTACTTCAAAAAAATCTGTAATATAAATAAGAGTTTATCTTAAATGAGAATTGCTTGTGTGCATGTCTGTGCCCCTCCTCCTTTCAGGGACAAATTAATCCCTAAGCCCACAGAGGGCAGAGCTCGTGAGATTGGCCTGTGGGCACCACACAGTGCTTGGCACAAAGAGGGTTCACAGGGTTCAAGATTCTCTACCAAAGAGTGCACACAGGATGGTAAGAGGTGAATCCACCACCTATCACCACCATGTCGTCATTCTGGGCTTCATATGGTTTGACGCACACCATGACAGAGTATTTGCACTCTTGTCAGTTCTATCTCAACACAGTCACCTAAGGGCCTAAATTCTTTAAGAAACTGATCAGCCCCAGTCCCCAGATGTTCTCTGAATGCCAGAGCTGGAAGGACCTCCCAAACTACCTAGTCACATCCAAACGTAGAGATGGGGACACTAAAAGCTGAGGCGAGCTGGGACTACACCCAACCTCAAATTCCACTCCATTACTCTCTCCCATCATCCCAAATGAGATCCAGAGGTCCCCCTCCCACTTCCAGGCTTTTCTCCTGTTTGATAAATAATCACTGAGAAATGCTCTCTTTCAATCCTGGTCCACACATTCCTTAGGAAGGTTTTCTGTCCCTGTCAGTCTGCCTCTCAAATGCTCAGGAGAGAAGGGAGTGACTCACCCTCACTCCTATACACAGCAGCTGCTCACCAAAGATCTGGCCAGCATGGACCCCACTGACACCCCGCCCACCCCCCCGCCCCCCCGCCCCCGTGGGCTCAGTGGGGAAGTTCCCAATGTGTCTCCAATCACTGTAAACACAAACTATGGAATCCTCATCAGGCAGGGCGGCACCTATCTGAAACCCCATCACTCAGGAGGCTGAGGCAGAAGAATCGTAAGCTCAAGACCAGCCTGGACTACACAGTGAGTTACACCAGTTCAGGCTGAACTATGTAGTGAGACTTTGTCTCAAAAAACCCCCCCAAAAATGAGTTCTCTGAGACCTCAACTCCAAGTGGACAGTCTGGGCATGTCTCATCCTTGGGTACCCCCCTTTCCGGTAGAATAGAGTGATGATTCCCATCTTAGAGATATGGAAATGAGGTTCCCAGGGACTGAATGACTCGTCTTGAGATCAGTTGACACGTGACAAGCCTTCTGTGTCCCAACGAAATTCTCATTCTAACACATCAAAGCTGCTTCTTTTCAAAAGCCTCCATATTCTCCTGTAACTATAAAATGCATTCCAAGAGGAATTTCTCTGCAGTCCAGCTTTCGAGAAAGTTAGCAGAATGTGGAAGAGTGGGGAACTTAGCTAGGTGTCTTTGAAGAGACAGGAAGAAATAAATCCTTAAAGGCTTGACACTATAAGACACAAGCAGAAAAACAGGGTGGTTTTTTTTGATCACCCATTTTTTAGCTATTAGGTGCTCATGCTCTGCCTCCAACCTTCAAGCCAGTTGCCTTTCTTCTTTCCCAGAACACAATTCCGCCTGATACAAACTGTATCCCCGGGACCTATAACACCCCTGGGCAGATGCTCAGGGAATATTTGCTGTGTGAATAAATGAATGGTAGCGCCCCTGGGTCCGCACTGAGTCGGGGCGGGAGTCCCGGGGAGCCGCCTGGGCGTCGAGCGAGGGCGGGCGGCACCGTCCCCACCCGGCCGCAGCGAGGAGCAGGGGCCCGGACCGAGACAAAGGGAGAGAGGGGCGCCCGACCCCTGGGCTCCGCGCCGCCTCAGCGCCGGCAGCTGCGGAAGAACCTGGCTCCGTCCTGCACTCCGCGCGCCCTCTACCCCGACCGCCCGGCCCTCGCGCAGCTAAACGCTCACCGCGAGCGCCACCAGCGCGTCTCGGAATGGGGCGGAGAAGGAACTGCGTCTGCGACGCCCACTGAGCCCTCTCGCGACTCCGGCCCCTCTAGGCACCGGGAGGCTCCGCGTCTCAGTGCCCCCCAGGCCGGGGTCCTCCGGTTGCCTAGCACGCTGCGCATTGTCCCGAGACCCTTTGGCCCCGCCTCCCGCCCAGCCTATGCCCTAGCACTGGACGGGAGGACCAGAGAATTGGAGAGCTCAGCCAATAAGAAGAGAGCGCTGGAAAGGGGGGCGCCAGCGGGGCCGGGCTAGGGCGGAAGAGGGAACGCTTGTGCGGGCGGCCGCGCCGGGCTCCTCGCGCCTTGATCCCTTGAGGCCACCCGGTCACCGGCCCCGCGGCTGGCTGAGAAGTGGCCTGCGCTTCCACCCGGGCCTTTCAGCCTCAGAGCCGGGACTGGCTGTTTATGGGCGACAGGTGAAAGGACGTCGGGGGGCTTGCGGACAAGGTGACCCGAACTTACAGTGAATGTTTACATTTAAACAAAATATTATAGTCAAAGACACATTGCTGCGAGCCCTCCCTCCCGATACCCCAGCTTCCAGCACACTCATCCCGTCATCTTGCCACTCAGGCAGTTCTGGAGGCTGAGGCAGGAGGATCACAAGTTTAGGCCTCGTCTGGGCAGATTAGCGATTTATGGAGACCTTATCTCAAAGTAAAACGTCTTTAAACAGGGCTGGGCGTGTAGCTCAGGGTGACGGCCTGGGTTCGGTGCCCAGCGCCTCCCCCGAAGCTACTGCAGTGGTAGAAGAGGAATGATGGTAGCGAGGCCTAGCTTGGGAGCCGGCGCTGTGAAAAGGACGCGCACACTTACCTCGGGGTCCGGGGTGCGTCAGCCGGAGCGAGCGGCCTGGGGTGGTCCGGGGCAGGGAAACGGCCTGAAGGGCCCAGGCCTGCGGGGAAGGGTCAGTAGTTTGGATGCGTTTGCGGTCAGTGGCTTCGGAAAGTTGGAGGGATGCACACGTTCCTGAGAGGGTGTCGCGGGCAGCTGGGATAGGGGCCCGGGCTCAGCGGAGAGAGCGGAAGGCGTCGCCGTGCACGACCGGGCCGGGTCGCCCAGGGCCGGGGACCAGGCTCGACCCCGGGTGGACGCAGCTGCAGCCCGCGCTCTTGCTGCTCAGACCCCTGCGCGGCCCGGAGCTCCTGGAGCAGCGGCCAGGCCGCCCTTCCCGGAGGCGGTGCCGCCCAGAGCCGCCCGATTCCAGGGCTGGCCCCGGAGCTTCTGGCAGATTGGCTGTGGTTTGATAATAGGGGAAGTAATTGTAACCCAACCTGCTAGATGTCAGACACACCGAGTTCCCCGAAAGAGGGGAGTGAATTCTAAGGCACGACGGAGGTTAAGAGTAGGAGAAACTTAGCGAAAGAGAGATAGCTCCTGACAGACAGGAGGGGCGCGGGTGGGTTGCCGTGGACCCCACTTCAAAGAGGAAGTTCTATAGAGCAAAATCACAAGGTGGGAACAACGTGGGTCGAAACTAATCAGTTATCAGTAAGATTACAAGCATAGCCGCTTAGGTAATACTGATCCAGTGGGGAAGCTGGCCACGTAGCGGTTGAACACGGAAGAAACAACGACCCTTTTAGGAAGGGATGGATCGGGAGGTCCTGGTCACCCACGTGGGTGACTGACCTCTGTCTAGACTTTCTTGGATCAGGCAATTCCAGTTATTTTATCCCCTGGGGAGGCATGCAGGCCTGGCCTCCAACTGATGCGCCTCTGGCCTGAGCTGTGATGTTCTCACCCTCGGCACAGACGCCCTCGAGGCCCAGCCCTGTCTGACGGCCTAGGATATCTCTACCTAACTCAGCTGTCTGTGATAATTTCCTCCCCTGCGACCTCATGACTCACACCTGGAACTGTCGCTGTCCACGGCCTGGCTGGGACCCAAGGTCGGGACCGCAGCCCGGACCCAGGCCTCGGAGCAGGCGCAGAGGCGGGGAGGGGCCGCGCGGGTGCTCCGGTCAGGTCAGTCGGGTAGAAGCGGCCTGTCTGTTGCCCGTGCACTGCTGGTACTTAACCAGGGGAGAGCTGCTGAACACGAGGACACGACGAGCTGCTTTCAAAGCCAGACGCATGTGTAGAAAACAAATGAACAAGCAGAGATTTATTTCATCACGGTGGGAGACTGACCATGAAAAACTTGAAGCAAAGGAATATTGCAGAAAACATTTTAAGACCTAAAATATACCAATAAAATTAATTTTTTTAAAAAAACTTACAACCCCTTAAATAGGTCAGGAACTGTTCTAGGTAAGTCTGGAATTTCACATTTTCAAAAAAAAAGAAAAGAAAAAATCTTAAGAGACTGTGTGAAATCTAGGAAGCATGCTTCAAGTTAATTAAAATATGCCTATTTTGCTGGGCATTGGTGGTGCAAGCCTGTGATCCCAGCATGTGGGAGGCTGAGGCAGGAGAATCGCCGCAAGTTCGAGACCAGCCTGGGCTACGTAGTAAGTTCAAAGATGGCCTGAACTACACAGACCTTGTCTCAAAAACAAAAAACAAAAATCAGTAATGCCTCAGAATGTGTCTGTTCTCAAGACCTTTTTATTCAAAGTTTTAATAAGTGTACCTTTTAAAATGTCTATAGTACTGAATTTATTTTCAGGCTTTGTCCTTTGCTTTATCTTGGAATATTTTAATTAATATAGCACGACACCTCATGTTTCTTTTGCCTGCTGGTATAAGATCAAGCTGTTGTCAAATGACAGCTTTTTAAAGGGGGGATTATAAATAAAAAGCCTAATTATTTTAGGTGAGTTTACCAATTACTGGGGCCCATCTACTCTGGGTCTAATTTTACCAGGTAGGATTATAAATAAAAAGCCTAATTATTTTAGGTGAGTTTACCAATTACTGGGGCCCGTCTACTCTGGGTCTAATTTTACCAGGTAGAGTAACAGCAAGTGGAAATCTAGCATTTGTTGTTGCCATGACCTCATGCAGTGAAGAGAGAAGGAATGTGGTTGGTATCGCCCGTCTGCTGCATCTTTCCAGGGTGAGTTTGGGTGTCTGTGTCCATCTGTGTCCCCAGGGAAGGTGGCCGTGTCCTTGTGTGTGGTTTCCAACATTCTGGCAGACACGAGCCTGAGGAGTTGTTGGAAGAGAAGAAGCCCCAGCCTTTGCAGAGGAAAGCTATTTTCTTATTCACATATTTGTTTCCTGGAGTACTTCTGGGAAGCAAGTCATGAATTATCAAGTATTGTCAAAAAATGATGGATACAGCTGGGTGGGGTGGTGCACACCTGTAATCCAGCTGCTTGGGAGGCTGAGGCAGGAGAGTCACAAGTTTGAGGTCAGCCTGGGCAACTTAGTGAGTCTCTATCTCAAAAAATAAAAAGGGCTGGAGAAGTGGCTCAATGGTAAAGTGCTTGCTTAGCAAGCACAAAGCCCTGGCTTCAATCTCCAGCAACACACACACACACACACACACACACACGCACGTGCGCACGCACACACACAAATGATAAATTTTTACTTTCGAATTTTCTGAAGCATATATTTTGAAAATTATCCATCAAAAGCTTGTAATTCCCAGACAAATAAATTTTAGTTTTTATAATTCTTTTCAAATTTCATGGATAAGGCTAATGTCTAAGTAATATAACTAATTTTCAGTGTTAAGATATTTGAAAAACGTTTAGAAGTCCTTACCACTCCACAGAATAGCAAGGAACCTTACGAACGTGGCACTGTCCTGAAAGAAGATATTAGTGTTCATTAGTCTATTTATGGTGATAGTTTTACTTCCACAAATGTCTCATAATTTCTAAAATGATGCTGGCAACTATTGAATTTGCCATATTTTGAATCAGTGATATTAAGTTGCTGTTGTCTCAAGAAAAAGCACTTTCCTATATTGATGATTCCAGAGCCCGAGGAGTTATCCTGATATAGTTAAAGGGGGGGTCTTCCCACACCCCAGTTGTCCCTTAGTCCCTGATCGCCCTAGAGGAAGAAACCATGGTTCCAGAGGAATATGGTGTCATTCTCCATAAGAGAATTCATTGATAAATGACGTGCATTTGGTGGGTGAGGGAATCCAGTACTCTTGAATTCATAAACAGTACGTGTGTGCCAACCGTTTTCACAAGTTTATGTGTGCTGTTCATAGTTTGCTGTTACCATGTGGCTCTCAGAAGGCAAACAGGACAACACACAATGCAAAGTCTGACCTGAGGAATATCTGTTTCTTGCACAGAAGTATTTACAGGATGGAATTTGATCACTATATTTTGTTTTCTAATATAAGTTATTCAATTATATCTTTATCATTTTATATCATAGATTAAAATTTATAGTGGGGCTGGGGATTTAGC
This sequence comes from Heterocephalus glaber, assembly GCF_000247695.1. The sequence continues at coordinate 75,805,411 of NW_004624730.1, forward strand.
TCAGTGGTTCCGACGCCTGCCTCGAAAGCACAAGGTCCCGAGTTTGATCCCTGGTACCAAAAAAAAAAATTTATAGTGAACAAACTATTAGTCCAGAATGATGTTGTAGCTCAGGAATCAGGGTAGTGTGTGTGTGTGTGTGTGTGTGTGTGTGAGACATTTGCTGAATTCATAGGAATAATTTCATTTGTTTCTTTTTGAAACAGGGTTTCACTAAGTCATTAAGTTACCCAGGCTGCACTTGAATTTGCAGTTCCCTTGCCTCAAGTCCCAGAGCGCTGGGATTACAGTGTGTGCCAGCACACTCAGCTTAATATGAAGCAATTTCAGTCTTTATTATGACTTCTGTTAGGCAACAAAATTCCAACTCGACTTTGAGTACATGAAATCAATATCCACTGGGCCGGGGATTTAGCCCAGTGGTTCCATTGCCTGCCTCGAAAGTGCAAGGACCCGAGTTCAATCCCCAGTACCAAAAAAAAAAAAAAAAAGAAATCAATATGCACTTTGGCCAGGTTATACTTTATTTGTAAGAATGCTGGTTTCTTTTGGCAGTTCAGAATCTATTTGAGCATATGTATCATGGGATATAATAATGGATCAAAAGATACTTCAAAAATATAGAACTGGAAGTGTTTCTTCCAGTTGAATCCCTGTCTGAAGTCAGCTCAAATGAAACAGGGGAATTACCTCAGAGGATGACCACAAGCTATCCTGAAATGGATCAGGTTGGGATTTCGAAGAAAGAAGCATTACACACCTGAGTGATCTGTCCGAAACTTTTACTGGGAACCTATGCACAAAAGGCTGTGGAATCCTTAAGATGGCCAGTGAGAGCGGCATGCTCTACCAAGACAGGTCTCCTGTAAAGGGTGGGCTATGGGGCTTCTCCAAGGCTTGATCAAATTAGCTCAGAATCTGGTCTGGTTTCCTTCAGTGTTTTGGGGCAGCAACCTAAACACCTTTATGAGTACCTGGGAATGTTGCAGGCCCTGCCCTAGGTTCAAGGTTATAAAGAAAAACACACAGCTGTCCGGTCTCCATCAAAGTACTGTTATTTCTCAAAGAGGACAGAGAAGAAAGTGCTGGAGCCTGAGAGACCCAACACAAAGGGACTTACTCCTGCAACATGTATCACATTATGAAGTGTGAAGGGCTTTCATTGGTGTTTAATGATTTAAGCCTCAGAATAGTTTCATAATCTAAGATGATGCTTATTTTTCTAGATAAGGAAATGTGAAATGATTTGTCTGGGCTTCTACAGAAAGTATAGACATTTTTAGGTAGAGACCTGGCTCTTTCAACTACAGATTTATTGTCTTATTTTTTTTTCTCTCCAGTGCCAGGCCTCAAACATTCTAGGTAAGTGCTCTACAACTGAGCTATGTCCCCAGCCGCCATGTTCATTTATCTATCACCACACTGCTTCATGCTACAAATCAATTCCTTCCAAAGGGTGTTTGAGTTATGCACCATCCATAATCCTCTTCTAACTTTTGCAAACTTTATTTTGAAACTTTCATGCAAATGCCCCCTAGCTGAATTCAATCTTCATTATTATTTTGTCATATTAGATATCTCCCTCCTCATGTATATATATTTATTTTCCTGGTTAGTGTTCAGCCATTTAAAAACACATAATAGCGATGATGTTACCAAATGAAAATATATTCTTTTAAGATTATGATACACAGTGTATTTAACATGGTTATTCTCTAATAATTTTTGTTATGAAAAATTATTTTTCATAGAATGGCTTTTATATTTTCTTTATTAATATCTACTTGTAATACATTAAAATAAAATTTTTAAAAAATTTTCTCAGTGGTAGAGTGCTTGCCTTGGATATGTGAGGCCCTTGGAACATAAAAAATCATGAAACATAAAAAATAAAATAAAGACCCTTCAACCCTAAATACTGCAGCATCTTTCTCTTAAGGATAAGGTTATTTTTCTGCATAATCAAAATACCACCCATTTAAGAAATCTACACATAACTGCATATCATCAAAATGGAGCCAATGCTAAACATTGTATCTAGTTAAGTGCACCATGGCTTCAGTAGCAACAGCGTCCACTGTCAGGCTTCTCCCCCAAGAGACTGCGCAGCTGAGCAGCCTTTGTCTATGGTAACCATGTGCAACCAAAGGCCACAGTCAGAAACGTGGACAAGTCAGAAGGGGCGCAACAGGACCCAGTGGGGAGCACTACCCATGGACTGGAACAGAAGAGGACGTGTGGCCAACACTGAGAAGGAGTTTGGCAAGTAGAAGCCCGCCTGGCATTGCATCTTGGGGAGAGCTCAGGGAGCAGTGGTGAAGATGACGTTAACCCTGGAGGAAATGTCTACAGACGGCACAGAGAAACCATGTGGTGGATTTATGGAAGGATGAGAGCCATGTGCACTTGTGACAGCAGAAACCATCAGTCCACAAAGGAGTCAGACTTCCAAGCCCAAACCGAGGGAGATGATTCTGGAGGAAATTTGTTTTGTGTTTTGTTTTGTTTTCTTTTGTTTTGTGAGATAGGAGCTGGCCTTGAACTCCCCTCCCAGCGGAGGAAACATTTTTAAAAGCCATTCAGCAAAATGCCTCCTCAGTCCTAGAGGAACCAATCCTGGTTCCTTAACTGCTTCTGCTGTTTCTTTTCAACTAAAACGAAAATAAAAGTGTAACCTTTTAATTAAAACATTGCCATTGTTCAACAGGTGATCCAGGGATTCTGGTGATACCTTCATGCTGCGTAGTTACTGTGCTGGGTCATGCTTTGTGCTAATGGTGTGCCTTATTCTTTACTGTTAAATGCTTGTGTGACATTAAGTACAAGGAAAGGGTTGCTGATCAGCATCAGCGGCTTATACATTCAGACCAAGCGATGGCAGAGATCCCAAATAACTGAGATGGTGCCCTCAGGTGGCTGGGATGGTGACACCTTTGCTTTCCAATGGTTCATTAAAAATGGATTTATTTCATGCACAAAATATTAAAATATCGCTTAAAATTACCAACAAATCCATTCCATATTCCAACTTTTTCTTTTCCACTCAAATATCTTCTATAGTGTTTTTTTTGTTTGTTTGTTTTGGTACTGGGGATCGAACTCTGGTCCTTGCACCTGTGCAGCAGGCAGCAAAACCACTGATCTAAATCCCCAGCCCGCAGTTTTTCATTTTTTGAGTGCAAACCAAGGAAATAGAGATAGATCTTTTGCAAATGGGAGGGAACCAAGAAATGGAGGGGACAGGAAGGAGGTGAAAAAGAAACTGTGCTGTGTCCATGCGCCAACTCCCAAAATGAATGTAATCATTATGTACTGCAAACGTGAATGAATAAAAATAAAAATTTAAATTAAAAACAAAATAAAAATAAAAAATTGCATGCACTATGTAAATATAAAATATACTTATATGTTAGTATATAAATTAAAATATTTCTGGAAGGGCTGGGGATTTAGCTCAGTGGTTTCCCCGCCTGCTGCACAAGCGCAAGGACCTGAGTTCGATCCCCGGCACCAAAAAAAAAAAGAAAATTTCTGGAAGAATCTATAGGAAACAAGATTAGTTTTCTTTTGGGAATAAAAAAAAAAACCTTTCCAAATATTCTTCAGAAACCTGTGTGTAAAATAATGGAAGCTACTGATGAATATTTCTTGACCTCTAAAAACCAGAAGGCACTCTCATCCCTATGGATTTTCCCAGGTTGAACCAGAAACAAATAGTAATCAAAGGCTTTCCTCCCACAGAAGTGGAGGAGGCTTCCTTGTGAGTATGAGGTATCTAGTGGCTGTTTCCCACAGCTGAGGTTTTCACACTATCTCAGAAATGGGATTCTCCTCCAGTGTGGAGTCACAGCAATAGCATAAAGTCTAACTGAAGGTCTTTCACACGCACTGCCCTCACAGTCCTGCTGTTCTCAGTGAGGCCCAGAACTGAGAAAAGGCCCCACTGGATACCTATTATGGAGGCTGAGCCAAAAGGGAGCTGGATACAAATGCTGGGCCTGAGTGGCGTTTTCAGCCAGATGAGCGAATAGGAAGCTGCGAAGTTATTCCTGAAGCATGAAATTACACACTTTTACAATAAAACCTACCAGCCTCAGATCTAAAGGGACAATTTTGATAACATCCAATTGGACTGTAGAGGAATTCAAGGAAAACTCATTTTCCTGTTTTGTGGCAAACATCAAGACTGGAAAGCCCTAATCATCCATTAATGAAGAAAAAAGAAATATGGGATCAATGGAAGATTTTTTACTACAAGTCGAGGAAGTAAAAGAAAATAAAAACTATATATCCAGGAAAAAATGGAATTCAAAGGAGGGGCGTAAGACACTATCTTTGGAAATCCTGACAGAGAAAACAATGGAAAGAAAACTAAAATATAAAGAACACTATATATAAAAAAGGAATTCTAACCACATATGCAGAAGGGAGAAAAAATGATTTTATAGAATACCAGGTACAGATTTTTGCCTAAGTTCATAGGCTAGTGAACATTCCAATTTCTAGATATATATGCAAAATTTACACAGAGGGAAAAATGCTAAACAGTACAGTCGTTGAAGAAATGGAAAAGTTGCCAGAAAATGCCTGCTTTCTAATCCCATCCTTCCAACCAAACAAAACCAAAACAAAACATAATAAAACGAACAGGATAGTGGGGCAGGTGATGAGGAAGAGGTATTTTTATCTAGACTGCAAGGAATAATTCCTACATTATACAAAGTCTTTCAGAGTGATAAAAGAGAGAAAAGCAGGGTCGGGGATTTAGCTCAGTGGTTCTGCCACCTGCCTCACAAGCGCAAGGACCCAAGTTCGATCCCCGGAACCAAAAAAAAAAGACAGAGAAAAGCTTTCAAATTCACCTACAAAGCCAGCAAAACATTTGCAAATGAAATTTGTATCTGTACTTTAAAAATATAAACAAAAAATCATGAACAAATACATTTTACTCCATAAGTGCAAGGAAATTTCAATTATTTGAAACTTCTGTAAATTAATTACAAAAGAATAAAAGATATAACCTGTAAAACAAAACTAGTATTTCTTAAACCTTTGACAAGATGTAGCAATTATTCCTAATAAAAACTAACTATAATAATTGCTATAGTGTATATTGTGTGCCAAGCATTGTGCTGAGTACCTTCCATATTTTAACTAATTTACTCTTCACACCCTTATGAGGCAGCTCCAAGTGGTCCATGCAGGCCACACACCTAACAGTGGTGAAGTCAGAATTTTAGTGTAAGATGCTGGGCTCAAAATCTATGCTTTTAAACACTACATTACCTAACTTAGGAATGGAAAGGCATTTCCCAAATGGAATACAATATCAGAACTCATCGATGAACCCCTTATGGCACTGCAAAATACTAAGAACATTATTCCTAACAGAAGGAACACTTGAGATGCCTGGTGTTATGCTTCATACATCCTCCAAAGCCTCACGCACGCATACGCAGGGCCCTTGGAAGGTAGATTATGGGGCTTATACTGGAGGTGGGGTCTGGTTAGAAGAGTCAATATGCTGGGGCTACAGCCTGGAGGGGTTTATCTACCTCCCTGGCTCCTCTCTTCACTCTCTCTCTCTGCTCCCTGTCTGCCTCTGGTGAGCAGCTCTCCCGTGCCAGGCCCCTCTGCCATGCCATCCTGCCTTGGAGCCAGCCAACTATGGACTGAAATCCCTGGGAGCCAAAATAAATCTCTTCTCCTTTAAGTTGTGTGTGTGTCTGGTATTGTGTCTCAGCCTCAAGAAAGTGACTGAGACAGATTTTGGTACTGAGAGTGGGGTTGTTGTTTGATGCTCCTTGACTATGTTGTTCACAAGCCTTTGGAACTGGCTTATGGGAGGAGTTTGGAAAGGTTTGAAGATGCCAGATGGACAGGCAGCCCTAGAATTTGGTAAGCTGAGCTTGATGAGAGAGACTGGCCAGAGCTCAGAAGACCAGAATGCTGATAGTAATGCAGCTGGTAAAGAAGAGTTGGAATGCAGAGCAAATGTGTTATGCTCTGGTGGAAAATTTGTCTACATTTTGTTCATGTCCTGAGACTTTGTGGGAGACTGAGATAAAAGGCAGCTGACTAATGAATCTGGCAGAGAAAAATTCAAAGCAACCCAGTGTTCAGGCTGTAGCATAGATACTACTTGGTGCTTTTAGCAGGATATACACTAAAAATCAAGAGCATATGTCACAGCTGAATGACTGAAAGAGTGTGGCCAGAAAGGAAGCTCCAGTAAAGTTGGGGTCTGCAAAATTGAAGCAGAGGAGAGTTTGGTTGCTGAAAAGATTAGGATGAAAAAGAAGGGCTGGGGATTTAGCTCAGTGGTTCCGGTGCCTGCCTCGCAAGTGCAAGGTCCTGAGTTCAATACCTGGTACCAAAAAAAAAGAAGCCAAATACTTTACAACAGGATGATAGGGGGAAAATGGCTTAAGGGCACTTAAGAACAAGCAAGGCCTCACCCTTGGAAATCTCAAGATTGCAAAAAGGAAAGAATATTTTTTTAGATGAGAGCCCCAGGGCACTGTGCTCCAGAACAGCATCTTAGGAAATTAGTTCCCGAGGATTCAGTTGATAATCCTCAGCTATCCAGTCATGCTTCAAGGAGGCCTAGCTACTGCTCGAGGTGGCAGAAATCTTGGAATCATCACGTGGTGCCAGTTTTACAGCCATACAGAATGCATGAGTTGTGGAATCAGACAGGCTTCCATGTAGATTTCAGAAGAAGGCCTGGGAGGCCAGGCAGTGTGCCCCCGAGAGAGCAGTTGATGAAACTGTGAAAGTGAAGATAAAAGTGCAGTGGAGACCCCAGAAAGTTGGAGAAGCCATGCATGTGGAACATATGAGGAAAGATGCAAGGAGTGAGCAGAGCCAGGCTGAGAAAGAAGCCATGAGATCTTCAACAACCAGCAACACTGTAGGGATGGGGCCACTCAAGCCCTTTGGAGTTTGCATCTTGCCATGACTTGCCCTTGGTGCTGAACGTGGAACTATGGGATTTGATGTTTGCCCTACTGAACTTCAGCGCTACTTTGGTCTCACTTCCTCTATTCCTCCCATTTGTTTTTGTTTTTTTGTACTGGGGATCAAACTCGGGTCCCTCTGCTTGCGCAGCAGGCGGCAGAACCACTTATTCCTCCCATTTGGAATGGGAAAGTTTATCTTATGCCATTGTATGTTGGAAGTGCTTAACTTTCACTTTTACATGGGCTCGCAGCTAAGAGTTTGGCCTTAAGTCTCAGAGGAGACTTTGGACTTGGACTTTTCAGCAGTGCTGGAACTGTTAGGTCTCTGGCAACTCTTAGAGATGGACTAAATACATTTTGCATAAAGAGATGCACATGAGTCTTTTGGGGGGCTGGGGCACAATGCTATGGTTTATATCCAGATGTCCCCTAAAGTCTCCTGTGCTTATAGGTGGGGCTTTTGTTAGGTGACTGGATCATAACGATGTGATAGTCTTCAGTGAGTTAGTCCACTGATGAGTTTATAGCTAAATGTGATGTTGGCATGTGGAGCCTGGTCACAGGATGTGGTTTCTAGAGGCACAGCCTGGAAGGGCACATCTCCCACCCACTCCTTCCTTCCTGCTCTCTGCCTCCTGGACACCATGGCATGAGCAGCTATTTCTCTACCATGCTGTCCTGCCCTGGAGCCCCTGGACTTCAATTGAAATCTCTACAAACTGTGAGCCAAAATAAACCTCTCCTCCTTTGCTTGTATTGTGTATTGTGTCCCAGTGATGAGGAAAGTAACTAAGACACCTGTTGTTCACTACTCGATATGTTTTGAAGTTCTTGCTGATATACAAAATGAGTGACAGATTAGAAATTGAGATTAACAATTATTTATTGTATATCTGGAGAAGCAAAGAAATGAAACTAAAAAACTATGAAAACTGAAAATAGGCCAGGGATTTAGCTCAGTGGTTTTGCTGCTTGCTGCACAAGTGCAAGGACCAGAGTTCAATCCCTGGTACCAAAAAAAAAAAAAAACAAAAAAAAAACCAACTGAAAATAACTGCTAACTAGATTGACAATCATATCAATAATTTTATTTATTTATAGTAGCAGTATCCAATAGAAAGAGATATAAATTTCAAATGCAGCCATTTTTCATCCATCGAAGAACCTAAAGCTTCTCCATTTCTACTGAACACTTACACCAGGCTGGTGGTAGTGAGTGAATGGATTTATGATGACAGCTGGTTCCTGACCGCCAGAGACTTGGTGTTGTAGAGAATGAGCAGAGAAGAACCAGAATGTGAAACTACCATCTAATAAGGGGGGTACTCATGCTGAAGTTGGGAACAGTAATGTCCAACGCAAGGTGGAGGGCTGCCCATGCACCGACACAGGCTCAGGCTCTCCCCTGGGTTCTGGGAGCTCTCAAAGTAAAACACATTTTTGAAACTTATCTATATAACTTTCTTTTCTTATAACTTTTAAAAGAAAATGAAAACAATTACCAAAAAAAAAAAAAGCTGGAGGCAAATATAATTGAAAATACATATTCACAAATGACAAATTTCCAATTGTGTCCTGAATTCAGTAATCTTTTTGGGGCCCTGAAGAATGTATGCCCCCAATCATCTTTTCTAACTTTAAGATGTCTCCCTTGGAATCACATCTAATTAGTCCCTTAACCTCACTCTCTTCCCTCTCTGTCTTCAGATACAAACCAGTTTACAACTCCCCTCCAGGTTACATATCTGATGTTGCCACTCTAGTCTCCTTGTCTACCTCTGCCACATTTCTGGTCTTCTCATCCTATTAAGACTAAGTCTGGGGGCCAGGGATTTAGCTTGGTGGTTCTGCCACCGACCTCGAAAGCCCAAAGATCAGAGTTTGATCCCTGGTACCAAAAAAAAAGAGTAAGCCTGAGAGATATACACAGAGGTAAAAGCCCCTAGCACTGGGAGAAGCTGTTCAAGCTCATGACTGATAAGATGACTTGAGAGAAAACCCTGAGACATCCTGTTTCTTCTTTTGAGGGAATGAAAGTGGGCCCAGAAGATAATTAAGGGTATAGCTTTCACCTTAGGTAAGACGGGAGTTGTAGGTAGACAGGACTATTTGATAATGAAAACTGATTAGTCTGACTCTATTATATCCTGCCACAATATCAATTACTGTGCATTCTGATAAAAAATGTGCCAGCTGGATTTTTAATTATCATTATTATTATTATTTTGATTTTTTGAGACAGGTTCTCCCTTTGTAGTTCAGTCTGGCCCGGGACTATGTAGCCTAGGCTGGCCTCAAACTCATGGTGATCTTCCTGCCTCTGCCTCCCAAGTGTTGGGATCACAGGTGTGTGCCACCACACCCAGTGATTTTTAATTATTTGTATCATAGCCATGAACATGGAGTTGTCTTTGCAGTAAATTTTAACTATTTTCTTTTTTGACATGGGATCTTTCTATGTTACTCATACTGATAATGAATTCCTAAATTCAAGTGATATATATATATTTTTCTTTTTTCTTTTGATACCAGGGATCAAACTTGGGACCTTGCGCTTGCAAGGCAGGCACTGGAACCACTGAGCTCAACTGATATATTTGCTCCACCCTCCCTAGTACATGAGACAACAGGCATAAGCTAGGCCTGAGTCAACCTCGGATGACTATATTCTTGTTTATTAAGGAAACAGGGTACAGAGTGCCTAAGTTCAGAACATAGGTCACTGTGCAGGGTAACTTATATCTCAGAGGGACACAAGTGCCCACAAACCTAGACACAGTCATCCCCATACACACACAGACACACTCACTCACAAATCCATTAGTTTTTTGAGCCTGAAATATCAGTAGGAAGACTTCCATGAGTACACAGTGAACATGTGAGGTCTTTGAATGTGATGGCCCATAAGATGAACTTCCATCTTTAGAAGCCTGGGGAAAAGGGGCAATAGTGCATAACTTAAGGATGATTAAATATGAGAGATGAGGTTTAAAAAAATTATTTATTTGAAAACTAACATATACAAACTACTATCTATATGCTGAAGTAGATATACATCTGACCTCAAAGACTCTACAGTAAGTTGGTATGAATGTATACCACAAACATTGAGAATAATTTACAAGGAAATTTAAAAACAGTTGTACCTTGGGCCTGGGGATGTAGCTCAGTGGTTCTGCCACCTGCCTCACAAGCGCAAGGACCCGAGTTCAATCCCCAGTACCAAAAAACCCAAAAAACAAAAAGCCAGTTGCACGTTGTAGCACCAGCTAATACAAAGAATTGAGGTCACATCAATAGACATTTTAGAAGAACGTAGAAGAATGTGAAAAGGAAAGTCCTTAAGAAGTGAGGTGGATGGTAAAGGTTGAGGGAACTTAAACTACCAAACAGAAATGAAAGTTTTCTAGATAGGGACACACAAGAGATAAGCAGCTGTTAATGGCAGTGAGTTTAAAAGTAGGTGAGGAGGGCCACAGGCAAGAAGCAAGCCCTAGGAGAATGTCTCTGTGTAACTGGTGACACAGACAAGTTAGAATAGAATATATATTACCTCTGTCCTTGGGAAGCAGTCTGATTGTGGGATGCATAAGAAATAAAATAGACATTAAGACAATTAAGTAAAGGAAAAGGGACACCTACAAGTAAATGAAACACACAGTCCTTACTTTCCCAATAGTGGAGGAGGATTACACTAAGTCATTACCACTCTTGCACCTTAGTGACCCAGTGGGAAGCAGATGGCAATGGTGTTCCTTGATTAACAGTTCCAAGAGGAGTGCAGAATGAGCATCCTTCTTATAAACAAAGCTTCACTGAAACTTACTTATTTTCTGTCTCCAAAACCACACCTTAGGATACTGACTGGGGCAGACCTGAGGGCTTCTCTCCAGTGTGAGTTCGCTGGTGGTGGTTGAAAGTGGAACGCTGACTGAAGGCTTTCCCACACTCACTACATTCATACGGTTTCTCTCCGGTGTGAACTCTCTGGTGCACGATAAGCTGGGAGCTGTCACTGAAGGCTTTCCCACACTCCTTGCACTTATAGGGTTTCTCCCCAGTGTGTGTTCTCTGATGGACCATAAGGCTAGAGCTGTAACTGAAGACCTTCCCACACTCACTACATTCATACGGTTTCTCTCCAGTGTGAATCCGCTGGTGAATAATGAGGTGAGAGTTTTGATTAAAGGACTTCCCACATTCGTTGCATTTATAGGGCTTTTCACCCGTGTGAAGTCTCTGGTGCCGAACAAGGCACTTACTCAGACCAAATGCCTTACCACATTCACCACATTCAAAAGGTTTTTCTCCAGTATGAATTCGCTCATGGTCAATGAGTTGAGAATTTTGATTGAAGGCTTTCCCACATTCACTACATTTGTATGGTTTTTCCCCAGTGTGGAGGCTCTGGTGTCGAATAAGACACTTACTCCGACTGAATGCCCTGCCACACTCATTACACTCATAGGGCCTCTCTCCCGTGTGGATTCTCTGATGGTCAGTAAGGTTTCTGTTGGAACAGAAGGCTTTCCCACACTCAGCACACTTGTAAGGTTTCTTCCCAGTATGAAGGACCTGATGTCGCATGAGACTTTTACTCCGAATGAATGCCTCTCCACACTCGTTGCACTCATAGGGTTTCTCCCCACTGTGGATTCTTTGGTGGTCAATGAGCTGGGAACTCTGTGTGAAGGCTTTTGCACATTCGCTACATTTATAAGGTCTCTGCCCATTATGCAGCCGCTGGTGCTGGATGAGGTGGGAGCTGTGCCGATAGGTCTTCCCACACTCGTTACATTCGTAGGGTTTCTCCCCTGTGTGGGTTCTGAGATGAACAATGAGCTGAGAGGGCTGCCTGAAGGTCTTGCCACACTCATTACACTCACAGGGGTTCTCTCCAGTGTGGATTCTCTGGTGGCCAAGGAGGTGTGAACTCCGACTGAACACTTTCCCACACGCATCGCATTGACAGAATTTCTGTCCCTTTGGAGCTCCCAGACGCTGTGCAGGACTGGAGGACAGATGTGGATGTCCCTTCACTTCCATATATTCTCTACATCTGTCTTTTGTGGAATTTTTATCCTTGTCTGGTATTTCCAAGAAATCACTTTCCAATCCACTCCCTTCTTCTTCCAAAGGCTGGCCTTCCAGCTGCTCTAAAGTATCTTTGTAGACATCGTCACCATCTGGTCCGGGAGCCACCACAAAGAGTCCCTCTGATGACCTCTCAGATGTCTCTGATTGCTTAGAAATGGCCTTTGCAGTGGACTCTGAACTGTCCATGCTGTTTTCACCTGCTGCCAAAAGAAACAAGAAAGTAACTTTTACACGTTTCTTGTCCTGTTGTGGAACTAGAATAATTAAGAGTCAGATGTATCTGTAAAAAAAAAAAGTCACATTACAGTTAAGGAAATGACACATTGAGAACAGAGGAAATAGGAAAGAGCTCAATTTTTTTCTTTGGGGATACAAAAAGAAAGATGAGGGTTGGGGGCAGAAAAGAGGGAGGACAGATGGACATTGAGCCAGCATAGCCTGTTAGGGTGGTCAGAAAGCAAGTGTCAGACTGTAATGCATGGTGTACAAGGTCCCAGAAGTCACTGTGCTGCTATCTCCTTGGTGAAATGATGAACCCTATGTTCCTTTCTAATCATGATCTTGTATATTTCCATGTCTCTCAGAAAAGATGCTGGGAGAAAGAAGGATGGCAACGACCTCAAGCCAAATACAAGAAAGACAGAGGGCAAAGATGGGAGTGAGTTGATAAAAGATTTCTATGATGGCATGATTTGGAAAGTGTACCGAAAGAAGAGATCGTGTATGACAGGCCAGTGACAACGTGGATGTAGGCTCACAAATGCTGGGATACAGTGCTGAAGGGCATAGCAGAGTTCAAAAAGTGGGGATGCCATAGGAGTCCAGATCTGGATCTACCAGTCCAGACTGGTAGGAACCAGTTCTGCACTTGTATTAAAAGCTGCACAAGGTCCTGAGTTCAATCCCCAGTATCAAAAAAAAAAAAAAAAAAAAAGTTGAACTAAATGTGCCTTTGGGCTCTTGATTCTCTACAACAAGGAAACTATTGAGTTCCATACCTGGAATTCTGCAAACAAAATCTTGGAAAAGGCTCATCACTGAGGGTTATCACTAACCACCAAAATGTTGGTTTCTTTCAGGAATTTCTTAGCCCGGGCTAGGCCGTCCCACTACTTGGCATATGGTAAGTTGGACAATGTCTGGGGCAGTGTTTCTGTCAAGTTGGTACTGTCCTAAGCTTATCAATCACAGGAACTTCCGTGTATCAGACTTGCCAGAGAGGGAAGCTCACACAACCCCGCTTTGTGTCAAATGACGCTAAGCACCCTATGAGGCACCACAGGTAAGACTGGACCAGAATGAGGACCTAGGTTCATGTGTAGCTTATCTGCAGGTTACTCATTACCCTCTGCTGTGGCCTGGGCCAGGGAATGTCCTAACACTGAGAATGTTTAATGGCTGTGCCAACCAGAATCCCCCTCTAAGTAAATTCTGCCCTGAAAACAGACCCAAATTAAGGCAATTACAAGTCAAACCTGCAGGTGAGATGATGCATGGAACCAAGTCAAGTCATTAGGAGCCACAGCCAAGTGCTAAGTATGAGAACTGAAGACAGCTGAGGCGAGACTATGGCGACAGAGTCTGAGTAAAGAAACGTGTAGCAGTGGGAGATGGAAAGCAGAGATGCATGGGGGCTGCTGCATTACTATCAAAGGGGCACCGGCTAAAATTCATCAGACTGCTGAAGCTACAGCTCATTCTCCACAAGGCCCTGTTTCCCCGTCTGGTCTAGGTGAGCGGTTTCTTCTAGCTTAGCATATGCTTACCAAAACCTGAGTGACTCCCTATTCCTAACCCCTGTATATCCATTAACCACAAAGCAGAAAAGAATACCGATCACTGTCAAAGCTAGTAATGGGTGCAGGAGGGCTCATTTCACTATCCTCTGTATGGAAGTGTTCAAAGTGAAAAATTTATAAAATAAATATAACAAAAAAATGTACAGAGTGCAGACTCTAAGTTACAGGGGAAGAAAAATGACCAGGTGAGGCCTTGCTGTAGTAATTTCCCAGCATGGTATTATGGTGCAGGGATGACTGACGGCCGGGCCTTTCCACTTCTGCCTAAAGTCCACAGGTGATCCCCACGGGCTGCTGTCCCTGAAATGGCAGCTTCTCCTGCTGAGGAACAGACTCATTCTGCAGGGCAGAGTGCTGAGGGGTTCCGAGGGCATGGAGGACAGTCTCTAGGTGGGCAAAGGGGTAATGGAGAGGAGCTGGATGACACTGCAAAGGACACGTCCAGGGCTAGACAGAGGCCATCAAGTAGTAATACGGACTGGGCTCCAAGAGACGCCCCTCGGCAGAAGAGCAGGGGTGCTGCCTTCAGTGTGGTGGGTGGGGACCGGAGCTCTGGCTCTAACAACAAACAAGAAAACACAGAAAGCCACGCCCACCTGAGACCTGACCATCTGAAGCGCAGTGGCCACTGCTTGGCCTCCTGAGCACCCTACTGGGGAATGGCAGGACCCGCGGATGCAAGTTGAGCTGAGGGAGGAAAGAAGCCCCAAGTAGGCCAAGGCCTGCCATCGGCTCCCATGACATCTGTATTCCCACAGAGGTGCCCCAAAGTACCCAAGCAGCTCCCACACTGACTCAGCCCTCTTCTCGAGGCTCCCGTGTGCTGGGAAACGTTCCCTGGAGAGGACAGTACAAGGTCCTGGCCAACCTGAGACCCGAGTCTGCCCCCCTCAAGGTCCCCAAAGGAAGCTACACTGTGACCACATCCTCTCCGCCCTGGCTCCCCTAGCACCAGCCAAGCCTTCTCCCTCCTGTCTCTGCCGCTCCCGCGCTGCTGCCTCCTCCCCTGCCCTTTCATCATGGACACTCCTGGAGGGCCAGCCCAGAGCTTCCCTCTGTTGGCATCTCACGGAATCACGGCTTCAGCCTGCTCTGCTAGCTCCCCTTCCCTCCCAGACTCCTGTCACATGGCCACAGAGTGGACATTTCACTCAGCTGTCCCACACTTCCTAAAATGCATGTTCTTACCACCGCTTTCCTCCTGGTTTCCCACTTTCAGTCAATGGTTCTACCACTGACCAAATCCTTTCATTCACTGAGCCCCATGGACTCCTTCATCCCACTGTTTCTCACATGGACCCCTCACACCCTTCCCCATTCAGGTTGTCACTGTCTGTTCCACACCGCCCACCTTCTACTGTGGCTCCCTGTCAGTCAGCCCACGGTGCTTACCTGTGCCAGGTTGTTGTCCTGAGATGCTATTTCGAACACACCACCCTCTTACACCCCAAATCTTTCAGACCTCAGCTCAAAGGCCCTGTACAAGCAGAGCTCTAGTTTCCAAAAATAGCTGTCCTGCATTCTACCTCCATGGGGCCCAAGGAACCCCTAGGTCAGTCTTTACTTATATCCCCCACTTACTGGCTGTCTATCACCCTTCTTGTGCCTCCATTTCACACCTTCAAAATTCTCCCCTACTCTTTAGTGTGAAATCTACTGCTTTTCCTCCACGAAGCATCCTACACCTGCTCCATCCCACAGTACTCTTGGCTTTCACCAGTGATCATCCTTCCTGCACCCACACTGCTCGTCTGAATGGGATCAAATGCCTAGGGACAGGAGTCCCTCACCTATACTTTATGGCTTTGTTACATGTAGGACAGATTTGCCATCTAGATAGCAGTTCTTTGAAAACAGTGACAGTGTACTGTGTCTTGTCCCCAACGGTGTGTTCCCTGTGACATGTGCTTGACAAAAACTTACGAATGCATGCATGACTAGAAAAGAACCAAAAAGAACAAACAAGGTCACTAAAGAATGAGGAATTTTGGGGCCGGGGATTTAGCTCAGTGGTTTCACTGCCTGCTGCGCAAGTGCAAAGACCAGAGTTCGATCCCAGGTACAAAAAAAAAAAAAAAAAAAGAATGAGGAATTTCAATGGGTGTTGAGATGGATAGATGAAGGAGACTCTGGAAGACAGATGGCAAGTGTGATCTGAGCCAGAGCTGGGGTGATGAGTACCGAAGTGCCCGCTGGGGAGGTGCTGTGCCCCTTCATCATGAAGAGGCTCCAGGCGGACTCCAGAGACCGAGCCCCCACTGAGGGGTGAGGTAGGAGATTCCTCTGTTGCATCCAGGGCTGTTGTCTCCTCCAAATGGACTTCCTGTTCCTGTGCTGGGGCCAAAACCTAGACATAAGGAGATATGATTGGCTTCAAAAGAGCATCCTTGAAGGTATGGAACTGCAAACCTCTAAGAAGCCCCTGCCTGGGAAGAAATATACAGAAAAAACCATCACGTCCTTCTGCCAGCACCAGTAATGCCTACTAGCAGGCTTTTGGGGGTCCGTAGTTCCCAAGTCTCCAAGAGGCAGCCTGTGACCCTGGTCACCATCCTTCTGTTGACCCTCTTGGTAGGAGTTTGAGGATCAGATTCTGTAACAGTTTCCACTCTGTTTCAATTCTCTGGACACAAATTTACACACGGAAAACCATCTAGAAAAGGGAGTCAGTGGAACAATTCAGTACGTTCTCTAGGGCCTGAGCCTACCTACCGGAACAATCAGAAGCACAGAGGAAATAAAACATGATAGGTGTGTACCTGTATGTACACGAATAATGCTGCTACAGCTGGCAGCTGAAGCAAACCCCAGAGCTGGGGCTGAGCGGCCTTATGGGGACTTTTCCATTTTCTCTCAATAACACGTCTTCTCCCCAGAGCTTTCCCTCACCACAGTGACAAAGCCAGGGTAGTCATTTTCTTTTAAATTGCTCAACTACATTTTCATAGTATGTTTTAATCTTAAGTTATCTTATCGCTATCCTTATTGTCTGTTTTGTCCCACTAGGATGCTAAGTTTTGTGAAGATAATAACTTTGTTTTCATCACTAACTCCTAGAACAATGTTGGGCCCAACACTGGTGTTCAATTAATATTTGTTGACTGAATTCCGGCTGACACTTTGCTAAGGGCCTTCCATGGTATCTGCAAGCCAATTTTCAATACATGCTACTTTCCCCCAATAATATTTAAAATGTCAAATGAGATAATACTCTTCTTTTGAAATCTTGAAAATATCTCAGGGCATAGTCATTTTACTTCTAACCTCGGCTTGTTGTCACCAAACCAGCTCTTTGTATTCTCCTGGTTACTATTTTTAGCAGCATTTGGAACACGAATTCCAAACATTATCTAAATAAAGCACATTGATAAGCTTGGTTGTGCTGGCATGAACACAATGCAGCATGAGATGAACATACCTTTTACAGTAAACAGTGCCAGATTTGGCCTGTTCGGTTACACCTGCTGAGATGTGAGAGTTTCTCTCTTTTAATATATATCTCACCAGCCTAGTGGTAGCTCCAGGAAGCTCCCTGTGTTCTGGGCTTCCCAAATTCTCCACAGGACAGTTCTTCTAAATGAGAGTCAGTCGCTATGGGTGTGGGTAGAAGAGAGAACTGAACAGCACTGTAGTAACACAATCTTGTAGTTCTCTGACAATTAAATCCTGGTATAATTCCAATTCATCATCCAGGCCTCAGACACATGGGTTGCCTTTTCTCTAAGGCATGAAAACTTCATTCTACTTCTCATTCTAAAATAGCATTCTATAGCAAGACACTAGAGGAAAGCTGGAGCTGAGAACCTAGGCAAATGGAAAATCCTTGGTAGGGATCAGCAGTAATGACACTGGCTGAATCTGTGGACAAAAAGAGAGGCTTACTAGGTGTGCTAGTGTGGACAAGCCTCTCTGCTTACTTCACTCGTCACAAGGAGATACTGTCCATTTTGTAAGCTTCCTGCAAGCAAAGTAAGACGTACAATTCAAAAGCATTGTGCAAACTGCATGCTTGTGTAGCCCAGCAGGGACGGGTGCAGAGATGCCCGTGTTCTTCCCATAGCAGCAAGTGGCTGCTCCTGAGGAGCAGGTGCCTGCTGTGCCAGGGTCCTCCCTAACTGCCTGGCACACTGCCATGTTTACTCACTTAGCTGTTCCAGAAAAGATCTTCCGAAGCCCTGACAGAAAAGACAGTCTTGGGTCGGGGATGTAGCTCAGTGGTTCTGCAGCCTGCCTCGCAAGCACAAGGTCCCAAGTACAATTCCCAGTACCAAAAAAAAGAAAAGAAAGTCTTGCTCTCATGTTAGAAAATGCAACCCTGACATAGTGGCAGAGTAAAAAGTGGAACCCAAAGACCCTACTCGGAGGCTGCAGCTGCAAATGTTCAGCTGTCTTACCCATCCAACTGTGGACTCTTTTGGCCTGGGACTCAGTCATGTTTCGGGGGGAGCTCCTTGGACAAAACAATGAGACTTTTTTTTGGTGGTACCGGGGCTTGAACTCGGGTCCTTGCGCTTGCGCAGCAGGCGGCGAAACCACTGAGCTAACTCCCTGGCCCAGCAATGAGACTTTTAATGGAGGAATGGTCACATTTAGTGAAGCAAGGTAAGGTAAGTAATGAGGAAGCATCCCTTCCCTTCTCACTAAATGCACTCTAAGCACTCGTTAGTCCCCGGTTAGTGCTGTGGTTGTGCCCAGCTGCTCCTCAGACCCCTGTGATGGTCCATTTATTCATATGTGTTCACTTGTGACAAAAGCTTTAATAATGTCCAATGTGCGTTGGCTGGTACTCCTGGAAAAAGATCTTGCCCTGGAACTCCAATCAACTGGAAATGATTCCCTCGTCACAGACAAATAATAACTTAAAAAAAAAAGACCTCGAATTAACTGACATGCTGAGTATCTGAGAAGTTTTATATACTGGTTTTCCCTGGTAAAGTGCAAAGGGGTGGAGGAGATGAGGTCCCCTGCTCAGGTTGTAAGGGAGCTATTACACAAAAACTGGGGGAACAGGCATCCACGGCATGCTGGCTCTTCTTAGCATGTCTACTTGGCATTGAGCAAATGCTAATCCAAGTGTTCCTGTGAAATACTTTATAGATATGATTAAAGCCTATAATCACTTTACTCCACCTAAGGGAGATTATGCTAGATAATGGATAATGGGGCCTAACTCAGTCAGCTGCAAGGCCTTATGAGCCAGAAAGAAAAGCTTTGGGTGTGCATCGCAGCTTTGCCTTGGGCAGAGGTCCAGTGTGCCCCTTCCACCACCTCTGTGACTCTGCCTTGCCTAGCCAGTCCCCGAACCACAGCAGCCACTTTCTAGCAGTAAACCTCCTTCTATACAAACACACACACACACACACACACACACACACACACACTCTTCCTGCTGTTTCTGCTTCTCTGGCTGAACCCTGACGGATACAGAGGGTCACAGAACTATTTAGCACCATCATTCTAGAAGTCAGGTTTTTCCAGTGCTTCAGACTGCTAGCTTTTCCCAATTTTTTCTCTGATTTGGGTGACCTTGGCTATAAATTTGAAAGAATCCCAGGAAATAGGGAAAATAGAAATTAGAATTAAAGAAAAAAAAACTCTAGTTAGATTTGGAGACCTGGAAAAAAAGGAACAAATTATTTTGAGGTCCAGAAATAGTACCTAAGAAACCTAAGAGGCAGGAGGAAAGACCTGAGAAGTCTGCACAAGTAGTTGCAGGAAGGTCTGGAGATGTAGCTCAGGGCGCCTGCCTAGCAAGCACAAGGTCCTGAGTTCGATCCCTGGTACAAAAAAAAAAAAAAAAAAGCAGTTGTGGGAGGTTGCAATATTGCTTGTGCCCAAAGCAGGCTGTGAGGAGTTAAGCCCACAATTGCCTTGTTTGAGAAGCGAGTCTGGCCAAAGCCTACGTGCCGAGATCAGAGTAACCTGAACCCAAATTCCATTCCCAAAACTAAAACCTTCAGACTAGAAGGCCAATGTTCTAATTACGACCACATATTTTGTCTATTTTGTTCCTAATTGGAGAATGCTCTTCTTGTCCTTTCTGAGGCTTGCTTATAACCTTGCACATAGCCCACCTTTACACCAATTGACCGCCAATAAAAATCAGTGACTTGGTTCCACCGCCTACCTCCCAAGCGCAAGGACTTGAGTTCGATCCCTGGTACCCCCCCCCGCCCCGCCCACCAAAAAAAAATCAGTGGCTTGGACTGGCCAGAGCCTTTGTCAGTTGCACCATTGGTTGTCCTGGTGCTTTGGTTTCTATCTTAGTTCTGTCTTTTAGTTTTTTTCTCAGGCCTGCATTGTACACCGAGCAGGAGACTGGAGACTACTGCAGAGGTTTCCAGTAATGTTCCAGTAATGTTTCAATGTTTCAACAGTAATAATAAGAACTTCTGATCATACTGATGCCCCTACCCCTATATTCTAACCACTGTGCAGATCTTTTGTGAGTGCTGTGTGGATCTCACAAAGCAATATTTCACAAAGCAATTCAGACCTTAGCTTGGACTTGCATTTCTTTTATGGCTTAAAGCACACAACTATTACCCTTTATCCATGAAAAAAGTGTGGGAGTCCTAAAGGCAAACCAGCCTTGAGCCTGGAAACCAGAAAATGCCTATTCCTGGGCCAACCCAAGTACCAGAGAACAGTTTCAGATGCCATTCTAGACACAAGTACTCACCTCTCCTGGTCCACTGAGGTGTCTCTGGAAATCTTCCACTACGGCCACAGCCTCCTCACCACTCTCGGGGTGATGGAGCTGCACCCAGGATCGGACCTCCCCTGGAAGGATGCTCAGGAACTGCTCCAGCACCAGCAGCTCCAAGATCTGCTCCTTGGTATGGACCTCAGGCATCAGCCACCAGTGGCAAAGCTCTCTGAGCCTGCTCAGTGCCTCCTGAGGCCCAGACATCTCATGGTAACACAACTGTCTGAAGTGTAGTCGGAAGATTTCACAGACAGAAGGGTGGTTCTTCTGGAGACTGCAGCCCCGTCCCCAAGTCTGGCTTCCGGGCTCCTGCTTCACACACAGGTGCGCCTCCTGCTTCTGGAACACAGCATTCCTGGGGATGAGCCCTACAGTTCCCCTGCTTTCTGTAGTCATTGTGATCCCAGAGAGCTTGTTTTAGCTGCAGTTGGTCCTACTAAGTCTGGTCTGTAATTCAGATCAGAAGCTGCTTTTCAGGGTTGGAGTAGGAGGTGATGGGAATGTCACCTATAGAAACATCAAGAGAGAAATCATAGTCTCCAAGGTATTCAAGCCTAGGCTGATGACAGATCCTCCAGAGTTAAAAAGCAATGCTCCAGCTGGGTGTGGTGGCACATGCCTGCAATCCCAGCACTGAGGAGGCTGAGAGAGGGAGATCACAAATTCAAGCCCACTGGTCTCACAAGTACCCAGGATTAGAAAGACAGCAGTAGGTCTTCAATGTGGGACATGCAAGATATCCCAAAAAGGGAAAAGAAAATACCAAATTGTTACTTAACCACTATTCAATGTATGTTTTATAATCAGCATTGAAATTTGTCTGGTAGTGCATCTATAATGTATGCATAAATCTGTGTTGGGAATGCATTCTCAAAACTTCTACAGATAAAGATGCACAATAGAGAAAGTTTGGGACTAACATTCTAGAGACACAGATAGATGCTACATGCATTCTTTTCCTGTTCAGACTTTTCATTCTCACCACTTCTGACAAACTCTTACTCATCTGTCAAGACCTAGAAGGAATATCATTTTATCTTGAAGGCTTTCCCAATGGTCCCAAAAGGAAGACAGTTGGTAGCTCCTCTCCTTGTATCTCACTTTAACATTGTATTTTAACTGGTTTATGCACATCTGACCACTCATGTGTTCCACACTGCTGGATGGCGACCAAAACAAAGAAACCAGGTAAGAGTCAGAAAATCTCAAATCCTTTCTACTCAACTCATCTCCCCTTCCTATCTCTCTGGAGTTAAGAGTGATTATTGCCCCAGTGACCCCACTGGACATCTTTCATTCAAACTTCATACTGTAGTTTATCCAGCTTTCTCTCCCACTTTCTGGAAGCACTCAAGGGTAGGGCTGGCTTCCAGTTTTGTACGTGTGTGTTATTCGTGGTAAACGAATGAATGTGGTTCGTTTAGCAGATATGAAAATGTAGAAAAAGTTTAATTAGTTTATACATTGTAAAATGCTAAAAACCATGGCCTTACTGGTAATAAGGTATGTGTGCGCTGCTTCCAAATCATCGTGCATCCCGGATCCTTGGGTAACCTATTTTTCTGCGGGCCTCAATTTCTTAAAAAGACGAAGAGGAACTTATCTGTGGATTCTACTCTGAGATCCCACTCGTGTAGGAAGTGCAGGCTATTTTCCTAATTCTCTTGCTGTTCCGATGCTCAGCAGCGGATCTCAACTGGGGCTTTGCGCTGACGGGCCATACTTCACGTCCACAGTTCACGTCTGAACTTCTGAGCCCGGGTCTGACCGTGTGAAACCAGGCTCCTGGGCGCCGCTCACCTGGCCACGTCCGCCCGGCTCATCGCTGGACCCGCAGGTGCCCGGCGCCCAGCCCAGCACGGTTGTCAGCGCCACGGGACCAAGCGGCGGATTCGGGCTTCCAGGGACCAAGCGCGCTACCGGCCGGCCTCGGGACCCAGGCTCGGGCTCCGCCGCGCCTCCCTCTCAGGCCCCTACCAGGCCACAGCACCCCTGGACGCCGAAGAGGTACACGTCCAGGAGCCGTACAAGTGAAAACAATGGCCGGGCCGGAAGCGGATGATGCCCCACTTCCGGTCCCTCTTTCGGCCCCTCCAGCATCCCGGAAGTCTCGGTGGCGAAAGTGGGCGCGTGAGCCTGGTGGGTTGGCCGTCCGCGAGGCCAGGCTGGGACTCAGGGCCGTGAGCGCCAGCGTGTCCGTCTTACGCATGCAGACGCCAGCCCAGGAGTTGTGATGTTTGACCCACAAATGTGGTTAACCTTTCCTAAGACAGCATTATTGCCCGAGGAGAGGCCCCCAAGGAAAGCCAGGGAGCGGATAAAAAGTCAAATTAGGGGACAGCTTGTTACCCAAGAGCACTTGTCCTCTCCGCCCTGCGAGGCCCGATACGGGAGAGGCTGGTACCGCAGGTAGTAAAGAATTTGTCAATGGTCCAGAAATATAGAAAAGTTAAGAGTTTACTGATACTCTGAAAAAGAGAAGCGGGTGAATTCCAAGAGAGGAACGTACTGACAGGAGAAACAGGGAATTTTATATTTGACTTTAACATGAGGACAGGGTTTGGAGACGTCACCCCAGGAATGCTTTCACCAGGTGACGGTGTTTCTGTTGTCCATCCAAGTTCTGAGGAGCCAGGAGTTGCGGGCTGAGTAATGTTTTGTTTGATCCAGGTCCTTGGTGTTGCTGGAAACACTCCTGAGTAAAATTAATTAACAAATATATAGAGACTAGGGTTAGTGATGAAGGAATCAGAATAAAGTATATATACTTGTACATGCGATGGACTTTTGACATTACATTGGGATATGGGAGGAAATGGTGTTCTTTAAGACATGACAATCTGTCAGTGATGCGAAACTTTTACAGCTTTCAGTGATACAAACGGGCTGTGGTACATGTGCCATGGGTTCACCACCACTAGGTTAGATTATCTAGTGATATATACATAGCTTACAAGGTCAAGAGTTAATGTTTACTAGAGATTTATCACTCACCTGAAATAGAGCCTTAAAGAAACAGTGGTAAAATAACCACGATTCTCCACATTGTTTCTGGGAAGCAAGCATTACCCAGGTGGACCTCACCTTGGAGAATGGTTTGCAGACAGAAACAGGCTATGAACAAGTGCCTGTTGCTGACATGATTGAGCAGGCCTGGGATTCGCAACTCTGGATGTGTGGTGAGGAGCAGAAATGAAGAAGGGCCACTCCCTAGTGGAATTCGTGTGTATATTGTCATAGCCTAGTAGGTAGCCTTCACAAAGGTCAAGAAAACAGTTACCTGCACTGTCCAGGGATCAGCACTATCCAGATGTGTCCTGGGCCTACCCTGGGCCTACATGTGTCCCTCATATATGTGCACAGGCCAGGACAGAGATAAAGGCATTGCAAATCCTACTCCAGAGTCTTCAAGGGCTTCAAAGAGATCCCAAAAAGCAGGTTTTGTCCACTGAGCCTAAGAGTGACCTCCTACCATCAAAGTCATTCTTTGCACTTGGAAATCTTACATGGAGTGTGTGTGACCATTTCAGCCTAGCCTCTGCCTAACATTACCACAACATGTAGCTTTTTGGTCTATCAAAGCCTTAGAAGCCCAGGGCTCCTGAGCAGGAAATCTCTTAAGGCCAGGCCTCATGCAATCAAGTCTTTATTTCCAGGTTTCCCTGAATGTGTTGTCCGGAAGTCATGGCTGCTTGGCATGGTTGCCAGAGAGATCGAGTCTGTTGTTACTTCTCAGAGCTATTTCATGCTCAAGTGGTTGGCTTCCACTGTCTGTGTGGACTGGGCCCATATGAGCTGTAGGTCTACACTTGGGAGGGACTTCGGTGCCCAGCACTGTGGGCCTCATCTACTCCAACTGGATTGGGCCCCAGTGAGCAGGATATGCAGTACTCCATGCTGCCTCCCATATAGCACCTTGCAACACCTACCTTTGGGTCAAGATGACCCTAGCAGGCAAGCTGTAATTCTATACCCTATTCTGACCTGCCTTGCAAACCATCACAGAAGTTTGGTATGAGAACTACCATACAGCGAACCCAGCTTTATGTTTCTAAAGCAAAATTCACCATCTTTGAAGTTCTATCCATGATGCCATCTGGTTTTAAAAAACCCAGTCCTTGTGTATGAGAACCAGCCACCAAAAGTGGAAGGGGTTGAAAGGTGGAAGAAAGAGGCAGGCAGACTCAGCATTGTACAAAGTGTGATTTATCGAGGCACTGACAGAAACATGTCTTTGGTGGCAGCAAGACAGGTGGATTGCTGCACCACAAGGCAGGAGGAAGGGGTCTGTATACAAACTAGACAAAAGTGGGTTGCAGCTAATGTATCTTAATTTTCTCAGAAACTACAAACATGTCCAATGTCAGTTAAGAAACAATCTGGACATCAGTGGCTGGAACAAAATGTTGATGACTGTCTTAGTGACTTTGGTTACTAAAGTCCCTGATAGGGGACTGGGGATGTGTACCAGGGTCACTTGGTGGGGAAAATATCAGTTATGACCAAGATGTTGGTAGTCAGATCAAGCCTGATACCTTGATGATGGTATCATCAATTTATTTTATCTTCTGTCAAGCAGTCCTCCTGCCTTAGCCTTCAAAGTAGGTGGAACTACCACCACACCCAGCTACACAATCACTTTGAATGGCACTGTTTTTCTCCCATGGTCCCAGACTAGAATCCTCAGTGTTATATCATGAGCTGTGTGACAAAGCACAAGTTACTAAGTCTCTCTGTGCTGTAGCTTCCTCATCTGTAAATGGGGATTAAAATAGTACTAAAATTTAGAGTTATGGTAAGGATTAAATGAGATAAAATATATAAAGCACTTCGACTGTGCTTGGTACACAGTAAATACCATAGGTATTTTTGTGGTATCATATTTAACTATCTTCATTTCCTTCTATTTCATCCCCCCTTATTCAGATTATTATCCTAGCATCATTAGTTTGGGAAGGCCTCCTGAATTTGCCCCAAATGTTAATAATAACAATAGAAGATATCGATACCACTTACTATGTTGGTCTCTCTGCATTACCATTATCCCTTCTTCTGTGTTAAGTCCTGCCTGGGACCCTTTGAATATAAGACCACAAAGACAGCAGCGCAGTCATGTCTATGAATTCCCTGTCCCCAAACTGCCCAGAGCTGATATCATATGTGAGCAGTCCCTTTTCAACACCCATAAAGTGCATACCCTAAAAAGAAGATGGTGTCTTACACAACCCAGAGAAGGGGTTGCTGTGATCCTGGCAAAGTTCCAGTCACTGTGCTTGAATGGGAGTGGATGGGGCCCAGGGAGACAGAGAGATCTTTTCATCTCGGAAACTCCTTGTCCTTCCAGATTTGACAGAGAAGCCCCTCCTCCAGGAGGTCTTCCATACACCTATCTGTCAACTGGATGGAGGTCTCTTCTTTTGTGCTTTGTTGCCCTGCCATGTCCTTGTCATCCTGCTTGTTTGTCATGCTGTATTTTATTCATTTATTTTTTTAGTACCAGGGATCGAACTTGGGACCTTGTGCTTGCGAGGCAGGTGGAGGCACCACTGAGCTAAATCCCCGGCCCTGTCATGCTGTATTAAAAACACTGTCTGCTTACTGACCACTACACCCCATTGTAAACCACATATGGGTGGACTCCATGTCTCCCTGGCTCACAATTGAGTCCCCAGGCACTAACTTCGGGCTTTGCTGGGCTTTTGTTTTCCTTTGTATCAGTCTCCTTAGCTGGATGAAACTGTATGGTCAGGCCATCTCTGTTTCCCTGGTGCCCAGGGTGGAATCCAACCAGGCTTCTGAGAAATGTGTGCTTGGCTCAGGCTTCCAGGCTGGTAAGGACACTGGTCAGCCAGCTCTCTTGAAAGGCCTGGAAGGGGAGAAGAATGTCCCTTACATTTGGATATCTGCCTCGCACTCCCGGTCCATCTGTGACACAGCATCATTGGTTTCCAGGTCAGGATACGGGGGCTTGGCAGTGTACTGGTTGAAAACTGTAGGGAAGACCTGAGTTAAGGCTTTAGATTGTCCGTCCACCTCTTCTTTCTATTACAAGATGCTCTCTGTAACCCGTATAGATTCCTATTTTTTAATTCCTGTCAGACTTTTTCCTGCTAACATTGCGGGGTGGGAAGGAGGATAGTTCTCTTCCTTGAGGGGTCTCAGGGACTCCCGCGGAGAACGCATTCAAAGGACAGGAGACCACCGAGATGCGCAGGCCTCCGAGCTTCCTAGAAGAAACCGGAAGTCGTTCCCAGCGTGCAAAGAGCACGGAGGGAATCGCGTCCCGCGTCCTTTGGTTCCGGAATCCTCCGCTGACTCAGGTTGGGGTACAGTTGACAGCTCCCGTGTCCCATGACTAGGAGACGGCCCGAGGGAACGGCGAGGCTGTGTTGGGAGTCACCGAGGTCCCTGGGTGGGGGCTTTTTCTGTGGCCGCGGCGTCCCCTCTCTGGGGTCTGACCCAGCCACATCACCTGCCCGGTCTGGCAGCCTGTGACCTGCGAAATGGAAGGGACATTTTCAGGCCGTGCTGCCCACAGCTGTCAGACGGCGGGCTTGTTAGAATCCTGGAGTGCAGAGGGATCTGCGGAGGCCTCTGTATCTGTATCTGTCCCCCATGATCTGTCATCCTCAAGCCAGGGTCGAACTTGATGCACAATTGACCTTTTTACATACAGCAGTGTGTACTGCATTTCACGTATAGTAATTTCTAAGTTATCTTTATATGTGCGTGTCTGTGTGCTTGTATATAACCTATCTGTATAATGAGATTTATTATAAGGAATCGGGCGCACTTCATTATAGTAACTGACAAGGGTCCCAATCTTCTGTTGGTAAAATACCCAAGAAAGCCTGTGGCGTCGTTCAAAGGCCTAAGAACCAGCTAACTGGTGGCGTAGATTTGAATCTGAGTCAGAAAGCCTGAGAACCAAGAATGCCAAAGGCAGATCAGTGTTCCAACTCAAGCAGTAAGGCAAATAGCAAATTCAAACTTCCTCTGTGTTTTCATTCTATCCAGGTCCTCAATGGCTTGACTCATGTCCCTCCACCTTGGGGAGAGCCATCTGCTGTATTCAGTTCAGTTCAAACGCTAATCTCCCCTGGAAACTCCTCATAGTCATACCCAGAAATAATGGTTACCCTGACATCTGGGCATCTTGTAGACCAGTCAAGTTGACACATACAATTAACTACCATAATATCTGTTATATCCTGGGTGGGGATTTAGCTCAGTGGTGCCACCACCTGCCTGCAAGGTTCTGAGTTTGATCCCCAGTACCAAAAAAACCCAAAACCAAACCAAAACAACAACAAAAACCAAATATCTATTATATCCTAAAGATTGAACACCAAACCATATTTGAGAATCCAGCCACCTTTTATTAAGCCAGTCTTTAGCCAACTAATCAAGCAAATAATTAGTCAAAGTAAAAATATCTGAAAAGTTTACTCAAAGTAATTAAATCAACCCAATCTAAAAGTATATTCTCTGGGCAGGTGATTTAGTTCAGTGGTTCTGCCGCCTGCCTCACAAGCACAAGGAACCGAGTTCAATCCCCAGTACCAAAAAAAAAAAGTCCTAAAAGTATATTCTCTCATCAAAAACCTTGAGCCCATCACTATGCATATTCTTTGGACCTAGTTTACAGAGTTCTCATAAACTCCAAACAGACCAATACCTTCTTAAGAAAATTGTATTATCTTCCATCTTTATTTTCACCACTCTCTGGCCGAACTCTGCTGAAAGCAATAAAAGTAAGGAGCACACACCAAAATTCCGAGTCATTCTTGTCACTTCCTGTAACACTACAGCTTTGTGCAGGATGTGATTCATCCCACACTGGGCTTATGTGGCTCAGGGAATGCTTTCCCACCATATAGCTGGGAACAGTAGCAACATTGGGAGGCAGCAGGGTTTCTCAGCCCCAGCCCTTTTGGATGGGAAAGTTCTTTGTTCTGGAAGCTGTCATGCACCTGTAAGACGTTTAATATCATCCTTGGTCTCCATGAATAAATCCCAGTAGTTCCCCTTCCAATTTTGACAACGTCAAATACCTACAGATTATGGTAGATTGCCCCCCAGGGAGCATAATCATTCTTAATTAAGAACCACTGCACTACAGTTTTTAAATATGGTTTAGTAGGAGTTAGCTGCGTTGTCATATCTGCTTCTGCATCTAATGGGTTGGGGTATGACAAATATGTAGGCTTCATACATGCCACTGTTCATTTGTGGGAGAAAGATGAAAAGGGGAAAAAAAAATTAGCTCTTGGGGAAAACAGTTTGTGAATTTCTAGGAAGAGACTGTGGATTCTGTGACCTGCTGAGAGGTTGCAGGATTAGGCCACACTTTGAGAATTCTTGCTCCCCAGCCGACCAGACCCACACTCCTCTTCTAGGAGATTTACATGGCCATGTGATGCCCAGCTCTCAGGCGGTGTCTCCCTGTCCGCCGACCCAGGGGAGCCTGCAACAAGCTGGCAAAGGACGACCTCGCAGCTGGCTCCCAGTCATAGCAGTGGCACCCAAATTTCGAGGGTGGTCCTTGTCACTGACATTCACCAGCAGAAACTGGGTGCTCCCACCTCCCGTGTTCTCCTGGGGGTCCTCCCAGCTCCACAGCCCTCACGAAGCTCCTCCTTCACGTATCCTCTGCTTCCTCATTTCTCTGTGGACCCTGCGTGTCTCCCCTATTCCAGCTCCAATCTTCTCACTTGGTTTTTCCCAGTGGAGTGTTTAGGAAAGCCATTATTCCTTATCCCGTTGATTGGCTTTCGTTAATAAGCATCTTGATTTTCTAGACAGATGTCACTGATGTGCAGGTTTGAGAATCTAGTTTGGATGTCAAACTAAATATTGTTTTCTCTTCTTTGGATTTCTGCTGTAACAATGTTAAATTCTCCTTGCACTGCCTCTGACTGAAGAGGTGAAGGATAGCTCCATAGTAGAATAGAGAAAAAATCAAGGTAATGAACATTTAAAGCGATCACTGCCAAGAGTGGGTTGCAGACTTCAGACCTTGATTTATTCATCCAGTGAATGGCCCTGGTGTCTTTCCCTACAAACAGGGCAGCGATGAGAATGGAAGCCAGATCCCCGTCCATCCATCCATCCATCCACCCATCCTCTCAGTTGGCATGAGGGCTCCTAGTATGTGTTGGTAACAGGGTGGCAACAAAAGACAAACAAAACAAAAAGCTCGCTGGTACTGTTCTCATATGGCTTACCTTCTAGTGGAAGTGACAAACAATAAACAAATTCAGTTATTTAAAATGCTGTGAAGAAAAGAAACATTCTAAGATGAAAGATGGCTTGCTGACCGCACTGGAATGTCTTCTGCCACACCCCATAGCTCTATGGCTCTTGGCATGTTGCTGGCTCCAGTGGTCCTGAACTGAATTAGAAGAGGGGAAAGGTGGATTAGCTCACTCAAGCAAGTCTAATGTGTGGGTGTCTTAGGCTGAGATTTTTTTTAATCTTTCACCCTTGTGAAAGCTGCTCCTGTCTCACCTCCCCCCAACCAATATTCTCTAGGTTTCCAGAATGGGATTCCAACTTAAAGGTACATGTGATTTTAAAATTCCAAAAAGAGGAAAGAGTTTACTGCTCTAGGTCCAGGAATGGTGTGAAAAAGGGTACTCTGTTGAGTTTGGGGAACTAATGTATTCTACCATCATGATGGGGTTAATTTAGTGCCAACCTGTACGACGCCAGGGTTCTGGTCACACATTGCTTCGGGGTGTGTTTGTGAGTGCATGTTCAGAAGAGGGTGGTGCTTGACAGGGTGTTTGAGTAGGGCAGATGGCCCTCCCCAGCGCCTGTGAGCATGGTCCAAACTGTTGAGGGCCTGAGGAGAACACAAAAACAGAGGAAGGTTGAATTTGTTCTCTATCTTAGTCCAATTATGTTGCTCTAAGTAAATACTTCAGATTAGGTCAGTTCTAAAGAAAAGAGGGTTCTTAGGCTTATCCAGGATCAGGTGCCTGTATCTGCTCATCTTCTGGTGAGGGCCTCATGGTACCTTGTATCATGACAGAGAAGTGGGAGGCAGGTGTGTATGGAAGGAGAAGGGGAGGAGAAGCAGAGGAAGAAGGGGAGGGGAGGAGGAAAGGAGGAGAAGAAAGTGGAGGGGAAGAAGGACGAAGAAAATGAAGGAGGGGAAGAGGGAGAGGGAG
>NW_004624730.1:75836252-75869284 GCF_000247695.1 Heterocephalus glaber
GAGAGAGAGAGAGAGAGAGAGAGAGAGAGAGAGAGAGGAGGAGAGGCTTGCGTTTCAACAGCCCACTCTTTCGGTAACTAATACAAGCTCTGAAGTCCTGACTTGGTCCTGGTGGACCTAAACCAGCTTGGAGAGGACTAGGCCAGTCTCCTGGAAAGGACAGCAATCTATCCATGAGGGTGGCAGACCCTACCTTTTGAAGGTCTCCCCACACTCCCCACCACTACTTTGGGACCAAACCGTCATCACACAAACTTTAGGTAGACAAGCCATAAACAATAGCGCTGCTTGCATTGGGATATTCGTCTTCTCCTGCCATCTGCACTTCTGGCCCCTAGGATTTCAGACTTGGACTGTGGGCTACGCCACGGCTTCCCGGATCTCAGCGCTTCAGGTTCTCCCAGTAGATTTTCCAGGTCTCCCATTTTCAGGTGACAAATGGTGGAACTTGCTCACCTCGGTAATCACATGAGCCAATTTCTTATAAGTTGACCAATTACAGTGAATGTTGTCCATACATCGGTGCTGACTTTGACATTGCTATCAGCATATATATCATCCACTGGTTGTGTTTCTCTGGAAAATCATGACCAATACAACCATCCTTGTAGGATTTTTAAAAAAGATGTGGCCAAGGGACACTGAATGCTGGTGCCCTCCTTTCTGGTTCTGTGGAGGCAGAATGACAGAGAAGTCTCAGTGCTCAAGCAGTGATGAAAGAGGAGTTTGGTGCCATGGCCTCTTTCTGGGACAGTGTCCCTAGCCTAGGTTATCAGTGAAGTCCCCTCACAGTGGTGACAGCAGCTAAGGAGTAAGGTCGAGCTGTTGGGTGGTGATGACTGAGCCACAGCAGCTTGGTGCAGAGCCAGAGGTGTTTAGGGCACACAACAGCACCCCCCGACCCTGCAGGCCTGTCCATCCCACAATGACCGGGCACGTGCTGGGCTTGGAAGGGGCCAGAGATCCAGGGATAGTGCTCCCCAGAGCATGGGAGACCATGATGCATTCAACCCTGTCGCTCTGCCCATTTGCTGTGTGGCCTCAAGCATGGGCTGCATCAGTCTGAGCCTCCGTCTGCTCTGATGATTTCTGATCCTTCGGAGGCCACGAGGAAGAAAAGGGCTAACACCCCGAAGGACCGCACCACAACGCAGGGGCATGGCAAGGTCCGGGGAGTATCGACTCCTTTCCCTTTTCCTTGTGTCTGCCAGGAGATGCTGGCCATGCCAACTTTGCTCACCCAGAAGGATGGGTGTGAAAACCAGGAACAAAGGAGATGAGGTTTAGGTTTGCAGAAATGGTTAAGACCAACTGGCTCCAGAGCCACAGGGGCCCTGCGGAGCTGCTGCTGCTGCTGGAGTCAGGCCAGTGGACAGAGCGTGGGGAATTCATTTATGTGGGCTTCTCTTTTACAGGGATCAGCATAGCAGCCCCAGAGGCACCATGGACAGGAGAGCAGCTGCCGCCTGCGCTCCTGAAGGGAGCAGTGTCCCCTGGCTGAGATGGTGATGTCCAGCAGCTGCTGTGAGCCCCCGACCTTGCCGGGCTTGGGAAGAACGGGAAGCGGAGCCCGGGTTGACAGTGCCCTCATGTCCCTGGCTGCCTCTGTGGTGGACACTGGTTCATCCAGAGGATTGGATTTGACAGTTCTTGGGGTGCTTTTGTATCATTTCCTTTGCTGCCTATGTAGTACTCACTCATTGAAATATTTACAATGTGAAGAAAAAATAAAATTAAGCCCCGAGTATAACCCGTTAACCTTTTGGTCTATTTCTTTTTTTTTGGTTTGTTTTGTTTTGGTACCGGGGATCGAACTCAGGTCCTTGCGCTTGTGCAGCAGGTGGCAAAACCACTGGGTTTATTTCTTTCTTTTTTTTTAGGTACCGGGGATCAAACTTGGGTCCTTGAGCGGGTTTATCTCTTTTTTAAAAATAAGTTTTATTTTATCCCATCCCCCCCCAAGTCCCTTCCCCTCCCTATGTACAAAAGTTTTGTTTCCATTTTTTCCTTCTATTTTCACTTTGTTTTCCTTGTCCCTTCCTTGGTCTATTTCTTAGCTATTTTGAAAAATGCATAGACAGAAATTCACACCGCCCCGTGTGGCGCTTGTGTCTCCCGACACTCCCGTGTGAAGGCTTTGGCGCCAGCTGGTGGCGTGGTTGGGAAGTGGGCACAGTGGGAGAAGGCCAGGTCCCCAGGGAGGCACCTTCAAAGGGGACCGAGGCTCCTGCCCCTTCCTCTTCCCCTCTCTGCCATGAGGTGAACAGTTTTCCCTTGCCATATGCAGCCCCCAGGCAGCAGGGCCAAGTGGCCGGGACCGAGACCTCTGAAACCATGAGTCCGTAGAAATCGTTCCTCCCTTTAAGTTGTTTATATCAGGTGTTTCACCACAGTGATTGAAAGCTGACACAGGCAGGTCTCTCTCTCTGCCACCTCAGACCCCTCACCCAGCTCCACTCTGATCACTCTGGGGACAGAAGGGCCAGCAGTCAGTCTGAGATGGAGAACGAGTTGTCAGCCAGGCAGAGAACAGCTTTGAAGTCCAGGCAGTCACGTGTCTGGAATGTCCTCCCCAGGGCCTTCTTATGAGGCCCCTTGCTGCCACCCCCACCTCGGTGTGCATGTCACCCCGGGATGGGTTCATCCAGCCTTCAGAACTGCACCGAGAGCTCCAGCTGTGCCGTGCGTGCCCTGTGAGAGCAGTCTCTGCCGCGTCTGTAAAGGCAGCGCAGTCAATTACTTAAACACTTAGCAACGTGTGCGTAGCCACGCTCATAATCTTCCATTGCTGGACACAATACCAGACACCCACAACTATTGTTTTCTTTGGTTGCTTGTGCCAATTAAATTATTTATTGAATTAAGCTTAGATCTTAAAAGGATTCCTATAACACATTCATTTAAATCAATTTAATATCCCAGAAATGACAAGCAGGTTAAATACCACTTTCATAACTATCATTTTTAAAAATCAATAAGGTCAGTCAGTTAAAATTCCAACGAGGCAATGTACCATTTACTGCCATCCTGGCTGAAAGGTCGCGCTCGCTCTGACTCATACCTGGTGATACTTGGTACAGTGTTTTCCTCATCTTCTTGTTCTCCAGACTCTCACTTTGTAGAAAATGATGCAGAAAGCACACTGCTGTTCTTTACATGAAAACATTAAACAGTCAGCCGACACAGGCAGTTCGTTTCTGGATGACCAGTCGTTAATGATGTCTTTATCACACACTATCGGTTACCTGCTATACATTTCTCGCCCCACGTCGCCTCACACTCTTCCCTCTGTCCATAATCTGTGCTGAGGTTCTGTGGTAGTTTGCCAGTTGTAAAACCCTGACTAGCAAGGAATTTCTGTGATTTACAGCAAGCTGCTCTCTGGCACGAACATCATACAAGTTGTTCAGATTTCTCACCTCACAGAAGGAAGGGTTTAACTGGCTCGGGTTTTCAGGGACATCGTGCTGGAAGGCGTCAAAGGAGGGGCAAAGCTGCTCAGCTGGTGGTGGCCGGGAAGGAGTGTAAGAGACAGCGCCGGCCGGCCGGAGACGGAGGGGCCGGGGCCCAGCGCCGGCTCCGCACCCCCGAGACGCACCCAGAGTGCGCTTTCCCTGTGCCCAGGCGTGTCTCAGTCCAGTGAAGCTGCCGAATCAGGGTGGGCAGTCACAGGAAGCGAGGAAAGGACGGTAGACGTGAGTATTTCACCTCAGTGCTGCTTCTAACGGTGTTAAACCTCGAAGCGTTTTAATACTATTTTTATTTTATTCAACCTCGGTTTTTAAGGCGTTGCTATCTCTCGGGAGTGAAGACACTTCGATGTACTGCAGATCATTCAAATCTTGTTTTCATATTTGCTTGGAAGGTTTCTAAAGAAGTGGGCCGGTCTCCCACCTGGATCGTCTATTTCTTTTTGTAGAGCCGTTAGTATTTCCCTTAGATGTTGTCAGGCTGTGCCGATAGGTGCAGGGGTGAGTGTAAATTTCTGACACACTCAATACACTGTTAACTGAGCACAGAGCACCCGGAACACCGGGCGCTGTCCAAGGTCCTGGGATCACAGCCACATACGGTCCAGAGGCGCCTCCTAGTGGACAGAAAGAGAAAACAAACAGTGCCCAAGAAAAATCTCCGGAAATAAATAAGTAAGGCTCTGGGAAGAATTGTCAGTTCTGTTTTCATCATAACTCAACATTTAACAGGCCGATATTAGTAGTCAAGACTGTCACCAGGCAGGGTCCGGTGATGGCAGTCTTGACTAACCCTACCCATGAGGCAGGTTACAGGTTCGCTGACTTCCATCGCAGAAAAATCATTATCAAGATACCTCCATAAGAGGCATAAAGAGATTTATTAGGCCGAATTTTAAAAGTGCACATTCAGAGAAACAGTATGAGAGGGAAGTAGAGAGAGAGGGAGGGAGGGAGGGAGAGAGACCTTATTTTCTGGAACTGGGAAAGTTTATGGTTCTCTCGAGGAAGTGGAAATCTATGGAATTTGTGAGTCTATAGGAAGCACCTTTTCTTTCTTTTTTTTTTTTTTTAAATCGGGGATTGAATTCGGGACCTTGTGCTTGCAAAGCAGGTGTGGCGCAGCCTTTTCTTTACCAACTAAGCTAGTTTGTGAAATTTGTGTCTGTAAGAAATTTTAGTGGATGGGGCTGGCAGGAAAGAATCATGGTTACCTGAGGATACCGATGTGGGTAGCCTTGGGTAACTTCGACTGTGTCTTGGAAGTTGCAGTCTTGTTAAAAATATAATTTTTAAATTATAGTTTTTCTTGTCTCCTTTTTCCCTATCTTTATTTCTTCTATCCTACCTCAAGACGTTTAGAAGTTTCTAAAAGTACCTCATAGACTGGATGACAATTGCAATAACCCTTATGCTCCTGGGTCCACAGGCGTCATCTTTAAAACTCATCCTCCTGTCTCAGGAGGAGCCATGGAAACTGAACACAGAATGGAAATAGGCTTCGAATGTGGGATAGGAGCATCCCAGGCAGAGGGCATAGCAACGCTCAAGGCACTGGCGTGTGGCTCTCTTGGTGAGATCAGGGAGATCCTGGACAGAAAGTGACAAGAACCAAGAGATAAGTGTGTTCAAAGTGACCAGGTTTCACAGTGATGTGTCTTTTGCTGTAACAACTTTTAAAAATTAAGACATTCACTGTGTTTGCTGACCACTGCTTGTGATCTCTCTCCTTTCAGTGTCTAAGAAAGGCCACATCCATGAATAGTCCTGGGCTCAGGGTGGCCCAGGGGAAGCCATGGAGGTTTCCAGTTCTGACACTGCTGCCTTTGCCCTGAGCCCTGTGATTCAGGTGGCAGTGAAGGTTATAGCTCAGCTCCCACCCCTTTCTTCTGTGTTCAGGAAAGTGGCTGACTGCCAAGAACCGTGGTTCCCCAGTGAGTCAGAGGAGATTCGGTGCCCCACTTACCTACCCCAAGGCCAGGTGCAGACCCTCAGTCTCCGATGCTTTACTTCTCAAATGATTAGCTGACTTGCTTGCTCTCATGGATCCAGGGTGACAAAATGCTCAACAAATTGTAGTCAGGCCTCTCTCTTTTCCCCTGGGCCTGATTTCTCTTTTTTATTTTTTATTTTAATTTTTTTGGTACCAGGATCGAACTCGGGACCTTCCGCTCTCGAGACAGGTGGCAGCACCACTGAGCTAAATCCCTGGCCCCGAGATGTACAAAATTTGAAGCCACCACATTTCTTATTGTTTTTAATAGCATTTGTTTATAAAACATATTAAAAGACTGGTTAGTAATTTAGTCTTGGGGTTTCTTTTAAAATGGAGAATAGGGGAACTAGTTAGGAATTCACAAAAAATATTTCTGCATGATATGTTGATTCTAAATTCAAAAGACAATTCCACATCAATCCTGTAAACTACATATGAATACCTTATTTAAGGTATTGGTTAACATTTTTTAAAAATCCTCATTTCTTTAATAAGTATGTTAGACCCAGCGAGAGAGAACCAACCAGAGACCGATATTAAATCCACACAGGAGTTTAATACCGGCCGGGACCTGAGCTGAGCATCAGACTCCAGCCTCGACTGGGGGTTGACAAACATGTTTTATACACCTTTGAGGCCAACAGTTTCTAGGCCACCCTATGGGATAGAACTAGTAAAGCAAGTGAAAGGTACAGAAGCAGACAGTCCTGCCATTAGAACATTTGTAAAACAATAGTTGATTAGTTGTTGTTTCTAAAGAGACTAAGGGGAGGATGTTTCTTCCTCCTCCTGAGTTCATCTAAAGGGCAGGCGGGTGGGTCAAGCAGCAATATGGAGTCTGTTTTGCTAACTAGGGTCCTTCAAGTACTATACATGGTTCTTCAAAGCCAATTGTAGACATGGTATACTCAGTCCAGCTTGTTGGGGTCTGGAGGCTCATTTTTATGTGACTATCCAATTTAGAGTTAAATGGCATAAAAAAAATTAATGTCATGGGCAGCATAAATCAATTCCTCAGATGATACAGCTTCCAAGCTCCCATCATTCTGGTTCCCTTTCTGTTTGCTTTCACTTACATACTCCTTTCTCTTAAAGAAGCAAAAAAATACATAAGTTCAACAAAATGCTGAAAGTCACAGTTCGTACATCAGTGAATGAGAGTAGCTTTGTCCTTTGAAATTATAGTCCCTTTCATCATGATAGGGAAAAGTTTTAGATAAGTTAATAGATTGAATATTAAGGTAGTTGTAGAAGGAAAATAAGTAATGTGTTTTTTCAAGATTTGCTTTTCCCATAACTCTCCTTGTTTAAGGTGAAGGTAATCTGACTCTTTAACCAGTAACTTCATTAACCTAACAAAGTTGCAATGCCAGGGTGAATTTACAATGTATATGTGCCTATCTTGTGCCTGTGCCTTGTAAATAGGAACTGGAATTGTATTTACACATCAAAGACCACTAGGGTTGAGATAATGGCTAAAATGGATATAAAAATGGAAACGCCAAACAAAGGGGTGTGTGGATACTAACCAGACCTGTTTCTGGCATTCCCACCCACTCGGGAGAAAAAA
Organism: Heterocephalus glaber; assembly: GCF_000247695.1. The sequence goes on from NW_004624730.1 coordinate 75,843,289, forward strand.
TTTTATTATTTTACCAGAAATGTGTGTCTCCGTGTATTTCTTTCTGAGATTTCTGGAACAATCACAGATATTTCCTTCATTCTGGGTCAAGGCGAGGTAAAACAGGAAGAATAAGATTCCCAAATGCAGAGTCTTGAGTTATGAAGTATCCAGATGAATGTGCGTGAGCATGCTGCAAAGCTGCCTTCTGCTCAGCATGATCCCGGAAGTCCTTATTAAGAGAGGGCCTGGACAGCGCAATGCTAGCTCCAGGATGATTTGCTGAAGATTGGTTCTGCATAAGTAATTTTCTTTTTTCTTTGTCCAGTTCTGCCAAGATTGCAACTCTATTTTTGTTTTGAAAACCTTGTCCTGAAGGGTTTGCTGCCATCTTCCTATTTTGTTTCAATTGTGCTCAGTTGCAAATGATCAGCCCTTTACCATTACCTAGGACAGGAGGGAGCCCTGGGGATCACACTGTCAGATCTTGGTGGTCCCCATCTTCCCGGGCCTGATTTCTGCCTGCCCCTCAGCCAGAGTGAGTGTGGAGAATGGAACAGGCCTCTCCTCATCTTTTGGCGTCTGACAACCATGGGAGGCCCTGCTGGTTACTTCCCTGAGTTTGTCCAGCTTCCCTTCCAAAGACTCTGGTGTTTCTGCCTCCTCCTTATTTACAAAAGCAGAGGTTCCGGACAGGGATTTAGCTCAGTGATTTCAGTGCCTGCCAAGCAAGCACCAGGTCCCAAGTTCAATCCCTGGAACCAAAAAAACAAAAACAAAAACAAAAATAAAAACAAAAGCAGAGGTTCTTCTGTTGGATTTGGGGACCATGTGGTCATGTAACCCCGTCCCTATAAAGAAAATGACAGGCTTTTTCTCCTGTAAGAGGCTAGAGCCATTCTCCTTTCCTAATTAAAATTTTAAAATGAAAGAGCACATTTTTCTTTTGAAATCCACCAAGGGAAAACCTGAATAGACACCTGCTGGCTTTACTAGAGATAGACCCCATGCATAGGCCCCCTGGACACTATTAAGTTGCCTTTTATTCAGGATTAGGAGAAAGACTTGTTGGCCTCAAACTGGTTGAAGCCACTTACCTGGACTTGCACGTGTGCATTGAGCTACATTTTGGTGTCAGAGGGCCCCAAACTCCACCCTCAGGCCATGCTAACAGCCCTGTTCCCAGAACACACATTCTGCGGAGAGCCGTGAGGTCTGTTCACACATGCTCCATCCATGGACTGCTTCGCCTTTCCTTACCTCCAATCCCCTCTCTTCATACTTCAAACCAGCCCGTTTTCTTCATCTCGTAAATACCCACAAATCCTCTTCTTGGGGGCGGATTTGACTCCAGTGGCTTGAGCTCCTCGCTTGGGGCTGCTTACTGAGCCAAAATCCTTCTCTTTTGCGAAACTCCACTTCAGGGATTGGCTTAGTGGAGGCAGACAGACAAGTCTAGTTTGCTAATGATCAAAGCGCCCTCCCTGTTACAACAGCCCCTGCCCCCCACTGCAGTAATGCTTTGGGATAAAACTCTCTCTACTAAGTCCAGATCTATTTGTTATTTGACAAAGAAGTGCTATCTATAAAGAAATATTTGGACAGAGACTTCCTTTGCAATAATCTTTCGGAATTAATGTCTATCTTCACGGTTTGTTTTGCTGTGGCCATTTCTCACCGCATCAGCTCTTTCAGTTGACAAATGCACCAGGCTCATGACCACCGTATGAAGCTCTCTCACCTGAAATATCTCTTTTCATCTCTTTTCAGGTGGCCTCACACCTGGCCCTAACCCTGACCCGCTCATTGTGCCTTTGGTCTCTGGCATCCTTGTCCGTACCTCTGGTGCCCACTGCCACAGCTTAGTACCAGTCTGTGGGCCGAGGATCATCATGGCTTAAGTTCTAACCCTCAGGAGCTCCTCTTATCTCTAGATTGTGGGAAAATTTCTGTGCTGAAAACCTTTTGATCTGGAACCCATATTTGGAGGAAAGCAAAAGACCAGGACTCACTTCAGTCCTGAAGTGGATGCTGGGCAGGTACTTTAGAGGAAATACTTCACCTTTAAGTGACGGGTCCTTCAAAGTTGTTTTTTTGTTTCATATGAGGCCTCCAGAGAAACAAAATTGCCAAGTGACCGGACTCACTGTTTTAAGATGACCTAAAGTAAACGTTCTGCATTATGATACTAAATTCTCCACCCAGGAGGCGTTCCCATCCATCCTTCTTGTACAAAGCAGTGTGACCTCAGTCTGAGCATGCTCAGGATTGGGCTGCCCACATGGCGATGATAAGTTTTTCCTTATGAATATGCATGAGTTTCCCCAATAAAAGCCCTTTGCTGTCCTTGTCTGGGAAGACACTGCTTTGAGAATTATCTCTAGTACTTTCACTACTTGCTGCAAGTAATAAACTTATCTTCATTCTTTTATTTCCTGGCTGTGCACTCTCCAAGTGGTGAAGCCATGGCCTTGCTTTTTAGGTCTCCCTGGATCCAGGGCTGGAATTCCCAGCTTCAGGACTGCTGTCTGCCCTACCTGCTGGGTGAGATGGGAATATTGAAGCAAGCAGCCTAATTTCTCAAACTAGCTGGGGAGTATGCTTTCTCCTGGGCATTCTCATCTAAGATGAATGTTGACAAAAGCCAAAATTAACCAAAAGACTGATCAGCCTGGAGGGGAGGCTTCAGAAGGGCAGTGTGCTGCTCTTCAGAGGTTTCTCGTGGGTCATGAAGACAGCTGTCAGTGGCTCTAGAAGGTGACCATCGATTGACAAATTGCTCTGCTGCTGTCCTAGGGCTCTGTAGACCTTGCTGTGCAGCCCCTGGTGTCCCCTACCTGCTCCAGGGACAGGGACCTGGTCACCCAACTCCTAAAAACCTCTACTGATCTCTCTTCACTCACTCATACTCTTTTAGCAGGTTGCGGCCTGAACACCCGGGGACCAATGGCTAAAATCCAGGGAGTACAAGTGGCAGGAGGAAGAGCAGCACTCTTGTCTTGTATCTCACTATTAGCATCGTGGTGTCGCCATGACAGTGGCACAGCCATTGCCCTTTTAGTTGCTAATAATATGATTAAATTAAAAATATACAAAATGTTCATTTCAAGCTGTATATGGTGGTGCACATCTATAATCCCAGCATCCTGGGAGGCTGAGGCAGGAGGGTCAACAATCGAACCCAGCCTGAGTAACTCAGGGATTTAGTGAGACCCTGTCTCAAAATAAAAAAGGGATGGGGATGTAGCTTAGTGTATAGGCCCTGGGCTCCCTTTCTGGTGCTGAAAAAAAATAGCTAGATGGTGATGATCTAGGTTTTGCTTTAATGCCCCAAAATTTCTATGGGGGTTCAGGCTACCTGAGAATGGGTAAGTTAGATAAATACAAATGGGTACACATTTATAAATAAATTCCTCACAGCTTAAAAATCTTTTCAGTGGCCTGGAATCATGTACTAAATTAAGTTGCATTCACTGGGTGTGCAGGCTGTTTATATGTAAGTTGAAGTACTGAAGCATTGTTGCTGAGCAGCAAGGTAGGGTCTGCCATGAGCTGAGCACCCTAACCCTCTGCCATGCCCCTCCAGCATCTGCTCCTGCTGTTCGTGGCCCTCGTTAGAACTTACAAAGGCACTTCCGTAGGGCTTCAGTGTCTAGACCGTTTTACTTATATGCTTTGGCTGTTGTTTACTAATCTGGCCCGTGCGCATCTCCTCACAGCCACGTAAGTACTGCTTTCATTTCTCTCTCACATGTGCATCCCGGGTTAGCAGGAAGCAGCCAGACTGAATGGCCAACTGTTGTCCCAGAGCCCAAACAAGTGAGAAGTTGTAACAGGGACCTTCGAAACTGCCTGTAATCCCCCTCCCTTCCCCCATAACTACTTGTGCCGGATGGATCCCCCTAGGCTTTAGTTAGCCAGCTGCAGGAGGTCAAAGTCCCTGGAGCTGGTTTGCCACAAGAAAGGAGCCACCCCTGTGGATGCAGAAGACCCCACCTGGTACACAGCTTTCCTGCAATTCCTTCTTTCTCCTCCCACAGAAACCCTGTGTGCACCCTGGGCCCGCTAAAGATAGAGCTCACCCTCACTCTTCTTCACTTCTGGCTCCTTTCGCTAGCTCCGATCTCCTGAAGTTCAGCTACCCCAGCACACCCACATGGACATTTGAATGTAGCAACACTGACACACAAGGCAGAAGGAAATTCCCCCCACTTTAAGCCTTACAAGAAGACTGCCCAATGTCCTGTCGTGTTAACCAATCTGCTTTTTTCCATTCTGTTACTTTTTCCTGCCTTAAAAAATGCATTGCTTTTTCATTTCAGTAGGAGCTATTATTATTATTATTATTATTTTATGGAATGAGACCCTCCTTCCTATCAGGTATACTCTTGAAATTGGCCTTGGCTCTCCCTTGCATTTTGCCCCTCCCTAGAGAAGCCACCTAGATGAAAATCACTAACCCTTTCTTAAGACTCACGGAACACAGATGGCCTTTGTACTGACCTTTAGTAACGACCTTCAAGGGGCCGGGGCCACTGTGATGCCCTGGAGATGACAGGAGCCTTCACTGACACAGCTCTGCAGCCTTCTCCCTCCCATAAACACTCTGTACCTGTAGTGAGAATTGTCCTCTGAGCCCTCTGAACATAACTCCATGTTGCGGTGCTGCCAGCTGTTCACTGTGCCCAGGCACGTGGCAGATGGTGGCACAACAGGGTTGTCCACGGCTGCAGCTGGACAGCGCTTCCTGACAAGGACTACAGGCAGACAGATCTGGGAAGAGCTGTCTCCTCCACTGTCCTCAGGGACACCCTTGAAAAATCCTGATGGCCTCCTACCTCCTCTTAGCTCCTCAGGATTGGGGCTCAGGATTTGGGTCTGGCAACACCTCGATTTATCAATTGCAAACATAATCAATTAGATCTATAAACTAAATTTCTTGTGATTTTGTTTTTTGACAGTCACTGGACTGTGAGAATGATTCAAGAATGTTGGAGTCAGGGGGGCCTTAGGGAGCTGGACGGCCACTATTTACCAGCCTGTGTATGAGAACTTTATGAGCTAGAATATGGTCTATTTTGGAGAAACTCCCATGAAAACTTCAAAAAATACTAAGAATCACAATGGCTGTCACTGTGTGCACAAAGTGAATCTCTCATTGCTTGTACCTGCTCCCACTACTTATAATGAATGCCACACACAGTGTTGCCAGCTTTTTGTTAGGAACCAGACTGTCCTGAATTTGCAGCCTGAGTTTTGACACTTACTCAACTCTATTTCTTTCTTTCTGTCCACCCCACCCTCACCCTGGCTTTCAGTACTGAGAACTGAACCCAGCACTGGACACTGAGCTGCACCACCAGCTCTATTTTTATTGAGACAAGGTCTGGCTAGGTTGCCCAGGCTGGGCTTGAGCTTGTGTCCCTCCTGCCTCCATTTCTTAGAACACTGGGTTTACAGATGTGCAAATGGGCTGCTTCAAACCATTAAGGCTCAGAGTGCCCAGTTCCTCGCCAGTTCTTCAAGTGCACTCTGAGCCTTAATGGTTTGAAGCAGCCTGTTTCCCTGAGCAGTTTCTATTCCTGAACAGGGATTTTTGTTTTCTGTGGAGCCTTCTCCTTGATCCTTTCTAGCCCTCCTTATTGTCCTGCCCACACCCCTGCTGCCCAGCCCCTCCAGTGCCAGCTAAAACTCCTGCTATCCCTCTCTTCCTCTGCATGGAGGCAGGACAGGAGAGATTTTGCACACTTCTGTGGTGGAAGCACCAAAGGCCTTGGCCACAGAGGCTCTTCCACTCACTGACCCTATTTCCTCGGGCAATCCAAACCAGCGTGTGGCTGGCAGTGCTAAGAGCTGGAGGAGCTAAGAGGGTATCAGAAAATGTTGCTTTCAACATAGTGTTTGGAAGCGTTTGCAGTTTCTTTCTGTAATTTCTGGTTGTCTGTTTTTCCTGCAAAGGTGTTGTGCTCTCCACAGTAAGAAACTGGGTGTCTGTGTTGGGAAAGGCAGGCACGTGGAGGCCTGCAATGCTTGAACAGTTGCAAAAGCATTCTTCCTACTGCCTGGCACGCGTCTTTACGGGAGGAGCAGAACCCTTGCTGCCATGGTTAGGGTGCAATCCTCCCCAATGCCTTCCTGCAGGCTCCAGGGAGCCCAGCGGACAGGAGGGAAACCTGGCCCCAAAGACCTTCAGACAGAGAAGCAGTGGTGCAGGCAGGAAAGGAGTTTTACTATCACGGGGAGAACAGAGGTTTACCAATGAAACAGCTCCCTTCAAAAAGGCCCACAGCAGTCTCACAGTCACACGGGAAGGACAGAGGCAAGGGCTGGGGTTTCCTTGGTTAGTGCCCCAGGTCGTCTTGGTCCTGCCCTGATCTGGCTGATCATTACCCCCCGCCAATCTCGAGGCAGCCATAGGGAACTTTGTTGGTGCCAAGACTTGTTGGCTGTGGCTTGGGTGGGGTAGTTTCTGTCCTGTGTCATATGTTCACCCATCAGACCTGTCTTTCCTTAGACCCAAAGTGACTGAGGGAAGCACAGGGCTGTGTTCCATCCCCAGCACACACCACATGGACTCACACACCACTCACACACTTACACAATCATAAACACACCCACCACACACATACAGCACACACAAGGGAGAACTCAGAAGGAAGAATGTCGACTGCAAGACGGAGTCAGAGAATACAGTGAGCTGGTCAGGGCCTGGACCTTCCTGCACCCTCAAAGAGTCTCGTTTGGGAGCTTCTTCTCCTGCTTAGGGTGTAAGACCGAGGGCCTTACCAAACGCTCCGAGGAGCTGACTACAGCGAAGATCACCCGGGAAGGAACACACTGGACAAGTTGGAAAGTAAAACAGACCTTTATGAGTCTGGCCAGACGGCACTTCCAAAGCAAAGTAGCTTAGAAAGGCGCCCGGCTCAGAGCCTGAGGTTCTTCTATAGGAGATGCTAGAGGGAAGTTGGCAAGCAGAAATACAGAAGCGAAACGCAGAAGGAATTTTTACAGATTGTTCTTAAGATAACATATTCAGATATGGAGTTGGGCAAGCATGACGGAACACTACGCACACAACAGACCTTCCTGGCACAACAAGAAGCACATTCCTGGAACTCGATGTCTACCTGGTGATCCGTAACAGAAGCAGACAAGTTGGGGCCCTATTACATGGAGTAACTGTTGTTCAATCTCACATAGGGGACTGATGTTTCCTGTCTTGCTGGTTCCATGCTGTCCCCAGCTGGGCTCCTCCCAGGCCCCGCGTCAGCCCGGAGTTAGCCGGGAGAAGACGAGACCACAGGCCTCCGGAGTCTTAGAGCGGCAGCCCAGGGGTACCCGGTCGCAGAGGGAGCGGGGCGGGATCTCGGGGCGGGAGGAATAGAGACGCCAGTCCTCCCGGGTCCCAGAGTGGTCACGCAGGGCAATGGCGGCGCCTGTGCGCGACCCACAGCAGAAGTGGCGGCAGGACGGGAGAGAGAGGGCAGTGAGCGGTACCGTGAGGCGGTGAGCGGTGGGTAGGGAAGACGGGGCTCGCGTGGGGTTGGCACGGCGGGGGCAGAGGGCGGGGACCGGGGGGTAGGGGCTTCCCGAGGGCGCGGTGGGAAGCTCTTCCCGCAGGGCAAGGGCGGGCTGGGGGGATGCAAGTTCCGGGCCTGAGAGACTGCGCGCCGATTGGACGAATCAAGGCCGGGGTCCTGGTCTCCGGGAGCGGGGCGTGGGGGTGCCGGCCTGGGATCCCAGCACTGTGGGAGGCTGACGAAGGAGGATCACAGAGCGACTTAGCGAGGCCCTCTTGTTGCGGCAGAGCGTAGCAGCTCAGTGCTGTAGCCAAGTGTCACGGCTAAGTGTTATAGCTCAGGGTTGCAACCAAGTGCCACAGCTCTGAGGCACAGCTGAGCTTTGCAGCTCAGTGTGGCGGCTCTGGGTCACAGCTCGCATTGTTTGAAGACTGGAGAATCCAATGGTTAGTAGAAGAGGTGGAGAAAGACCTTTATTACGCCAGCGAGAAATGAGAGCCACCTTATATAGGGATCTACAGAGTAGGCGAGCATGTTCAATGAAGCAGGGGGCGGAGTTACAGAACATTCCTGAAGTAAAGGGGCGGGGTTACAGAACATTCCTGAGTGGAGGCAGAGCCTAACAGAACATTCCTGAAAGGTCACACAGTTCAAACAGTCACAAACCTTTTTTTTGGTACCGAGGATCGAACTCAGGTCCTTCCCTTTGCGAAGCAGGTGGCAAAACCACTGAGCTAAATCCCCGGCCCATCACAAACCATTTTGATACACTGGGCAGGACCCCAGTAGCACAAGGTTACGTTTCCAAAACAGCATTCTGTGGAAAAAAAAAAAAAATGGAGGCAAGACAAGGGCCTGTCGCATTGTATAGCACCTCTCTATCACTACCTTAAAATAGAAATAAAATAGGGCTGGGGATGTAGCTCAGTTTGAAGGCCCTGGATTCAGTTTTTAGTACCAAAAAACAAAGACAAAACAACAAAAAGAAAACATGCATAAATATACACACTCATACTTGTACGTGTTTTGGTTATGAAGCTGGGTCACAATGCCATTACTTTTTAAACACTTTTTCATAGTGGTGTGATGGGACAGTCTTGGTTTATACTACCCACAGTTTTAACCACTGAAAAGTATATAATTTAATGGCATTAAGTAGATTCATAATAACTTTTAAAAATTTGAAATGGCAGAATGTATTTCTTTTTCCATTTTTCTTTTCCCCCCTCTGTCCTGGGCTTTGAACCCAGGACACATACTGGGGAGAGGTTGCTCTACCAATGAGCTGCACCCGAGCTCCATTTGTTCAATATTTTGGGTTTAAATTGGTCCTGTCGGGTTGGAGATTTAGCTCAGTGGCACTTTGCCTGCCTCACAAACACAAGGTCCTGAGTTTCATCCCCAGTACCACCAAAAATAAAAAAAATAGAAAGAAATTTGTCCTGTCATGACAACATCACTTAAACATTTTTTTTTCCAAGGATGAGTACAACATTGTGTTTGTAGTTTATCATTCTACACATTTACATTAAGCTGTAAGTGCTCAACAAGTGCTGTTTGTGCAGGAAAGTGACAAACTTTTATTTGTTAGGCTGGTTGTCCTTTCAAAGAAGAGCCAGTCTACAAAAATGCAGATTTTAAACAAAGGTTTAGCTCTCACCTTCAGCCATGGAAGTGTATACTAAAGGTGTTGCGTACATATGTATGTCTGACTGCATGTACTGGGACCGAAGAAGTAGGCTGCTATTTTTTTTTTTTTTTGGTACCAGGGATTGAACTTGAGACCTTGCGCTTGCGAGGCAGGTGGAACCACTGAGCTAAATCCCCGGCCCCTAGGCTGCTCTTGTATGCTTTCTCAGTGCCAAAGAAAGGCAGACAGGTTTATTTTACCAAAGAGATAGCATCACGGGGACTTTTGGAAGCTTTCACCTGCATTGCAATCTAGCTCTTGATTTCCAATCATTCTAACAGGCTGTGCTGGCTCAAAGTCCACCTGTCTTGTTGGGTTTTTTTCCATTCACCTCCACTGACCCCGCCTCACTTTGTTTTTCTATCCCTCAAGAGAAAAGGAGGGATAGGTGTTCCAATTTTCTATTTTCTTTTCCTTGTATCATTTCATTTCTTAATGTTACATAATGTGACACAGGCTTGTACCACAGGGTAAGAATAAAAGTTGTTGCCTTGTTACTTTTGGCAGCAGGTGAAAACAGCATGGACAGTTCAGAGTCCACTGCAAAGGCCATTTCTAAGCAATCAGAGACATCTGAGAGGTCATCAGAGGGACTCTTTGTGGTGGCTCCCGGACCAGATGCTGACGATGTCTACAAAGATACTTTAGAGCAGCTGGAAGGCCAGCCCTTAGAAGAAGAAGGGAGTGGACTGGAAAGTGATTTCTTGGAAATACCAGACAAGGATAAAAATTCCACAAAAGACAGATGTAAAGAATATATGGAAGTGAAGGGACATCCACATCTGTCCTCCAGCCCTGCACAACGCCTGGGAGCTCCAAAGGGACAGAAATTCTGTCAATGCGATGCGTGTGGGAAAGTGTTCAGTCGGAGTTCACACCTCCTTGGCCACCAGAGAATCCACACTGGAGAGAACCCCTGTGAGTGTAATGAGTGTGGCAAGACCTTCAGGCAGCCCTCTCAGCTCATTGTTCATCTCAGAACCCACACAGGGGAGAAACCCTACGAATGTAACGAGTGTGGGAAGACCTATCGGCACAGCTCCCACCTCATCCAGCACCAGCGGCTCCATAATGGGCAGAGACCTTATAAATGTAGCGAATGTGCAAAAGCTTTTAATCTGAGCTCTAAACTCTTAGACCACCAGAGAACTCATACTGGGGAGAAACCTTATGAATGCAAGGAGTGTGGGATAGCCTTTAGTTGGAGTAAAAGTCTTTTTTTTTTTGTACCAGGGATCAAATTTGGGTCCTTGCACTTACGAGGCAGGTGGTGGAACCACTGAGCTAAATCCCCAGCCCGCGAGTAAAAATCTTGGTCGACACCAGTTTCTTCATTCTGGGAAGAAACCTTACAAGTGTGCTGAGTGTGGGAAAGCCTTCTGTTCCAACAGAAACCTTACTGACCATCAGAGAATCCACACTAGGGAGAGGCCCTATGAGTGTAATGAGTGTGGCAGGGCATTCAGTCGGAGTAAGTGTCTTATTCGACACCAGAGCCTCCACACTGGGGAAAAACCATACAGATGTAGTGAATGTGGGAAAGCCTTCAATCAAAACTCAACTCATTGACCATGAGCGAATTCATACTGGAGAAAAACCTTTTGAATGTGGTGAATGTGGTAAGGCATTTGGTCTGAGTAAGTGCCTTGTTCGGCACCAGAGACTTCACACAGGTGAAAAGCCCTATAAATGCAACGAATGTGGGAAGTCCTTTAATCAAAACTCTCACCTCATTATTCACCAGCGGATTCACACTGGAGAGAAACTGTATGAATGTAGTGAGTGTGGGAAGGTCTTCAGTTACAGCTCTAGCCTTATGGTCCACCAGAGAACACACACTGGGGAGAAACCCTATAAGTGCAAGGAGTGTGGGAAAGCCTTCAGTGACAGCTCCCAGCTTATCGTGCACCAGAGAGTTCACACCGGAGAGAAACCGTATGAATGTAGTGAGTGTGGGAAAGCCTTCAGTCAGCGTTCCACTTTCAACCACCACCAGCGAACTCACACTGGAGAGAAGCCCTCAGGTCTGCCCTGTTCTTTAGGTGTTGTTCTTAGAGACCAAGGGACTTTGGGTAAAGCTACTTTGTCAAAAGTCTGTTCACCGTTATCTTCTCTTGGAAGATAAGCACTATTCCCTAGTGTTTTCTCTTGGGCCACTGAGGTGAGAGATTAATGCAATTCTTCCTCACTATTGTAGAATTAAGGACCAAACATTTCATTTACATGTGATTGGCCTCTTTCTTCCTTTAAGTATTTTAAAATCTCATTTGTTAGTATTCATCTCATCATGAATTGTATTTATAAGGAAGAATGAGTATATCTTTATTCTACTGTAGGTACTCAGTTTCATTACTTATGCAGTCATTCTATAGTCCCCGTCTACAGTTTTTGTATGAAGCCATCTGTAAGTCTTTTTCCTGCTTCTTAGCTGTCACTGTCCACATGTAGTTTTTAAACTTGTTCTCATCTTTAACCTCTGGTTTGTTTCTTATCCAGGAAAGCTGTTCTTCCTGTTTGCTAACCCACGCTCCCTTGCAGTGCCCAAGATCCACCTCACCTCTGGTGCTCTTCACATGCTTCGTGGTTCCTCTTGAGCTTCTGTTGACTGGACCTCAAGTTAAAAATTTTTAGTTGGCACTGCAATTACAACTGCTAAGTACTGTGTAAATTATCTTCAACTTAATATGTGTGAGTATACTTCATGATAACTTGAAAGCTCTTTAGAATGGGTATGGTATCTGTTTGTTTTTAAGAAGACAGTAGTTTTAGTACTCATTCTTAAATACATTTAAAAAAACTTTTTTTATTTTTTATTTTTGGTACCGGGCATCAAACTCAGGTCCTTGCGCTTGCAAGGCAGGCGGCGGAACCACCGAGCTAAATCCCTGGCCCTACATTTTTTTTTTCCTACATTTTTATTTTTTAAAAATAAGTTGTAAACTCAACTGCCAAATCTACCTTGATCTGTAAAGTTGCCTTCCTCTTATTCATTGGACAAGATGGTCTGAAAGATAGATGTGGCATCAGAGAGTATCACATACAGACAGCTCTCCTATATATTGTGTGCACCTCTGGATGTCTTACTACTGGTACTTTGGCATTATATAGCTAACGGATTTGTTTGTGAATACGTATGTATCTAGATGATAGGTTGGGTAATTGTGTCCCCCTGGGCCCTTTTTACTGTACATGTTGACTCAGGTTTTAAACTAGCTGACTGCATCCTGCTTCTTAAATAGATTTTACAGTCAGAAGTCCTGGATAATTGGAATTTACGGTGATAAGTTTTGTGACAAGCAATAGAGTGAAGCTAATATGTTTTCCTTATCAACTAAGCCTGTACATACAACTGGCATCTTCAAAATGAAACTGTACCCTTTTCTGGGCCATCTTTCTTTCCACAAAGTCATAAGAAATAGGATCTCTTAAACAATTTTCTGTGCTTCTAGTCATGTGTCAGTTGTGAGCCTGAACAACTTCCCTTCCACCCTTGTCATGGTGTCATGGGTCCTGAGGTCTTTTCTATGTGGTACATACTCTCTCTCTTTTCATCCTCCCTAACTTCCTTTTAACAGCATGGGATGAGCAAGGTGGCAGAGCTGGATGTGTAGGTTATGGGGACATGTCAGATTTGTAACCTGGAGGAGAGAGTTTGTGAACTGAGGTTTATATCTCTGTCAGTGGAGAACAAAGGAAGAGAATCAAAGTTTAAGAGTAAGAATGAGCCAGGTGTGGTGGTGTACATTTAATCCCAGCTACTTGGGATCCTGAGGAATCAGGATTATAAACTTGAAGCCAGTCTGGGCAACTCAGTGTGACCCTGTCTTGTGAGTGGGGTGGGGATTTAACTTACTGGTAGTATGCTTATCTAGCATGTGCAAGGTCCTGGGTTCAGTCCCCAGAGTTGCAAGGAAAAAAATAAGTGGGGAGTTGAGGTCTGATTCTGAGGGAGACGTCTCACAAAACTAGAAAGGCTTATTAGGGGCACAGTTTGTGGGTGGTCTAAAAATTTACTGAACTCAGGACACAACTAAATTTGGCCTTGGTGAATATGTTTTTTGTTTTGGTGAATATGTATTTTTAATCATATTTGCAGGTATATTTTTGTGTTTGGCTCTATATTACTTTTAAAAACATTCAGGCTGGATCAGGGGAGGGGGGTTCAGGGGACTAGAGCTATGTGTCCCATTTCCCAGAGAATGGCCTAAACCTTTATGAGCAAATGGCCACCCTTTCATGCTTAGTTGGACATTTCTGGTCATATCTTCAATATAGCCATCTACCTGCTTGATGCTGAAATTTTTTTTTACCTCTTGGTTTTTGTCTGCTCATTCCCAAGCACACTCTATGGTGGGTGGGAAGCAATGCTCGTCATTCCTCTATTAGCTCATTACCATGAGTCTGGTGCCTCACAGAAACGAATGGCCTGATACCTGGAGACAGCCTCAGGATCATAGGTGACGGAGAAATAGCTACAGTTTGAAAGCCATACTTTGTTTCTATTGGCCATTGCTAATATACACTTTATTATTTTTAAAATGTTATATTGGTATCCATTTAACCTTGTTAAATTTTTTCTTCTGCTACCCCGATTGAACTCAGGACTTTGTGGTTGTGAGGTAGGTGCAGCGCCACTGAGCTAAATCCCCAGCCCTGCTAAATTATTTTTAGTTTTAGTACTTTTTTTAGTTTTATATCTTAGCTTTTTTGTGTATGTATAAATAATAATTTGTTATCAATTTCCAGTCTTGTGTCTCTTAGGTTTGCACTGGCAAGTTGTTAAAAACGTAAGTTTTTGACTCTCGGACAAGATATTTTATAGCATTTTGCAGTTTCTTACAGTGTTTATTGTTGAATCCTGTTCAGAAGTTTCCTTTTCTTCCTGTTTCTACAAGAAGAAATGAGTGATTAAGAGCACAGATTTTGTGTTCAGCATCCTGCATGCAAGTTCTTGCCCTGCCAGTCTTTTAGGCATGTGACCCAGGGCAACTTTCTTAGCTTCTTTGTGTTTCGGTTCTTCCACCTATAAAATGCAGCTACCAAAAAAAAAAAATGCAGCTACCTCTCGGGTTGTGATTTATAGAAGATACTTAAAACAGTGCTTGAGACATGGTATATACTATGAAGATTATTTTACTTAAGAGTTTTTTATTTTAAATTAAGAAGGGTTGCTAAGTTCTGTTAAGCAAATTGTTATTGTATGGGCTATGTCTTTTTTGTAATTCATTTTACTGGTAAATTTCCAAATAATTGAATTTTTCTCATGCTTCTCAAATAAAATATATTTGTTCATAGTGGCATGTTTTGTGTTATTAAGTTCAGAATTGTGTCTAATTTAGTAATGTTTTGCTGGTTTTGCAAAATGAATTTGGGAGATTTGTTTTATCTTTTCATGCCGAGGAGAATTTGCATAAAGAGGGAATTATTACATAAAGGATTTTTAGGAATACTTGGGGCTAATTATTTTGGGTAGGGGATTGGGAGATACATATCTTTAGCAACTATTTTAGTCGGTTGAAATCGCTATAATAAAATGTCATAGACTGGGTGAATTGAACAACAGATTCCTCACAGTTCTGTGGGCTGAACATCCAACATTATTCTGCCATGCCAGACATGTTGGCACACACCTGTAGTCCCAGCACTCAGGAGGCTGAGGCAGGAGGATCACAAGTTTAAGGGGACCCTGGGCGATATAGTGAGTTCAAGACTATCTTGGACTATACAACATGGTCCTCTCAAAAAATAAAACAAAAACCAACATCAGTGTGCCAGCTTGGTTGAATGTTGGTGAGGGCTGTCTTTCTGGTCTTTGCCAGATGCCTACCATCTTGCTATATCCTCAGATGTCAGAATAAGACTTCTGATGCCTCTTTTACTTCTTTTAAGGGCAGTAGTCCTATCAAGGCCCCATCTTCAAGACCTAACCTCAGTTATCTGACTAAGGTCTTCCAAATACCAGTTTGAACAGAAACGTAACATTCCACTTTTGCCAGCCTTCCACAATGAATGTTGTCTCATACAAAATACATTTATTCCATCCCACCAAGCCTAGAAGTCTTATTTCAGTATCAGCTATTGAATTAGTTGGGGCTAGAGGAATGTAGGGAGCGAGGAAGGGGACCTTACCAGGACCTCTTCCTTGGGTCCTGGCCTCCTGTGAGCCATGACAGCACAAGGCTAATTAAAGAATAAAGACAAGAAGCGAGACAGAAGCTGGGTCTTGGGACTGATCAGTGCTGCTCTAGGCAACAACGACAAAGGCCCCCAAGAGCATCCAGTATTTATTGAATACAATCGTGGGAAGGTATGCTTCGAAGGCATCTAGTGAAGCACTGCCCAACACCTGGCATGATGGCGCCAGGCAGGGCTGTCAGGGAGTCGGCACTGCTTATCCTGCTTGGATAGAGCAAACCGGTACTGGGACTGGGTGCAATTAGGAAGCCATCTATCGGGTCAGTGAGAAGCCATAATTCAGGGGAAAGGATTTTAATTGGGGTCACACTGACCTCAGCTGCACGTAACTCAGCAGAGCCCTGCCACTTCACAGACCACAGCCTAGGTTTCTATGGCAGCCACTGAGGGAGGGGCTACACTCACCCAGTCTGCCATCTGACATCCTCATTGAGTCACGTAGAGCTTTGGTCTGATATAAAACAATATAGCCAAATTATGGAAGGCAAGAAGCACATGCCACTCATGGCCCACTAGTACTGGGCAGGGATGTCTGCTACAGAGGAATATATTCAATATATATGTATGATTATGCAAGGGATTTATTAGGTAGTCTTACTAGATCAAGCTACAAGCCTATTGGCTGGTGTCACCCACATCCAGGGTGGGTCTTCCCCACTCAGTTTGCTGGCCTACATGTCAGTCATCCACAGCACACTTAGAATTTACTAATCTGATAGGTGGTTCTTACTGAAGTCAAGCTGATATATCACAACAGTCACAGCTATATTGTCTAAAGCTCAACAGCTCAAAAGTCCCGACTTTACAGATCTGCCAGGCAGGGTTTGCCTCATCATGGGTTTGGTTGAGCTCTGAATATCCAAGGGAAGTCATTGTATGCGTTGTGAGGAAGATAACTCAATCCATAGCAATCCTTGAATTTCTGTAGTCTGCAGCATGCCCAGGTATCTCCATAGGTACTCGTCACCCACTATATCAGTGACTCCTCGTTTTTGGCCTAAGAAACAAATTGAACAGTCCTGTGTAACATCATAAACACTAGGACACAGGAAGGCCAAGCTGTCAGCTTTCATGCAGTCCAGAGACTTGCTCAGCAAGTGCAGCCCCTGAGTCACCTGGGGCAGTAATCAGAGGCATAATCTGAGGACCGAAATTGTCGTTCTCTGTCCCCATCTATAAGGAAACTCAACAACTTCTGATAGGTCTAGTTAGCTTTTGAAAACAACTTATACCACATCTGGTCAGTTGGTTTTGTTTCATTTGCTTCCTATGCTTAGTTATCTGTAAGGAGGCCAGCTCCAAATAAGACCTCCAACAACAGGTGCAATAGAGGTCCACCCCCTGCATTGGTGTCAGCCTGCCAGAGGAGCCAAGGGATCCCACAGGGAGCCGCAGGTCACAGGCCCCTACCTCTGCTGATGGGAGCCTGACAGAAGAAACAGCGTGGCCCTCTCAGGTCTTGAACATGGAAATCACCTAAGATGATCACTGGATACACTTCTTTGAATGGTAACTCCTAACTTGCTATTGGGCCCTAGTAGAAACAGAATGCCTGAAGTATTACAGGTGCCCTTACGGGCTGAGCTGCCCATCCTCGCATGGGTACTATTAAAGAAATGTCAAATGGGTGCTACGGTTTAGACATATCCCAAGGCCAGCGGCCTATAACTATGTAACCAAAACTTAAAATCATTCTAATTTCCCTGAAACACTGTCACTGATTATAAATGAAACACAAAACAAATTTTGTCTTTTTCAGCATGATTCAGCAAAATAAACCTAATCTACTATAGACAAACAGTTCTACTTGCCCTCAAAGAATGTTAATGTGTAGTTGCCAATCATGAGAAAATAACAATATGACCTTCTTTATACTTTTTATAAACTATACCGTAACTGCTGTAAGCAGAGTTTACCACTTGGTTTGAGTCTCAGAATGTTTTTCTTGAGTTCATCTGATTTCATTTTTCCCTAATCCAAATAAATAAAAGCAGGTTCAGCAACACTGTGTCATCAAATAGAGACACTACAGCCGGGTGTGTTGGCACATGCCTGTAATCCCAACACTTGGGAGGCTGAGGCAGGAGGATCGCTGCAAGGTTGAGGCCAGCATGGCCTACATAGTGAGACTGTTGCAAAAACAAAACAAACAAAAACCCCACAGTGGAGATGCTACAGGTAAGATAGGTACCTTCTGGGGCCCTAGGGGGTCACCTATCATGAAGTGGCTGCCTTGATAGAGGAGGCTGCAGATCTCATAGAGGATTGTTATGCTTTAGATCTAGAATGACCTCCTGAATTCTCATGTGCCTAGAGGCAGGCTTTTGGAAAGTGATTGGATCATGGATCCATTAAAGCTGACTTGCTGTTAGGAGGTGGGGCCTGGTTGGAAGCGGGTCGCTGGGGGCGTGGCCTGCAGGCTCTGTCTCCCTCCCTGGCTCCTCCCTTCTCACGCTGCTTTCTGGCTGCCATGATGCGAGCAGCTTTCTTACCCAGACCCTTGCACCGTGCTGTTTCTGCCTTGGAACCTGCTGACCGTGAACTGTAAGGTGAGCAAAAATAAACCTCTCCTCCTTAATAATGCGTCAGATAATGCGTCCCAGCAACAAGAAAGAGACTAAGGCAGGGAAAGCTCCCTTAGGTCCCTGCCACCCACAGTCAGAAAATGTTCCAGCTGTTGAGATGTCTTGGTTCACAGAAAGATCTGCTGTGCTGCTTGGACACCTGCTTGCTATATTTTGAAGGTTTTGGGGGCCAAGGATGTAGCTCAGTGGCAGCACCATGCCTGCCTGGCATCCACAAGGTCCTGAGTTCGATTCCCAGTATTGAAGAAAAACAATCTTTGTTCCTTCCAAAACTTGTTGAAATTTAATCCTCATTGCAACAGGTAAGGCCCAGTAGGAGGTGAGAGCTTCCATTCCAAAGCCCTTAAGAACAGAGTAATGCCACCAGAAAAGGGCTTGTGGGGGGTGGGGGATTCAGCTCAGTGGTGCCACTGCTTGCCTCAAAAGCACAAGGTCCTGAGTTCGATCCCCGGTACCAAAAAACAAACGAAAAAAAAACCAAAGTACTTGGGCCGGGGATTTAGCTCAGTGGTTCCACCGCCTGCCTCGCAAGTGCAAGGTCCCGAATTTGATCCCTGGCACCAATAAAAGGGGGAGCTTGTGGGAGTAGCCTCACTCTCTTCTGCTCTTGTGCTATGTGAGGACCAGCAATTCTCTCCTCCAGAGGATTCGGGATTCAAAACTCCATCTTGGAAGCAGACACTGAGCTTGTACAAGACACCAAGACTGCCATCACCTTGAACTTGAACTTCCCAGTTTCCAGAGCTGTCAGAAATACATTTCTATTCTTTGTAAATCACTCAGGCTCAGGTGTTATCCTGCCATAGTACAAATCGACTAAGATATAACCTTTTGATTTCAAGGACCGAGATTTCAAGGACAGTGACCAGTGAGCCAAACTCTGCAGTAGTGCTGGCTGTGCAGACCACTGTAACATCAGCTGCGCTGCACATGTACAGACCCATGGCTGTGACACATGCACTAGCCATATGGCCCAGTGACTGACAGATGAATGATTTGACTGTTAAGGCTCCCCTTGGTAGATACAGGAAGGAGGGCAGCAGCTTGTGACCGAAGAAGGAGACTAACTTGTCACTCATGGCAATGGACCAAAGGGGACATGAATGGAACTTACAAGCTGACCTAATATATACTAACAAATAGCTACACTTATACATTGTTTCCACAGAATAGGACCTGAAAGTCCACCTTAAATGCAAGAATAGGCCAAATCATGAGCATGTACCTTGAAAGAAATGGAAGTTGAAGATACAACACACCCACTAGCTCACACCAGGCAATGTGGAGAGCTAATGGAGCTGTCTCTGCCACCAAGGCAGAGGGCTTATTCAAGTGTGGCTAATTAACCACATTGGAGCGCTGGTACCCAGACATGGCTTCCAGAGGTACTTCACCACCATGGGCACATTCTAGACATGGGACTGCCATTCTGGCATGCCAGGTAGATGTGAGAACCACTATTATGCCTTTAGTAAAATATTTCTGCCATGTGTTCAGATAAATTGGAGCTGGATATCTGATCTTCTTTCTCCCCATTGGAATGAACTCCCCAGGATTATTTTTGTTCTGGGCTGCAGCGGTGCCACTGTCGGCCTCCTGGTTTACACCTGGAGGCAGTGCTACCCCTGCTGTCTCCCACTTATGGGATCTTATGTTAGGACAGGAAAGGGGGGGACAGAATGTTGAGGCACTAGTGTTCTCTGGTTGCACCTGCAGTGCAGGTGGGCAATACCATAAGGTATACTAAATTGTTCAGAATGTGACTTCCTTCCCCAGCTTGGACCAGTGAGGCTGGAAGGTTTGGTTAAGTAACAGGAGCAGTGGGTCCTTGCAGAAGCTGCAGCCTTAGGCCTCACCCCTGGGCCACTGGACAAGAGCATTGTCACCCTGGGAATTGCACGGAGTGGGCAGGGGATGGGCGCATCATTCCTTCCTTTCCTCATTCCTACAGTAGACTCTGTAATGCCAGCACCCTGATAGTCAGCTTTTTATTGCTGTGACAAAATACCTGAGATAGGTCAACTTAAAGGACGAAAGGTTTCTTGTGGCTCATGGTTTCAAAGTTTCTGCCCATCGTCACTTGGCTCTGTTGTTTATGGCCCATGGTGAGGGAGATCATGATGGCAGGGAGTGTGTGGCCAAGCAAAGGTGTTCACCTCATGACGAGGAAGCAGAGGGAGGGAGGTAAGGGCCCATGACCAAACCACCACTCAAGGGCGCAGTCTCAGTGACCGACTTCCTCCTACTGGGACCCACCCTCTGATGCTTCCCCACCTCCCAGTTGTGCATCACAGCGAGCACATCGGTGGTGAGAGCCCTTGATTGACAGGATCGGAGCCCTTGTGATCCAGTCCCCTCCCAGAGTCCCAGCTGTGAACATCACTGCACTGGGACTTCAGTAAAATATTTCTGCCATTTCAGAGCCTAACCATAACCATAATAAGAATCAGAACAGGGCCAGGGGTTTGGCTCAGTGGTTCTACTGCCTGCCTTGCAGGTTCAGGGTCCTGAGTTCAATCCCCGGTACCAAAAAAAAAAAAGAATCAGCATAATGGGATTCAGAGGAGGCCAACACAAACAATGCAGGATTTGTTGCCCAGACTGACATTTCTCTTACCCACAGGCTATTATAATGGTGGCCCTGCTGGTACACTGTGTCCTAGACCTTCCTCAAACTATCACTAGGTCAACTGCTGGGCGACTCCCTTGATTCCAGGTCAGATGCTGGCATGCTTGGGAGTATCCTGCTTTTATGTTGCTCCCAGTCAGGATGAGCAACTCTGATCTATACTAGCACTGCAGACCTGCGTGTACCATGTGTGATTATTTTCACCATTTTCTTCTATGAAGCACACAGGCTGACTCTACAAACAGCTCAGCAGCATTGTGGACATCAGTGCCTGACAGTTTTTGCTTGCACCCCTCCGGATTATGGGGCTTTTTTTGGTTTTTTGGTACTGGGGATCGAACTCAGGATCTTGTCCTTGCGAGGCAGGCGATGGCACCACTGAACTAAATCCCCGGCCCTTCCCTCAGGTTATGTATCCCTCGTCACGTCTGCATGGACAAGCGTGTCTGCCCACAAAAGCAGGGAATAATCCTTTTACCTTGGAGTTCTAAGGCCCATTGTTCATGTCCACAGTCATACAAATCACACAGAAAGATGGGTGAAGGGACTGCTCTGCTGATCCACCACAGAATGACTTAGGGCATCATTAGTTAAAATATTCCACAAAAGCCATGTGCTGGAACTTGGTTGCCAACTGATGGGTTTTTGAAGTGATTGGATCCTTCGGCCCTAACTTCACCAGTGGGCTCATCCATGATGAATATGTAATCTGATGGCATTTATTGGGAGGTGATGAAAATAGGATATGGGACCTTCTTTAAGAGAATAGGCCTTGGAGGCATGACCAGGGGGACTATATTTTGTCCCTGGGTCCTCCCCCTCTCCCTGCTTTCTGGCTGTCATGAGTGAGCAGTTTTCTTTCACCCTGAAGTTCTGCCTCATAATAGGCCCCAAAGTAACAGAGCTAATATACCATGAACTGAAAGCTCCCAAACTGTGAGCCAAAATGAACCTTTCCTCCTTTAAGTTGTTCTTCTCAGCTATTTTTTTTTTACAGTCATGAAAGGCTAACACACAAATCTTACACTCTTTAGAAAAGTTGAACGTCCTGGATCATACACCTAAATGCAAAATGCAAAACTCTACAACTCCTACCAGATGACATAGGAGAATATCTAAATGATCTTGGATATGGCAGTG
Source organism: Heterocephalus glaber (assembly GCF_000247695.1). The sequence goes on from NW_004624730.1 coordinate 75,865,027, forward strand.
ACTTTTCAGATACAACATCAAGGCCACAATCCATGAAAGAAAAATTGAGAAGCTGAACTTCATTAAAATTTAAAAAATCTTCTTTGTGTGAGACATTGCCAAAAGAATGAGAAGGGAAGCCTCAGTGTGTAAGAAAAGATTGGCAAAAACCATATTGAAAAAAGGAATATTGCCCAAAATATACAGAGAATCCTTAACATCAATAATAAAAATGAATATGGGCCGAGGATTTAGCTCAGTGGCACCAAAGCCTGCCTCGAAAGCACAAGGTCCTGAGTTTGAGTCCCGGTACCAAATAAATAAATAAATAAATAAGCAAAGGACTTGAATAGACATGTGACCAAAGAAGATATAGATATATGCAATAAACATATTAAAAGATGTTCCACATCATGGGTCACTAGGAAACTTAGATTAAAACAATGAGATAAAAAAAAATTAAAAAAAAAATAATGAGATGAAATACCTCTGCACACCATTAAGATAACCCAAATCCCAAACAATGATAATGCCAAGTGCTGATGAGAATATAAGCAACAGGACCTCTCATTTATTGCTGGTGGGAATGCAAGATGGTACAACCACTTTGGAATCCCTTCAACAGTGGACTCCTTCATATTTCCTTAAATGAATCGAAAACTCATGTCCACACAAAACCTGCCTGCATATCTTTACAGCAGCTTCATTCATAATTCCCCAGGAATACCCTTTCCAGAGGAAGAGGGGAAGGATGGGGAGAAGAGTTCAGTTTTTACTTTTGTCTTTTTTTGTACTGCTTAAATATCAGCATTTCTTTGATATAAATGAGAAATTTTTGGACTCATTTATTGATTTCCTCTTTTCCTCCTCAGAGAGTAGGCTGAGTGTGAGGCCTTTAGGGATCCATGTGACATGACTACAGCCATTTGGTGGTAAACCACCCCCTTGCCTGCCAAGCGACCCTGACACTTATCCCAAACCCTGCTGATGAATAAAGTTGTCGAGACAACTGAGGGATTGTGTCAGGGACCGACCTAGACTCTCGTAACTGACAGATGACATGTTTAGGGTTTCTGAGAAAACCCAGTGCAGCTGGTCATGGCTCCTCTTTGTCTAGTTCAACATATAAACTCCTCCTTGCCTTGGGGAGCCCTTCGGTCTGCTGCTGCCCAAGACACAGCTGTCTGTAAGTCACTAAAAATGGCGTTCTGTGAGATCTTAGATTTGTCTGCTTCTTTCTTTGGTCTCTGCCTTTGGCAACTGGTTCCAACCACCAGGTTTTCCTGAAACAAAGCCAGGAAAGGAGGGAATGTCCCACCAGGACAATTGTATCACCTGCCCACAACTGCTTTCTCAGTTCTAGTGTTTTCATTTTCCAGGTCATTGTCCAGGCCACCATCCTCACCCTCCAGTGCCCCAAGTCCTTTCTTTCCCATTTCAAAATAAGAGGAAAATGTGAAGGAGGAAATTTCCCGTCCTTGTTTTCTTTTGTTGGGGGTGGTGCTGGGTTGAACCCAGGGCTAAACAGGGACTCTGTCATCTACTGCGCCACACACCCAACCCTCCCCTTCTCTTTGGAAGGCAGAAGCCTGACATATTTCAAATGCGAAAACAAAGAAGCAAATAAACAACAACAACAAAAACCCTTTAGGATGCGATTTTTGTATGCAGCAAAGAATCAGGATAAATGAAGAATTGTCCATTCCCAACTTTGGAATTACCTGGAGTTTAGAAATCTTGGCATGGCATAGCCCATCCACACCTTTGTGTTTAACTGACAGGGAGTGCAGACATTTAAGAAGCTCTGAGCAGAGCTAACAACTAGGGATTACATTCACAGTGCTTTGCTGCTCCAAGGCTTGCTGGGAATTGCAGCATGGGCGACCCAGGGAGTTCGTTAAAAATACTCTGTGGCTCCTTCCCAGGCCCCACCAATTTCAATTTGTAGTTCAACCAAATCTCTAAGTGTCTTCATTAAAGTTTAGAAGTTGAGAGGTACCTAGGGTTCTTACAAAGCAAACTGCCCCAGTTTGGGGGCGGTAAAGCCCTCAGGAGACATTGCTCACTAGAAGAAGCCTCTTCGAGAGAGGCGAGGAAGTCTCCTCCTCAGAGGCTCGAGTACTTGGCGTTCAGAGAAATCCGCTATTCCCAGAGCTTCTTGGAGTGAAGAAGGCATCTGAGCAGGACTTACATCCTAAGTCGCAGTCATGGACCTTTGCAACATTACGCAAGGATGGTGTTTTCCACTATGAAAGGTGGCTGCTGGCCACGTTGAAAGTGTCTGATCAGCACAGCGCAGACACAGAGAACTTGCTCAAGCTCCTCTGTGATGTGGAAATTTCATTCTTGAAACCCCAAAACTCTGTCTTGTATTGTGGTTGATTCTGAATGTTTGCTCGCCCCACTCCTCTGTCCGTTACCTAGGAACATTAGACTTCAAATGGAAAGTAATGGCAGACTGGGTATTGAGCAGTGGTTTCCATTTTCCTTTCTGCGTGTGTTGCATATTTTTGGTGGACTCTCGGCCTTCTTCAACCCTGCTGTGAGACTGGGAGGCTGACCATCCTGGCTGCCCTGGCCTTCCTGTCGGGCCAGTGGGGAGCCCTGGCAAGAGATAGAAGAATCAGCTTGAGGTTACTCATTACACCACCTTCCCCTGTGTTGGCCTGGCAGCAGTTGTGTCCCTCAGCTGAAAGCCACGGTTTCTGTCAGGGCCCTTGCTCTATCCAATGAAAATGGCTTCTGAATGAGTGCTGGCCATGGGATTCTGCATTACCTGCCATGCATGTGCTTAACCCCATCACACTTTGTGAGTTGGGCCTTCCGGTCCCCTGTTTGAATGTGACTTCTGTTTTTCTATCGTGTCACCACCTCTCTCGTGTTCAGTATGCATTCTCCGTTTCCATCCTTGGTGACTGAGACACTAACCATAAGTGGAACAAAGCTCCAGGGCACAAATGGGCATCACCAATGCCCACCTGAAAGATCAATTGGCAATATGCTGACACCTGCCACCAGGAAGCACATACCAGAGGATGACCAGGACAGCTACCTGGTCCCCGGACACAGCAGTCTGCTGTGTGCCCATCAAGGGCAGCAGATAGTCTTAGACATTGGTACTGCACCCTCAACTTTCTCTGACACTGGCAAGAGATGCCATTTGTATCTAGAGGAGACGGGCAGTCTCCTTTCCAGCCTCCTCCTCCCAGATCCCAATGTATTGATCAGTATTTTTCACCATTATTCACCCAGTGGGTAAGCCGGATTAGAACTTGCCCTCAGGAGAAAACAGGTGGAGCCTGTGCGAAGCTAAAGCTGTGTTGTTCCTAAGTGTAGAGGTGCTATCAATGAGATGGTTCTGAAGAGGCAAGATACCTGGCAACTGGCCTCCCATAGAAGCCAGGTCCCCTCTTGAAGGGCACTGACTGTTACCCCAAACACAGGATCTTATACAAGAGGTTAAGAGAAGGAGATTATTGGAGCTCAGAGGAAGGCCGCCTGGGAAACATATTCTAGATGCTCAGATAGCTGTGAGATGGAAATAAGACGTGGCCAGTGGGAATAAGGGAAGAGAAAGTGATCAGAAACATACAGGCTAAAGTGGTGAGCTACCTCACAGACAGCCCAGAAAAAAACAGCAAAGCAGGCTGCTCCACAGGGAAGCCCCAAGGTTGGGGTAGAGTGAGATTAAATACTTCCGAATAAAAGCATTAGCATAGGCATAAGGCCTCTAGCAATCACATAATGAACACGCATGAGTATGAAGCAGGTATTTGGTGTATAGGCATAATTTTACACTCAGTCCTATTTTGTGGGTGGCAGCATTTGGGTGTCTCTCTTAGCATGAAAACAAGATCTCAGGTCAGGCTTTTGTTTTATGACAAAAATCTACAAACTTGGGGCGGGGATTTAGCTCAGTGGTTTCGCCACCTGCTGCGCATAGGCAAGGAGCCAAGTTCAATGCCCGGTACCAAAAAAAAAACAAAAACTACAAACTTGAAGGGTAGTTTATTTAAGCCAAATAATCTGAGCGAGACACATATACACAATATTTTAAAAACATGAATACAATAAAAATCTCACTATTTATACAATGTAAATTCTAGCAACATATACAAATACTGAGTGACTACTGTAAGACCGAGGGCCTTACCAAACGCTCCGAGGAGCTGACTATAGTGAAGCACACCCAGGGATCCCAGTGGTGCCTCCAGAATGCAAGGCCAAGGGCCTTACCAAATGCTCCAAGGAGCTGAAGTGGAGCACACCCGAGGATCCC
>NW_004624730.1:75874190-75892687 GCF_000247695.1 Heterocephalus glaber
CTCATGTAATGGTACAAGATCCCAGTGATGAATGTAACTGTATTTTATACCTAAAATGCACCAATAAACTTAATGGGGAAAAATATGAATCAAATGTTAAAATATTCATCATTCCAGAAGATTTCCTCATAAAAAAAGAAACCAAGCTCCCAGGAAAAGCAATTAGGTCACACAATTACACAAAATAGTAAGTTTCTTTGGGAAAATGAAAGGTATTGGAAACGTCTCTCTTAAAGCTTTAAACCGGTACATGACTTGGGAAGAAGTATATTTTCTGTGATGAATAAAAACAATAAAGCAACTGGTTTACTCCATTCCCACCTGAAAGGACATAGCTGCATTAATACATGTGCGTTACACATTCATTATGATTTAACAGAAGTTTAGCAGTTGTGCTTTTTGTTTCAAATATCTTGAAACAAAATATGCATTGATTTTTCAATGATTGAAATGTCCCTCAAAGTTTGAAAAAGGAAAAGCAAATGTTAATAAAACCAACAAAATATCAGAGAAAGCTGGGAAGCTGCAGAGATAATTCTCTTTTTTATGCAGTTTCCAGAATACAGTACTGGTGTACTTATGGATTCCTCCAAAATAAATACTGTTCATCTTTATTCAAATTTAGTAAATTCTGGCAACAAAATAATCTGGTGGCATTAAGTCAGAAGAAATGACTAGAACCTAATGGGAAATAGAAAGCTCTATTTCCTTACTATTATCTTTTATTTTACTCTTTATTTTTATTTTATTTTATTTTTTTGGTACTGGGGATCGAACTCAGGTCCTAGCGCTTGCGCGGCAGGTGGCGAAACCACTGAGCTAAATTACCAGCCCTTAGTCTTTACTTTTAATTTGATTTTTTCATATGTACCTGAATCAACTCCACACAAGGAATGTAAACATTATGTACTGCACACATGTACTAATGAAAAAAATTTTAAGTACATTTTTTACATCAAGTCTACCAACTAATATTCATGGAAGAAGGGATGTCAAATTTATATATTTTTATCCCACAGTGAACTTATGTTGTCTTGCCAGTCTAAAGATGTTTAGACATGGGGGCCCAGCTGGGATTTAGCTCAGTGGTTCAGCAGCCTGCCTTGCAAGCAGAAGGACCCGAGTTCGATCCCTGGAACCCCCCGAAAAAAAGGAGAGAAAGATGTTTAGACGTGGTTTTTGTACTATAGGCTAATAAATTACATTACATATGACTTTTTATTCACCCCATCTAAAACAAGTTCTGGGCAGCTCATGAACAAATGGTGACTAAGCATTGCTGGGAGGTATCAATTTCATTTGCTAGGATGCTATCACATCTATTCTGTAGGTATGACACAAAGGACTACTAACAACTCACAACTCTTACTATACACAAAAGGCTCAAGCACATCGAACTGAAGGATATACATTGGATTTCTTTTTCTTATAATAGTTTTACTGAGGAAAACAAATTAAAATTATTTGACTAAAATAACACACCTTGAGACTCGAGAAGTTGTGTGTGTGAAAAACCAAAGAGGACAACTCTGGCCACTTTTTTTGGTTTTCAAGGAAATTTATATTACTTCTGAGTGCAGAGGGAATCTTCTTTACAGCTTTTCCAAATTTTAAATTGTTTCTCTCCTGTTTCCACATAGAGATGTATACTTAAAGACATCAGAGGATCTCATTTCATGAGACTGATAAAACAAAAATGGAGCCAGTCACAAAGCGCCTCAAGTAGAATAAGCACGGAGGAGACCAGGTCCTGTGCCATGAAGTGTTAAAGCTCTTTAAGAGTGCCCGCAAGTGACAAGTTGGTCACCCACGTTATTACAAGTCAGCTTCCTAGCCACCAATCTTCCTAAGACAGAGAAGTGTGACTGGCTACAATCAAAACAATGCTGTATCATCATTTTTTAAAAATCCAGGATACAATATAGGAATAGAAAAGGGGGAAAACATAACAGCACCCACCTTTCACAAAAGGAAAATTTCAAGCCATTAGATATTTCAAGAACAGTACCATGCATTATTGCCCGTCAGGCTTATAGAACCAATTTGAGTTCATTAATGTACCTGCAGCTTTGGTAATGAATACTCAGTGATTTTCAGTTTCTTTGAAGTGCATTATAGGGATCTTTTTCTGTATTAAAAACAGTGTTTTACAGTAGTAATAAACAAATTGTCGAGAATTTAACAGGCAAGCAGTAACTGCAACAGTAACACCTTTAAAGCAAGATGGCAAGATAAGTAGTTTTCTGTACTTTGGCCACATTTTCTCAACCACTTCAGTGACAGATATGTAATACATTCTATATATTATAACACTAATAAGTTTTTTTGTTTTTGTTTTTTTGGTACCAGGGATCCAACTCAGGTCCCTGTGCTTGCAAGGCAGGCGACCAAACCACTGAGCTAAATCCCTGGGGCTAATAATTTTTTTAAAAGGCCATGTGCTTTACATTGATGCTTTGTAAAAAGCAGCATCATCCTCAAAGGATTTCTTTTAAAAACCTCACACTCCCCATCCCCTCTTGCTTCTGATACTTCCTGTGTGCTCTGTGGCACCTGGTACACCAATTCTTCTGGGGCAGCTGGCTTCCCACCTTCAGGGGTATCATACTGGCCCTGGGCTGAGGAGCAGCTGTCAGTCCTGGAGAGAAGTGTATTGTAAGTTCCCACTACAGGGGGAGGCTGGTTCCCTGTAGCTTTGAAAGTGGATGTAGAGGGCAGACCAACTGAGGCTGTGGGGTGTCCTGACATGCCCATGACAATTGGGGTTGCATATTCAGGCCCAGTGGTTGGGAGCATGATAAACTTCCTGCACTGGAGAGTTGTAAAGATCTAGGTCTGCATAGCCTGCTTCTTTTCTTTCTTCTGGTTTAAAGGTAGATCTCTGATGAAGTGTACCCACAATTCCTCCCACAGGCGGTTGTGCATACTCTGCAGAGTCAGTTTGTAGCACTGTGGTGACTTCTCTCAGATTTAAATGATTAACTTCACTACTGCTGTAGCGAACTGGGGTTTCCTCACATTCCACTGATTCGGCAGGGAGAAACTGCTTCATTCCTTTCCACCAACCTGTCCGGTCCCAGGTAGGTAAGTCATAGGTGCCTTCAGTTTTCTTCTTTCTGTTTCTCCAATGCCAAGCACATACTAATATTAGGATAAGAGTAGTGAGGACCATGACCAGCACAGGGACAAGAACAGCAGCCAATGCTACATCATTGGTTACATTTGGAGGTATGGTCGTGTTTTTAATATCAGGAGTGACAGTTGTTTGGTCTGTCTTTGCAGGAAATTCATTACTACTGCGGGGTTGTAATGGCTGAATAAATTTTGGGGCATGACCTCTGGCTACTTTGGGAGGGGCTGCGGTGATTTTGAGGTCATTGTTCTTCCAAGGAGGTGGAGGTTAAGTTTTGGAGGATGACCTTTAGGAATAAACTGACATCTGAGCAGTTCCACTTGCATGGCAATTTTCTGCTGCCATTGCATAGGGATCACTCTAATAAAACGTGCAATAATAGGTGGCAAAAAGTTATTATGCACATCCTGGTGGTAATCTTTGTTTCCTTGAAATATCTTGTATGGCTCTGTCCTCCTCTCACTGTACGCAGTCCAATTCCACCCATCATCACTGTACTGAATTCTGTAAGCAGATACATAATAATTGTGCTCTACCATGGTGGATCCAGTGGTGATAATGCCTGTTATCTTCTTTTCCTTATTCAGATCTATTTGTAACCACTGATTTTTATCAGTGGCCCATGAAGCCCAAGGAGGTCCAGGTTTGGTTTTTTTTGGTATCGGGGATTGAACTCGGGTCCTTCCCCTTTCGTGGCAGGCGGCAGAACCACTGAGCTAAATCCCCAGCCCCAGGTCTAGGTTTTTTTCAGTCTGAACTTTTCAGGTTTCCAACTGTTCTTCTGCCCTGTGTGGTCAGTCCACTCCAGTACTGATGATGCTGTTATCTGAGGGTCAGCAATCACGCCAGATTCCATTCCCAGTGTTCCAAAACAACCACTTATCTTAAATGTAAAAAGACTTGCAGATAAGTGTAACACCACAGATGTGACATTGTTGGCCAAAGAACTTTCATAGTATGGGATGCCTTTACTAATTACAGCACTGATTTGGCCACCCAACACATCCGACACTACTCCTGCATGTATACCAGCCACAGATAATGGTGAGGAATCTCTGTATCCATGAGGAATTGTTCCAGATATCTCAGCAAAAGGAAGGAGACAACCAGGTGGGCAGTACTTACTGAACTCAGGTTCCAAAAAGTTGGATACAGTATCCAAACAAGTAATTAGATCTTGTTTATTTATAACTGAGTATGCATCAAAAAAATCCTCGTCCAGAGTAATGGTCTCTGTGAGACCAAAGCAACTCCATTTTGCTAAAATGCACCACTCCCCTAGTCTCTCACAAATTAATGGTTAAAATGTGCCTGCTCTGGGACAAAAGACACAATCTGTACCGAAGCAAAGTTCCTAAGTTAATTACTCAACCATCTGTGTGCCTAGGAAAAGAACGTTCCGGGCCCCCTATCCATAGAACAATCTGTAGATGTGCTGACTGTCAGTACGTAATGGTCGTGACTAATAGTCAGTGTGTCTGCTGACCATCAGTACGTGACAGTCGACCACTAACCTTTGTCCCTCATTTCCCTCGTAAAACCTACATGTAACCACCCCTCAACCCCCGCCATGAACCTAGCCAATCAGAAATGTACACTTCATGCTTGCTAAATGTCAACCAATCATGTAACTGCTAAGTGGAAAATCCCCAAACCTTGCTGTAACCACAATAAAAACCCTGCTACTTTGAAATTCGGGGCTCTCAATTCTGATCCGCTGCGTCGGTGACAGTTGTGAGTCCCTGCTCGAGCTTGAATAAACGACCCTCGTGTGCTTACATCGGGATTGGCTTCCTGGTGGTCTTTGGGAATATGCGATCTGGGCACAACAGTCTCCACTCATGAACATCACTGTAATTTCATTGCTTTTTGATTCAATTGAATGGTTCACTTTTAACCCCAGACCACAGTATTTACCTTGACACTCTGACTCTATCTAAGTCACGTGTTATACACAACAGTCAGTTCTGGAAGGACTGAGGATAACATCTATTTCTGTTCTGCCGGGTCCAATTCCATTACACATTTTCAAGTAACTAAAGTGACAAGAATCAGTATCTTGAATGTCATCGTCGCCCAATTTGATGCGAATTCATTCTCCCATCTTGACACGGATCTCCCATTTGCAAATGGCGCTGTTGGGACGGGTCTGCGGATAGTTTATGGATCCAAAAGTTCTATGTTCAGGGCCTAGTACAGTGTGTCCACATCCATCACCTTGCTGGGCCCAGGCGCAGGATAAGTAGGAGCGGGAGGAACGGAGGCTCGGAGGAGTCGGAGCCGGGAGGGAGGGGGCGGGAGAGGGGAGCGCGCCCGGACTCCAGGATGCTGCCAGCTGCACCTAGCTCTCGCCACCGCCCAGCTCGCCTTCGCGGGGGCCGGAGTGCAGCCCGCTGGCAGAGTGCAGACGCCGGCAGCGTGCAGACGTCAGAGCCCGGCGCGTCCCTCACTCCGCTTTCACCTCCTCCGCTGTCCCTGCCCTCCGCCCCCGCCCGAGACCCCAGGCGGGAGCGCAGGGCAGGGGAGGGAAGGAAGCCGGTGCTCGGGCCTCCAAGGGCCCCGGTGGAGCAGGGAAACTCGCTGTCCCTGTGCTCCTAGCTCGGACCCCAGCTCCCCGCGCTAGTCCGCGGCTGACTAGGGGTCAAGTTTTGTTGCCACAATTTTGGGGTCAATCTGGGCTGGGTTATGTTGGTGTCTCAGCTCCTGGATATTCCCCAGGAGATTTGCACCACAGAAGGGGGCTGAGTAAGAAAGCAGCGGATGGGCCTGGGATTTAGCTCAGTGGTTCCGTCACCTGCCTCGCAAAGTACAAGGTCCTGAGTTCGATCCCCGGTACCAAAGAAAAGAAAGCAGTGGTTGGTAACAAGCTCTTTATTGGACAACAAGCAAAACACACTGTAGGCAAGGCTGACTCAGAAAGGGTGGCACATTTGGGAGGTTCCAGGGGGCAAAGCTAGAGGTAGCCACTGCCAGGATCAAAGTCTGCCCTGCAGGACACAGGGAGGGCAGAGGCCTGGGGTGCGTTCTCTTTTGTTTTCCTAGAATGTGGGGAGTGCTTAGGGCCCATGAGGCTTCTCCTGGTGACTGTGAGACTCGACCTTCACAGGGAGAGTTTTAAACCATCTGGGAATAGGCACAGTGGCTAAGATCCGTAGTGTGTGTGTGTGTGTGTGTGTGTGTGTGTGTGTACTTGTAAATGAGGCCAAGTTGGAAAGGCAGGGTCATCATGGGTCCACTTGGGGCCTGAGCCCCCCTGGAGGTGTAAGGCTGGATGGTGGGCAACTCTTTTCAGCACTTCCAGCCCCCAGCTCCGCTCAGATCCAGCCAGCTGCCCCCTTCACAGAGCGACTCAGACTGGCTGGGAGCCCTCTCTGCGTTTGTCCTGAGCAAAGAATGAGTGCGGTGTGGTGACACAGCCAGGCTGTGGCCCTCCAAGTTCGCAGCCTGACCCCCAGTGCTCGCCCCCTCCAACCAGCTGCTGCCCTCAGGGACTGCTCCTCCCTGCCTCCTCTGTCTGTCTGAGAAATCTCTGGTTTGACTGAAGTGAAGAGGGTTGAAGGTTTTTGCCCCTACAGGAATATTTGGTTATCTTGGCCACCAGCTGACACTGAGGTAGAAAGAGTTATGCCAAACATAACTTGGAATGGATAATTACTGTAAAATATTTGTTCATGAACTGTGTCAGCTTAATGTAGCAATAATGCACTGTTTATGTACTTTGTGTGAGCCACCCCTAAAACCCCGTCTGTGCCAACTTGTCCCTGTTTGGAAACTCCGGGTGGGCCTTCTCCTTCTTGTGGGGCAGGCTGTTCCCAGAAAGATTAGAAACCAGCCTTGAAATTTGTTAATGTAAGCCCCCAACCTTGAAACCATGGAAACTCGCCTAATGCGGCTTTACCACATCCTTGCTACATTCTGTATGACAACAATTCAGGCCGCCCTGTAGGCTATGAGCAAGGTATAAAAAGGAGAAGCTGTCTTAGCTCGAGGTCCATCTATAAGGACTCGTTTCCTGAGGCTGGCCATGGCCTGGCAATAAACTTCTTTTTTATTTTACCCAACTCTTCTGTCTCTGGAAGATCATTTTGACTCCCAATTTGCTGCAACATGTGGGGGCTCATCCGGGATTTCGAGATAATCTTCTGGCCACTTGGCCAATGGCTCGAACCCTGCAGGAGTGAGTTCGGCCTTCCGACTCCTCTGAGGGGAAGGGCGCCCCTGGGAGAATTTTCTCAGTCCCCTCAAGGATTTGTAATGCCAACCTTGTCAACAGAGGCTTGACCAGACCTGGAATAAGAGACAGGAGATGCAGGAACGCCTGACTTTGGACACGGTAGTCCACCCTGGGAAAAGGCGGAGATTCAATTTGCTTATCCTGACGTAAGTCAGAAGAAGGGCCTGATCACCCCTTGTGTGGGAATATTGAATTCCCATTTGGTAGGGGCTTTTTGGAGTCCCATTTGCTTTGCCTTCACTTCATGAAAACTGAATTAGGGCCATCCCAGGCAGGCGGGAATGTTTAACCTCTGAATGACTGTGCGTGAATGTGAGACTGAGTGTGAACGGACAGCGTAAGCCATAGGCTGTTCTGTCTGTGTCTGCTACTAAAAGGGGGCCACTCTGTGCTTAAATATCCCCCTGAGGTTACGGAAGTGATTGGGCCTGATCTGTGATTCTGTGGATGCATCTCCCTCTGCTTGGGGGGGGGGGAGTTCTGTTCTCTCGAAGGGCTAAGTGGGTGCTCTTGCAATGAGGTAAATATATCCTTATGCCTGGAAGGTCCTGAAAGCGCTGGTCATGCAGCCAGACTGGTGCCTGTGTGGATCATCTCTGATGGTCACCCTCCTTTGTCTTGTGTCTCTGTACAAGGGTACCCATACACGCACCAACACTCTGATCAGCCAATCATGGGGCCAGGAATATCTCATCCTACTGTTTTAGAATGCATGCTTAAGAATTTTAAGAAAGGTTTTACTGGTGATTATTATATTAAGATGAAACCCCCAAAACTTAGAAACTTTTGTGAGTTAGAATGGTCCCAGCTTTGCCCAGCTTGGCCATCAGAGATCCCTAGATGGGGGTCTTGTCTGGTCCATCTGGCTAGCAGTCACCGCCTCTGGACGGGAACATCCAGATTGATATCTCTATGTTGATTCATGGCTCAAATTGTGCCACGGAATGCCTCCTTGGCTTCATATGTGCACCCTGGAAGGAAAAAAGACTATCTTGCTCCTCGGTCAGGCAGAGGACAATTCCGGAAATAAACTGCTCCTTTCAGACTTGGACTGAGAAGATTCAGACTTTCCCCTTCCATACCCAACTGCCCCAGCCATTCCCAGGACTCCTGTGGATTCAGTGCCAGTCTCAGCAACATTGGTGCCTGCCCCAGCCTCGCCCGATTCAACCCAGCTGCTCCAAGATCCTAAACCTGCACCTGCCACAGATGTGGACCCCACTAGTCCAGTGGCTCACCACCTCTGTTCCATGCATCTCCAGATGCCCCTCAGAGTATCCCAATCCAGCAGGAGGCACCTCCGTCCTCATACATCAGCCTTTTAGCTCCACTGATTTGCTGAATTGGAAGAATCACACTTCTTCCTACTCAGAGAAGCCAGAGGTGATGACTAAACTCCTGACCTCTATTTTTCAAACACACTATCCAAATTGGGAAGGGACCAAGGCCCTCCTCAAGTTCCTGCAAGATGTGGGATATAAAGTCTCATGGGAAAAAGCACAAATCTGTCAGACCAAAGTGTGATATTTGGGATTTGACTTAGAGAAAGGACAGAGGAGGCTAGGTCCAGAGAGAAATGAAGTCATTTGTTCTCTGCCAAGACCCACAACCAAAAAGAAGCTCCAAGAATTCCTCGGGACAGCAGGATTCTGCAGAATCTGGGTTCCGGGATTCGTGGAGAAAGCAAAGCCACTATATGAAATCCTGAAAGGCAAGGAAAAGGATCACTCCAACTTAGAATGGAACACTGAACAAGATTCGTCCTTCAGAGGACTGAAAAAGGCTTTGAGTGAAACTCCTGCACTTGGCATCCCAGATATCACCAGATCCTTCAACTTGTTTTTAGATGAGAAAAACTATATCGCCTTGGGGGTCTTAACTCAGAAGATGGGCCCCTGGGAAAGACCTGTTGCTTACCTCTCAAAGCTTTAGACCTTGTGGCAAGAGGATGGCCTCCCTGTTTATGAGCTGTGGCTGGTGCAGTCATATTAATAATAAAAAAAAAGCTGACAGGCGGACTTTAGGGCAAACACAGTGTATACTTCTCATTCAGTAATGGAATAATTAAATAGTAAAGGCCAGAATTGGCTCTCCAATAGCCCCATCACTCAGTATCAGGCACTGTTATGTGAAAATCCTTGCCTGACCATCGTGGCTGTAAAAGCTCTGAATCCTGCAACTTACATGCCCTCTGAAATGGGTCCACCTGACTACGACTGCCTGATGACTGTTGATGAAGCCGGTGGTAGCTGACTAGACCTTCAGAAGACTCCCCTGATTGATGCCTTTTACGGACGGAAGTAGCTCAGTTAGGGAGGGAATCCACTGCTCTGGATATGTAGTAGTAACCACCCAAGAGGTGCTCCTAGCCGGACCTCTTCCAGCTGGATGGTCAGCACAAAGGGCCAAACTATGGGCATTGATTCAGGCACTCAAATGGTCAAAAGGGAAGAAAATCAATATATATATACTGATACCAGATATGCTTTTGCCACTATAGATGTCCATGACATGCTGTACAGAGAGAGGATTGCTCCTGGCAGAAGAAAAACAGGTTAAAAATAAAGAAGAAATCCTGCAGCTCCTTGATGCAGTTTGGGAACCTCTGAAGGTAGCTGTCATACATTGCAGAGGCCATCAGAAAGTGAAAGATTCTGTTACTCTTGGGAACTCGAAGGCAGATGAGGCAGCCAAAAAGGTGGCTGACTCCAGCACAAAACTTATAGGAAACCTACAGAACACCCAAGAAGAATCCAAAAAGACTGACTTGCACTGCTCAGACAAAGAAGATGAATGGGTACAGAGTCAGAAAGCCTAGAAAGGAGAATACAACCACTGGGTGCTCCTTGATGGACAGGTAGTCATTCTAAGGGGACTAGCCTATGCGTGGGTCAAGAGACATCACGATTTCACACATGCAGGAAAAACTGCTCTAAATGAACTCCTTCAGGAACACTATTACATTCCTCAACTCTCCACAATTTGTGCCCTTGTCTGCCAAAGATGCAGCACCAGTGCTAGAGTAGAGCCAAGCTAAAAGCCTCGGCCAGCGCCCAGAATCCAACACATTGGAAGCACTCCTTTCGAAGACATACACATAGACTTCACAGAAGTGAAGACATGCAAAGCCTACCAATATCTATTAGTCTTAGTCTGTGCCTACTCAGGGTGGGGTGAAGCTTTCTCTACTAGGACAGAAAGGGCCCAAGAAGTGTGCAGGGTCCTCCTAAGAGAAATCATTCCAAGATATAAACTCCCTCTAACCATTGGCAGTGATAATGGTCCAGCCTTTATAGCAGAAATAGTCCAGAAATTGGCTAAGTTGCTAAAGATAAAATGGAACTTGCATGCCACCTACCGTCCACAAGGTTCAGGGAAAGTAGAAAGGATGAACAGAAGCATAAAGTTAGCTCTCATCAAGTATTGCTTAGAGATCCAGCCCCTTGGGTAGATCTCTTACCTTTCACCTTGATGAAAATCAGGAACATGCCTAGCAAAGGAAAATTCTCCCCATATGAGATCCTGTTCGGAAGGCCACCACCATTGATTAAAAGCCTTAGAGGCAATACACAAGAAGTAGGGAGCCTAATGCTTAACTAACAGCTCGAAGCCTTAGGACAGGTTTTTTCATCAGCTTCACAAATATTATGAGGAAAGGGATAACATCCCCAGACACTCCTGCTCATTCATTTGAGCCAGGGGACCAAATTTATATGAAAGACTGGAAAAGAGACTCCCTCACCCCAGTTTGGAAAGGGCCTTATGTTATTGTTATGACCACTCCCACAGCAGTAAAAGTTGCAGAAATCGAGCCTTGGCTCCATCATTCAAGAATCAAGGAATTTCATCCAGGAGACTCCTGCCTGTGACGGCCGGATCCAGCAAACCCACTAAAGGTGACCCTGCTGGGACTGTGCTCTCAAAGTCCTGCTCCTGTCACTCCAGAAGCTGACAGGTCAATGCACAGCTGAAGAAATTAAAGCAGACAATGCTCTCAAAAGCCCTGCTGACAGGCTGATGTATGGCTAAAAGACTCATGAACAGTTGTGCTGCCTTGTTGTCTGGGAATTTCCTACACACTATTGTTGTTGTGTGTTTAGTTCTAACTGTGTTCCTCTTTGACATTGCTTTGGGTGCCAGTGCCCCAAAAGACTGGAGCACTTGCCAAAAATGCTGGCTTGCTACCACATAATGGTATATCATCTCACTTTTCTGGGTTCTTATATGTTTAAGATAAATGTGGGACATTGGGACTTTACACTAAATATATACAAGCCTAAAGATTCAGTTTGATGCTCAAACCAATCTAATTAAGGTAATGAAAAAAAACCCAAAGGGGGGCAGGGATTTAGCTCAGTGGTTTTGCTGCCTGCTGCACAAGTGCAAGGACCCGAGTTTGATCTCCGGTACCAAAAAAAAAAAAAAAACCCAAAGGGCATCCCCTGCCCATTACATTTGATGGATGCCCACGCCAGCACTACAGGTGGCTGGGAGTGATAGATTGTGGAGTACATAGTAGAAAACAACAATACTATACAATGAGGTAAAAGGGCAAGCAATAATGGCTATAAAGTTCCAAGGACAAAGGCAAATGGGAGAGAACACACAATCCCCAAATTGCCATACTTGTAAAAAAGCAGAGTATAGCCCACTTAAAGTAGTTTTACCTGACCCATGGAGTCCCAGATGGCTGAAAAGACAAACTGTTAAGGCCCAACTCTACCATTTGGTGCCTGGCTCAAGTACTAAGATAAGTAGCAATGACCAGGACACTCATTGGGATGCACTAGTCAAAAAGGTCTGGACCACAGTTCGGCCAACAGTCAGGGAAAGGCCAATAATCAAAGAGATAAAAAAGATTAGGTCCAGTGTGGCCAATTACACAGGGATAGATATGGTGCAGACTATAAACAGCACCCACAGATTGCTTCTGGCTACTGACCGAGATCTGGCATCTGACTGCTGGATCTGTGCACCCCTCCATCAGCTCACCTATCATGCTTTGGGGCTGACCCTACAGGGAATCCTAAACCATATGGATGAACCAGCAGTTCGACTACTTAGTGAACCCCCTGAAGTGATAGGAAATAACTCATGTGTGTTTAAGGTTTCTGCCTTACGGAACCTCCCCCAAAACTGTGTCAATATCCATGGGACTCACTCCAACCTCAGTGCTCCAGCAGGAGCCTTTTTTGTGTGTAAGGATGGCTTATATTGAGTCTTCTCCCCCAAAGTACAAGATAATTGTGCTATAAATATACTTATCCCAGACCTAAATGTATACTCCCCCAGTGCCATAGGATAAGTTCCTGTCCAAATAGGGTCCCTCACAGGAGGACTAAATAGAAGAAAAAGGGATCCTATTGTTCTCCCTCTCCTAGCAGGACTGGCTATAGCAGGGAGCCTGATAATCAGTGGCACAGCACTCGGGCTGGGACAGCAACAATACCTTTCATTAGGCCAAGACATTCAAAAAGGGTCAGATGAAGTACGAGCCTCAACCCTCTCCTCACTCTACAAGGACAGATTGACTCATTGGCAGACATAGTGCTGCAGAATAGAAGAAGCCTTGATTTGATTTGCTGACTGCTAAGTATGGGGGAACTTGTCTTTACCCAGGGGAAGAATGTTCTTATTGTGCAAATCAGTCAGGAGTAGTCAGGGAATCCATGACCCAACTGAAAGAAAGGTTAAAGTGGATGGAAACTAAGTATGGTTCCTAGGATACCAACCCCTTGTGGAGTTGGCAGTTCTCTAGATGAAAAGCATGGTTAGGGGTTCTGATGGGACCCAAAATGGTGATAATACTCCTGGTGACTGTAGGACCATGTTTAGTTAATTAGATGTCCAAATTTATACTGGAAAGAATCCATTCCACACAATCATATTGAAGGACCCTCCTTAGCAAGACAGGCTCCATATTGCTGCTTGACCCACCTGCCTGCCCTTTAGATGAACTCAGAAGGAGGAAATTTAAAAACCTCCTCCCTTTAGAAAGTCTCTTTAGAAATAACAATCAACTATTGTTTTACAAATGTTCTAACAGCAGGACGGTCTGCTTCCGTACCTTTTGCTTGCTTTACTAGTTCTATCCCATAGGGAGGCCTAGAAACTGCTGGCCTCAAAGGTGTATAAAACATGTTTGTCTCCCCCAAGTCGAGGCTGGAGTCCGATGCTCAGCTCGGGTCCCGGCCAGTAGTAAACTCCTGTGTGGATTTAATATCGGTCTCTGGTTGGTTCTTTCTCACTGGGTGCAACATACTTGGAGGCACCAGTGAGATACCCAGTCGCTTTTGAGCTTATTATCTTGGAGCCACTGTTTCTTTTTAGGAGAGACCAGGATTGGACATCAGTGGTGTTTGGCCCCTCTGGACACTGGTCTGCAGAAGGAGAGGCCACCCTGATGGTATTCCAGGGCTAGGCCACCCTGACGTTTTCCAGGGCTCAGGGTAGGCCGGTCCCAGTTGGGCCTTATCATCGATCAACTGACCTGCACGAGTTTATTGGGAAAGCCTCTAGAGGTAAGAATCAAATGATTCTTAGTGCACTGTGGGTAGGTAGGAGGAAGCTGGATGTGGCACAAGTTCCCCTACCTACAGTCTCTTCATGACAGCAAGCAGACTCACTGGGTCAGAGTCCTCAGAAGAGCAACTCCCTGGGTGGGGTCTGAATCCATTCGGCCCCAGAGGTTTACTTGGCCAAAGTTTGTTTTTGTCTGTTTATTGTCTGTCTCTCTGCTTCCTCTGTGTGCCTTTTGCATTTTCACAGGCTAAAATTATGGGTTCCTCACAGTGCACAGAAGGAACTCCACTTGATTGTGTTTTGAATAACTTTGAAAAAATTTATTCCACAGACAGGGAAGATGAATATGGCATGAAATTTTCTAAAGGCAATTTACAAACCCTGTGTCAACTAGAATGGCCCAGTTTTGGAGTCGGTTGGCCCCCAGTGGGAACTTATTCCATGCACATTGCTCCCAAGGTTTGGAATGTGGTCACGGGAGTCAGCGCCCCACAGGTCCCGATCGACCTTTGGCACTCAATTGGGACAGGACTACGGTCCATCAGCCCCATCTTCCTCTTCCCTTTTTCCTTTAAAGCAGACAGAGCCTGGGGGAGGATTGATTTATGTCCCTTTCACAACTGGTGATCTTTACAATTGGAAACATCAAAGTCCCCCCTTCTCTGAAAAACTTCAGGCATTAATCTCTTCTTAAGACTGTTTTTCATACCCATCAGCCAACCTGGGATGATTACCAGCAGCTTTTACAGATCCTGTTCACCACTGAGGAGTAGGATTGCATTTATCAACAGGCAGTCAAAGAGGCCCTGGGGCCAAACCCCAGCATCACTCTGGGAACTGTGGGGCATTCGGCCAGGGCTTAGGTGATGGTTCTATCACAGCACCCTGAATGGTACCCCAATGATGATGACAGTAGGAGGAGGCTGGGGTCCTACTACCAGCACTTATTAGGGGGATTCCAGGAAGCAGCCAGAAAGCCCACTAATTTGAGTAAGGTAAGTGAGGTTCACCAGGGAAAAACAGAGTCTCCGGCTGCGTTTTTAGAGAGACTCTTGGAAGCCTATAGAGTTTTCACTTCTATTGACCCAGAGGCACTCAAAAATGCAGCAGCTTTAAATTTGGCCTTTGTTTCCCAGTTGGCCACAGATATTAGGGGAAAAAAATTACAGAAATTGGAGGGATTTGACGGAAAGAATAGGACTAAACTCCTGAACATAGCCCAGAAAGTTTATGATAACCATGACGCCCCCAAGGAAGTCCTAGCCAAAAAACTGGGGAAAGTCACAACTGCTCCACTCTAGGCACAAGAGACAGTCCCTCTGGACAGAAAAGGAGAAAGTGCCTTTTTGGCTTTAAAGAAAGCCTTAGTGTCAGCACCAGCCCTGGCCCTACCTGATGTCACCAAGCCCTTTTGGTTGTTTGTGGCTGAATGAGGGGGCATAGCCAAAGGAGTGCTAGCTCAGGCATTAGGGCCTTGAAACAGACCTGTGGCCTACCTGTCTAAAAGACTTGATCCTGTGGCAAGTGGATGGTCTACCTGTTTGAGGGCAGTTGCAGCCACCACCCTCCTGGTCCAGAAGGCAGATAAGCTCAGCCTGGGACAAGACCTGGTCATCACCGCACCCCATGCGGTGGAGACGTTGCTGAGAGGAGCCCCAGAATGATGGCACTCCAACACCTGCCTGACTCAGTACCAGGCCCTGTTGCTGGATGCTCCATGCATCAAATTCACCAGAGAAATGACCCTCAATCCAGCCACCTTACTCCCGGACTCCGACTCGTACGCATGCCCCTCCATGACTGTCTGGACACTCTGACAACGTCCACCACCAACTGCCCAGATCTGACTGATGTTCCCCTGCAAAGCCCAGGATGAGACCTTCTTCACTGATGAAAACAGCTTCATGGAAGACTGAGTCAGGTATGGGGGGGGGCTGTAGTCAGTCCAGGAGGACAGGTCCACTGAGCACAGGCATTAAACTGGGGGGCATCGGCACAGAGGGCTGAACTAATAGCTTTAACTCAAGCCCTGAGGTTAGGTCGAGACAAGGCTGTAGACATCCGCACTGACAGCCGGTGTGCATTCGCCACTGCCCATGTGCATGGCGACATCTACAGACAGAGAGGGCTATTAACACAGAAGGGAAAACTATCAAAAATAAAGAACAAATTCTGGCCTTATTGGAGGGAATCTGGGAACCCAGGGCATTGGCCATTATTCATTGTAAAAGCCACCAGAAAGGAGACAGCTTGGAGGCCTGCGGCAACCGAGAGCCCGATGATGCAGCCCAAGGAGCGGCCAGAGAACCAGTGAGGCCGATAGACACTGTGCCCATCTGACCCTTTGGCTGCCTGCCGGAAAGACCCACATATACCCTGGAATAAAAAAAAGAATAAAACCAAAAGTGAGGGGGTACAAAACTGGACTCAGGCTGGTGGAAAGGGACAAACGAACAAATTGTCTCCCCTGAGCCCTGGGGCGACAACTTGTTCATCAGTTCCATCACTTAACTCACCTGGGAGAATCAAAGTTAAAAAGACTAATGAGCTCTAAGTTTTCAGTCCCAGGACTGACCTCTATGGTCCAGGACATCAGTTCCAGGTGTCAGGTGTGTGCACAGGTAAACTCCAAGGCGAGACCAAGGAGCAAAGGTAATCGACTGCGGGGAAGAGAGCCAGGGGAACACTGGGAACTTGATTTCACCTAAAGAAAATCCAACAAGAGGTTCAAATATTTACTGGTATTGGCTGACACCTACTCAGGTTGGGTAGAAGCTTTCCCCACTCGTGGAGAATCAGCCAACATAGTAACTAAGGTTTTGTTCCAGGAGATAGTTCCCCGATTTGGCATCCCTCGTTACCTGGGGTCCAACAATGGGCCTGCCTTCACGACACACATATCCAAATTGTTGGCAAGGGCACAACATATCGATTGGAAGTTACACTGTGCCTATCGCCTACAAAGTTCAGGGCAAGTGAAAAGGATAGAACCCTGAAAGAAACCCTGACTAAATATGTTCTAGAAACTGGCGGTAGGTGACCCAATCTGCTTCCTCTAGCCTTGTTAAGAGTTAGATGTACTGCATATGTGACAAGTTTACCCCTTTTAAAATCTTGTATGGGAGGCCACCACCACTCCTCCCTAAGTTAAAGCTTGAACACATAACAGAGAGTTTTTGTGTCTCTTCCATCTCTTCAAGCCTTGCAGATTCTTCAGAGTGAGATCCAGGCTACAATACAACAGGCTTGAGAAAAAAATGCCTTGCAACATTCCAGCCCCACAGTTTTAAGCCAGGAGACCTGGTCCTGATATCCTTCATTTGCTTGCACCGAGGACTTGACTAAATACATTCCCAAATCATTCTTGGCTACCCAATCTGCCACTTTATTTTGTGTCACCGTGTATGTTGTTCCACAAGTCTTGTATTGTAATAAAAAGGGGGGCCATGAACACCCTGGATTAACCACTGAACACTACAGGAGTAAATGGGCTGCCCCCATTTTAGTGCACATTCTGGTGGGATTAGGAATAGCTGGGTCAGTGGCTATTGGAACTTCCTCCCTGATCCTTCAGGACACAAATTTTAAAGCCCTAACCCACCAAGTAGCCAGAGATTTGGGTCACCTGAAAGACTTGATCTGCAGATTAAAAAACCAGGTTGATTCCCTAGCTGAGATGGTCCTACAAATCAAAGGGGACTTGACCTCCTGTTCATGAAACAAAAAGGGTTATGTGTAGCCCTAAAAAAAGAAAAACCTGTTGCTTCTATGCTAATGGTTAACTACCCTACTTTCTGTTGTAACAGGCCCCTTAGTTATCTTACTTCTGCTTTTGCTCATGAGACCTTGCATTATAAATGCTTTCACTAAATATGTTAGACAGAGGGTTGATGCAGTTAAACTGATGGTGCTGAGACAAAATTATGAGGTTTTGAAAGATGTTTTTAAAAAAAATTCAAAGAGTAAATACAGGAATCAAAGATTTGATTAAGTTACAAGAACCAGGGGGAATGAAGGACCCTCATTAGCAAGACAGGCTCCATATTGCTTCTTGACCCACCTGGCTGCCCTTTAGATGAACTCAGAGGAGGAAGCTTAAAAACCTCCTCCCTTTAGAAAGTCTCTTTAGAAGTAACAATTAATCAACTATTGTTTTACAAATGTTCTAACAGCAGGACGGTCTGCTTCTGTACCTTTTGTTTGCTTTACTAGTTCTATCCCATAGGGAGGCCTAGAAACTGCTGGCCTCAAAGGTGTATAAGACATGTTTGTCTCCCCCCAGTCAAGGCTGGAGTCCAATGCTCAGCTCGGGTCCCAGCCAGTAATAAACTCCTGTGTGGATTTAATATCAGTCTCTGGTTGGTTCTTTCTCACTGGGTGCAACATATATCAAATGCTAATGTGAGCAAAGACCCATTATGTTTGTCCTGTTCAAATCAATGAAGATTCTGTTTGATGTAACAACAGGGAGGAATGAGGTAGAAAGAGTTATGCCAAACATAATTTGGAATGGATAATTACTGTAAAATATTTGTTCATGAACTGTGTCAGCTTAATGTAGCAATAATGCACTGTTTATGTACTTTGTGTGAGCCACCCCTAAAACCC
>NW_004624730.1:75940683-76067923 GCF_000247695.1 Heterocephalus glaber
CCCTCCACCCTTCCCTATTTACAAAGACTTTATTTCCATTTTTTCAAATTATTATTTTTAAACCATCGGTGCCCACAATAAAATCAGGGATCCCAATCAATATTTCATTTTATTTTTGAATTGCTTAAAAATTTAAAATATTGTATTACAGTATTAGTAAATCACATTTGATATTTTAAAAGTCTGATGAGCAGATTTGTGAGGGCTCTTTTTGGGGTTTTTTTGGGTATTGGGGATTGAACTCAGGACCTTGCGCTTGTGAGGCAGGCACTGCGCCTCTGAGCTAAATCCCTGGCTCTTTCTAGTTTTTAGTATTTCTTTGAGCTATATAGTCTTAGTGGTAATTGCTGGACTGTATTATAAGCCTTGAAATTAGGTAGATTCATGCCTTCCATTTTTTTTTTTCAAAATTATTTTAGCTATTGTGATTGCTTTTCCAACCTACATTGTAGCATAATCTTTATATCTGCTAAAAATGTCTTTTTCTTTCTTTCTTTTTTTTTTTTTTTTGTACCGGGGGATTGAACTTGGGACTTCCCGCTTGCAAGGCAGGTGGCAGAACCACTGAGCTAAATTTCCCGGCCCTAAAAATGTCTTTTTCTTAATTTTGTTTCAGTGCTAGGGATTAAATCCTGGGCCTTGGGCACTCTGGACAGTTGCTCTACTTCTGAGCCACACCTCCAGTCCCCCAAAAAGTCTGAGATGGGTAGGAATTGCATGACACTAGGTCACCCTAGGGAGGACTGGGAGCTTTACTGAGTCAAGTCTTCCAGTACATGAATCTGGGCTGTCTGTTTATTTAGACCTTGGACTTTTTTCATCAGCGTTTTGTGGTTTTAGCTGCATACAAGTTTTTCTGTGTCCTGATGTTTTCCTAGCTCGCCTCCATGGAGCCCTGGTCGCTCGGTGCCAGCCGTCCATCTGAGAGTGCTTCCTCCACCACGTGCCCGGCTGATCCATCCAGAGGTGGCCGGGCATCACAGCAGGGTGTGACTGCACCTTGTGTGATGGGCATCATTTCCTTCTCCTCCTGGACAGGGATGTTGGTGACTTCAGTGTCTCGCCAGTGACATGTGGCGTCCCCACAGATGGCAGTGTACAGTGTGGTGCTGAGAAGATACCCAGAGGAGTCGGCAGTGCTCTGGCAACGGCACAGACCTGGTTTGCACACAGCGAGGTAGACTGAGCAGGAGCGATGCCCCCAGGCCGGTGGTACGGGGTCCCTGCGGCGCAGGCCCAGGCTCCCAGGGAGCGAGGGCGCCTCCTAACTGTGAAGAAGGAGGAAGAAGAGGAGGATGAAGGCTGTGCCTCGGTGCACACCGCCAGGCCACAGACACTCAACCGCCCGGGCCAGGAGCTCTTCCGCCAGCTCTTCAGGCAGCTTCGCTACCACGAGTCTTCCAGTGCCCTGGAGACGCTGGGCCGGCTCCGGGAGCTCTGTCGCTGGTGGCTGAGGCCGGATATTCTCTCGAAGGCCCAGATCCTGGAGCTGCTGGTGCTGGAGCAGTTCCTGAGCATCCTGCCAGGGGAGCTCCGGACCTGGGTGCAGCTGTACCAGCCTGAGAGTGCCGAGGAGGCCGTGGTGGTGCTGGAGGAGCTGCAGCGGGATCTGGGCGGCTCACGGCAGAGGGTAAGTGTGAGCAGGGCAGTGCCCAGCGGGTGCTGCCGCCTGCAGCTTGGGCTGCAGGGAGCCCTCCGTTTCTCATTGTGGGGGCCCTGAGCCATGGACCTTCCCAGAGGAGCCCCAGCCCCAGCACAGGTCAGCAGTGTCCGTAAGTCACAGTGGCCGCAGTGTGCAGAGCCCTCTCCCTGTGTCTGACCGGGCAGAGGGGCACTTAGGGCAGCAGTCCAGGCTTCAGGGCAGAGCTGCAGAAGCACAGGCTCTCTGTGCCTGTGTGGGGGTCCACCCTGGCTGGGAGGGTGGGAGACTTCAGGGTCACTGGCCAGGCTGCCGTGCCTCCCAGAATCACAGGTTATCGAGGAGAACATGCAGAGGTGGTCTGACTGAGAGAATTTGCCCAGGAACATTTGAGTGCCCAGTGTGTGGCCAGTACTGGCCCTGGTGCTGGGGCAGAGCAGATGGCCCAGGCCTGGCCGCGGAGCAGCACTGGCCACTCTCTGCATTCCTCCTGCCCCTTCTGCGGCACACAGGAAGCTGGCCCACTGTCTTGCGAGTTGTTTATTAAAGAGTATTTATTTACTGTTTTCTTCAGCCTTCCTTCAGGTTTTATTTATGTAAAAATATGTGTATTTGTAAAAATATGCCTGTGTAAATCATGCGTAAGTGAAAGGTGCTCTTAAGAGCTTTGACGTACTGGCTCCCCAAATTTCTTCCAAAAGTTCAGTCGAGTAAAGTATCTGAACATGTCCTCCCAGCAGCAAATAGTAATAAATCAGTATAAAGCATGACTGCACAAAAAAACGAACATTGTTCAGCATTGAGGGTATTTTTAAAAACTAAAAGAGCATTTTTTTCACCAAAACAACGAGCTGTTCAGAAGGTCTAATCATTTATACAGTGAAATACACAGCAGCCCCCAAATGGCTTGGTTCTATCTGGCACATTTGGGGCTAGCAATAAGTTTTCCAAGTCCATGAAAACATTGTCAGTGAGCAGGAGCGGCCTCCCCTGTTGTAAGTCAGCTAGAGAGCAGGTGGTGGAGGCCAAGAGGAAACCCCCAGTTCTGCAAAAGGAACAGAGGCGCTTTAAGGTGCAAAGGGAACCCCGGGCTTCTGAAAGGATCCCCACAGCCTAAAACACCAGGGTCTGAGAAAGCGTGTCCTTGGGTGTTTGCCTGGTTCCCCCACTCTTCTGTGGTTGGCCTTCTGGAGGGCTTGGCTGCAGCAGTCCTTCCTCTTTAGCCCTCAGCCGGGTCAGGAGTTCTGGGCCCGTGGCTAAGATTTGTCGTGTCAGTTGAATAAGGTCTTGGTGGGGCTGCACTGCCTTGGAGACTGCAGCCCTTTGAAGTCCCAGGGCAAAAGCCTGGATGGGTGTTGTCTGCTCTTTTGTGCCTGAGACTCTTCCAGGGTTCCCCAGCCAACCTCAGAGTCAGCCCCACCCACTGCATGTGTTACTCTTCCTTCTGGAGTGCAGTCGGGAGCTCATGCAGGGCCTGTGAGGCCGCAGTGCTTTCATTGCCTAGGGCAGTGCTCGGCAGTGGCTACTGCAGGCCTGGGTCTCTGCTGTCTGTCAGGAGCTGATCCCTTCTTCATTTCTCAGTTCTGGGCCTGGGGAGGGGACGAGAGGTGGCAGGGAGGGCCACTGTGGCATCTGGAGACTGACTGTGGAGCTACTGGTGACTCCCCAGCTTATCCTTAGGTGAAGTGGGGACCCCAGACCCCCTGGCTAGGCTAGGAGGCCTCCGAGCGCTGCCCCTGGCACTGTGCCCTCTGCTTGGAGGTGGCGGGGCTGGCCTGCTGCTCCTGGGCCTCTGCCCTGTAGACTGCAGTGTGGCCTCTTCTCTGAGTTCAGTGTCGGGCCCCACAGGGTCTTCTCACATTTTCTTCTCACAGAACCCCGGCCTTGACCCGAGCCCGGCTGTGCACTGGATGGGCACTGCGGCCCTGCAGCCTCCACAGACCTGGCCCCCTGTGTCCCCGCTCGGGAGCGGCTCTGCTCCGGGACCCCAGCTGGAGCCTCCCTGTGCAGTAGGAGTGCGTGACTGCCTGGCTGGGCCACCCGGTACTCGCTGCCTAGCTACGGCCCTGGCCTTCTGCCACCTCCCACCTCTGAGTGTCGTCTTGTCA
Organism: Heterocephalus glaber; assembly: GCF_000247695.1. The sequence goes on from NW_004624730.1 coordinate 75,944,431, forward strand.
CTGTCCTTCCCTCACGAGAGCCTCCCTGTCCCCAGCTCAGTGTTCTTCCATACCCTTCTGTGACCTGTGTCTGCTGACGCCCCCTCCAGTGCATCCCACTCCTTGGCCCCAAGAGACGCGAGGACCTAGCTGTCACTGGGGAGTTTCCCAGAGTCCTCGAGGACTGGGGCGGAGTGGGCTTCTGGGGGTGTCCAGGCCAGCAGCTCTTTCAAGGCTCTCGCTCTTCCTCTTCAGATCCTCCTGCTGCCCTGGTGCCTTCCCTTTCCCAGAGAGAGGGGAGCCCAGGAGACCAGGCCACAGCCACACGGTCCCTGATGCCAGAGCCACAGGTAAGCCGCAGGTGGGCCCTGCAGCCCTGCTGAGTCTGAGCTCGCCTGTCCTGGGCGTCTCCGCCACCATCCCCGAGACCACACTTCCCTGAGCACAAGCTCTCCTCTGTCCATGGCCCTGCACTTTGGCTGGATCTGCCCTCAGTCCACCTAGAGCCCCCCCCCCCCATGCCGCCCGGGAGGTGGGGACCAGCGCCCGTGTTTCTGTAGGAGGCTGCGACTTTCAAGGATGTGGAGGTGACTTTCTCCCAGGATGAGTGGGGCTGCCTGGACTCGACCCAGAGGAACCTGTACAGGGATGTGATGCTGGAGAACTATGGGAACGCGGCTTCTCTGGGTGAGTCCTCGACACCCCGGGCTATGGACACCTGGCTTCGGCCTTCTTGGTGTTAACTGCACGGAAGGCAGCCTAAACTCTGTTGACTCTGGCTCAGTAACTACTGACAAGGTCACTGCATTTGTCACCACACTGTTCCCTTCTGCAAAATGGAGATAATTATGCCCGCCTTGCTGGGTCATTGTAAACATTAAAGGTGTCTCAAGTTCCTGGTCATTTAAAAAATGTTGGCATTGCAAAAATGTGGGCTGACCTAACCAAGTGCAAAGTCATGGCTCCCAGCGCTGGCAGCCCCAGCAGCCCTTGTGTCTGTGACTTCTCAGCCCCTGCTTTCTGGGTCTGCTTAGGGTTATTAGAAATGGCTGTCTGGGCTTGTGCCCTCCCTTCCTCCACTTGTCTTCCTGGCCTGTCCCTACCAGGACCTAAGGCGGAAGATCCTAGAGACGTTCTGTGTGACCTGTCTGCCTCCCACCCCTTCTCTTCTCTGCAGCGATCTCCTGCTCCAAACCTGCCCTCATCTCTTGGTTGGAAGCAAGGGAGCCCTGGGGCCTGGATGTCCAGACAGCTCAGACTAAGCAGCTTCCAGGTTCCGGCCCTACAGGTGAGTCCAGGAGCTGGCCAGGCCCTGCCCTCCCTCCGCCCACCCTTCTGTCTAGTAATCACAGGGACTGCTCCATCATCGCTGGCCAGGAGGAGGGCTTTTAGCAGTGCTGCTAGGGGCTCTGGCCCCAGGCCTCTCCCCTGTGTGCTGGCCTAGGACAGCTGTTTGTGTCTGAGCCTGTCCCTTCCCCGGTGACCCTCTCACTGAAGGCTTCACTGTCCTCTTCTCTGCTTGTGGATTCTCCTCAGTCCTGTGCCCGCTTTTCCCGGGCCCCTTGCACACCCTGTCCTGTTCCTTTTCTCTGACTTCCTTCTGCACTAGGCTCGGTCTCCAGTCCTTTCATCCAGCTGCTCCCCAGAGCCCCAGCTCTTGGCGTGGAGCTCCCTTCTGTGAGCTCCTGTGCCTAAGTGCGGCTCCCCTCTCTTGCTAGTTTACTCCTCACAGCCCTTTGCATTTTCCTGCTCACCTCTAGCTGCTGTATCCATCATTTCCCCCTTCCCTTTTGTCTAGAGTCCCTTCGGTGTTTTGCCTTGGCTTTGACTGCTTTGGAAAGGCATTGGCAGTCTGCCAGGAGCCTTACTACCCTTACTACAGATCATGGTGTTTTGTGGCCATTTTTGCTTTCTCCAGTTCCAAGTGTGGGAAGAGAGTACATTCTCTGGTGTTTAATTTTTATCAGGAGGTGAGGTCCAGATGAAGACGAACAAATTGGTCTTCAAGCAAGAACCTGTGGAAGATGCAGATATAGAAGATCCTGTGGCAGCCAGGTGTCCTGTGACAAGTGTCCCAGAGGGGGCAGGGCCCAGAAAGTCTTTGGAACAGCAGAGCTGGCTAATGAAGCACTATGTGAGATTTAAGAAGGAAGAGTCTGATTTCAGTCCCACAGCAGGGACAGAATTGGAAGCATCAGGAAGAAGTGACACTCCTGACCTAAAACATGTTGTGTATTTGAGAGTTTCCAGGAAAAAGCGATCCCGGATACAAGGCCGTGACAGACACTTGAGGAAAAGTTCGCACCATTATGACTATAAGAAACGAGGAAAGGGGCACAGACATGCGGTGGGGAGCTTCAGCCTCCATCAGAGGATTCATGCTGGGCTGGCAGGGAGCGAAAAGGAAGCCTGTGGGAAGGGCTTCGGGCTCGGTGCTGCTCACCCCCATGAGCAAGGTCTGTTCCCAGTGGGGACGTCATACAGGTGCCAGGACTGTGGGAGGACCTTCAGACGGAGCTCCCATCTCGAGTACCACCAGAGACTTCACAGCCAGGAGAAGCCGTTCAAGTGCAGGGTGTGTGAGAAAGCCTTCAGGTGGAGCTCTAACTGCATACGGCACGAGAAGATTCACACTGGAGTGAAGCCGTACAAGTGTGGTTCATGTGACAAAGCGTTCCAGCGTATGTCAGCCTACCGCCTGCACCAGGAGACCCACACCAAGCAGAAAGTGGAGTCGAATCAGTGTGAGGAAGCCCTCACCTATGCCTCAGAGCTGGATCCTCATTTGAGAGACCAGACTGGGGAGAAGCCCTTTGACTGCAGCCAGTGTAGGAAATCCTTCCACTGTAAGTCCTACGTCCTTGAACATCAGCGGATCCACACGCAGGAGAAACCTTATAAATGTGCCCGCTGCAGGAAGACCTTCCGGTGGAGGTCCAACTTCACCCGTCACGTGAGGCTGCACCAGGACGAGGAGGAGTTCTGCGCACCGGGTCCCTGTCAGGACAATGACAGCCAGAAGGACTTCCATCAGCTGCAGGGGCCCGGGCCCCCTATCGTGGAGAACACTTTTCTGTGTCAGCAGTGTGGGAAAACTTTTACTCAAAAGAAAACCCTCCTCGAGCACCAGAGAATCCACACAGGCGAGACGCCGTACCAGTGTAGCGAATGTGGGAAAAGGTTCACCTATAGGTCAGCCTTCGCTGTTCACAAGAAAAAGCATGCCATTAAAAGAAAACCGGAGGGCAGCCCGTCCTTCAGTCAGAACAGTGCGCTCCAAGTTCCACAGAGCAGTCGCCCCCCAGAGGAGCCTCACAAGTGTAGCCAGTGTGGCAAGGCCTTCCGCAATCACTCCTTCCTCCTCATCCACCAGAGAGTTCACACCAGGGAGAAGCCTTACAAGTGCCGGGAGTGTGGAAAGGCCTTCAGGTGGAGCTCCAATCTGTACCGGCACCAGAGGAGGCACTCCGTGCACCGACAGCACGAGGACCATCAAAGGGATGCGCCTCCACATCTGTCACGGAAAGCCCTCACTGATCAGAAACCTTTCTGGTGCCAAGAATGTGGGAAAAGCTTCACACGTAAAAGGAGTCTCTTAGATCATAAGGGAATCCACAGTGGAGAGAAGCGCTATAAATGCAATGTGTGTGGGAAGTCTTATGATCGAAATTACCGTCTTGTTAATCATCAGAGAATCCACACGTCAGAGAGAGCTTTCAAATACCAGTGGACCGCGAAAGAGTTCCTTGGGAGACACATGCTTTCCGTCCACCAGAGAAAACACCCCCGAGTCACGCAGTCAGAATGTAGCTCGTCAGGGTTGTCATCCTTTCAGGACACAGGGCTGAGTGTCCAGGAACTGAAACCAAGTGAAGAGAAGCCTCGAGAAGATGCTGAGGAACCTTGTGACCAGCGCTCAGTGTTCACGGGACTCCAGGACACGCGCCCTGGGAATAAGTGCCACAGATGTAGCATATGTGGGAAAGCTTTTAGCAAGGGGTCCCTGCTCATCAACCACAAGAGATTTCATACTCGAGAGAGGCCCTTCAAGTGCAGGGTGTGTGGGAAGACCTTCAGATGGTCTTCAAATTTGGCTCGGCACATGAAAAACCATATTCGAGAGTAGCCGGGGGCCTGCCACTCACAGTGGGGTGGGTGAGGGTCCTGACCACCCCGCTGAAGAGCCCCCTGCCATTACAAGGGCCCAGTCCTTTCTGTTTAGGGAGCTGATGGCAGGGAATCCTGAGAATAAAAGCTCAGGGAGTTCCCTGCCTACCTGCCAGGAAGCAATACTGGGAACAGCAGCAGCAGCAACATGTTCTTTGGGGCCCAGGTAGAGCCCCAGGCCCCAGGAGCAGTCTTGCAGATAGCCCAGGCTTCCCTTGGCCAGGTCTCCGTTATCAGCTAAGGACAAGACCGCTGCCCTTTGGGATTGGACAGCGCGTGTGTGGCCTGCTGGCTGCAGCTGTTGCCGAGGGGCTCGTGGAGCCTCGGTTTCTCTCTAGGTTTGGCTTGTGGTGGTGCCTACGCTGTTGTTGTTAAAAGCAAGCGTGTCAAGAGCCAGTCTTCCCCAGTGTCTCCTGAGGAGCGCTGGCTGGGCCTCAGCGTCACAGCAGGCTCTCTGCTGCTGCTGAGGCATAGAGGTGTCTCTGCAGGGGGGGCGCGGAGAGTGGAGCGGACTGGTGGCCTCGGTTACTCAGAATGGAGCTCCACCAGGACCTGTCACCATCTCCACCCCCCAGGGCCACACGGGCAGCAGACCACCTGCCCCATGTCGGGCACCAGTGTGAGTTGAGCCCTGTAGGGGCCAGTACAGCGAAAGTCCTGCTGTCTCTGCCTTCACATAAACATGAGAGTGGTGTCCTGGGTCATGCGCTGGGGACAGAGTAGGGAAGAGTGCAGGAGCGCTGGACTGGGGGCTGATGTTCAGTCGGCTGCCGGGAGGGGCTGGATAGAGGGGAGATTGGAGCAAACACTGGGAGGAGGTAGGGATTTGCGGTACGATCACTGGGAGAGCTCCGGGCAGAAGAGCAGGGCAGAGGATGCCTTGGCTGGCATCCCAGGGCACAGCAGGGAGGCCCCGGGGTAGAGTGGAGTGGGCCAGGCCACGTTAGTGCTGTGGGTCACCTCAGGGCAGCAAGCTTCAGGGCCCTTCTGGGGTCTGCGTGGGCTTACTGCAGACGGGGCCTCAGGAGACGGTGAGGCGGAGACGTCCCTGCGGTCCCCTCTGCGGCCAGCTCGCCTGCATGGCACTCTGCGCTATGCCCTGACTGCTCTGTAGGCTTCGCCTGAGGATGGGAACAGCTGCTGTAGGGCTGTGCCTCTGCCCGCTTGTGTTGAAGCAGAAACCGAGGTCTGCCTCGGTGGCGCTGGCGCAGGGGACTGATGCTTCTCAGGTGCATGTGAGCACTGAATTCTGGAGACTCGGGGCTCGGGTGTGCAGGGCGGTGTCAGCGGTGGAGCGGTCTCAGGCTGCTTTGCTGAGCTGGGAGCTGGCCCCTGGGAAGGGCGCGAGGTAGTGTGCCCTGTGCCGAGTCCTCTTGTCCTCGTGGGACTGCCACGCACAGGCGAGCATGAAGGCTGTGCGACCCGACGGCTGGAGCAGGCATCTCCTCTCCGCGAAATGCTGTGGTTTCAACTTTGTCATCTTAGATGGCCCTGCCATCCTCTTGCCTGTCTACAGTGGAACCAAATGGCCCTTCACTGGCAAGGTGTCCAAAGTTGGCACTGAACATGGTTGGGCAGCAGCCAGGGTCCCGTGTGCTTCTGGCCAGGTCAGGAGACCCTCGGAGTCTTCGGGTCTGGGTTCTGGCTTGTCCCTTTCCCAAGCCAGTGGTCTTGGGGAGCCGGGGAACCTTGGCAGTGGTTTCCTCCTGTGTGCCTGTGACTGGCCTGGCTCCCTGAGGGGAGTGAGGTATTGATTCTGGGCCCAGAGCCCTCACAGAGTTGCTGCTCCCCTGTCAACTGGTGCTCTGGCCAGAAATAGCCTTTTCCTGTTTCCAGTTCCACTCCCCACCCCTGTGCCACCTGCTTCCTCATGAAGTTCCAGTTCCAACAGGTGCTTTTAGGGCATTTTTATAGAATGAACTCTTATTTTTATATATTCCAGTCCAATTTAAAAATACACAAAATACATGAAGTCAAAATCAACAGATCCTTGTATGCTGAAGTATTCTGTAGGATTGTGCTGGTGTCGTCTGCTCAGTACGTCTTAGTTCTGTAAGTGACATTATTACAGAAATACCAATAAAAGCCTGCCCTTGGGTGTAACCACTGAACATGTTGGTGTGCGCAGTGCTGGCTTTGACTTCACCTCCACACCTCTGGCCCCTGTCCTGTCCTGCCTTCTCCATCGCCTTTGCCCACAGGCCATGGCCCCATCCTGAGAGCTCCTCCCCAGCCCTCTCCTCTGCACCCTGTTCTGCTAGGTGGTGTCGGCTTTCTAGGTATGCCCGTCACTGCAGCATGGCCAGGTGCTCTGATGCCAGGCTTGGGTACTTGCCATGTAGTGGAGATTTTTGCCCAAAGTGTTTGCTCTAAAGGACTTGAGATCTGGATATTTCAGCCAAGTTTGGAATGCAGTGTTTCAAAGGGGCCCCCGAGTGAAATGCTGACTGGACGCCACTGCTCATCACATGCCTGCTGGTTGGAAGCCTGCTGTGATGGCTTTGAGCTACAGGACTCCTGTTGACATTTCTGTTTTATCTCAGCCATGGATCTCCAGGTGCCCCAGGCTGCCCTGGAGGGCATGCAGGTTTCCCTCCTGGCCTGCCTGCTCTCTGCTGCTTGGAGAACAGGTTGGGGTGGGGAGGCCTAGATGGGCCAGGACTGCCCCAGCGTGGAGTGGCTGTCACCTGTGCAGTGTGGTCAGCCCCACCCTTGGGGACAGATCGTCAGACCAGACAAAGATACTGTAGAGAAGAAAGCAGGAGACAACGCAGGACAACGCAGAACAACGCAGACAATCTCATAAGTCAGTGAATTCTTGAAAGCCCAACTGGCTGGCTAAGTGTGTGGAACAACTGGAATTCACCCTGCTTTGTGTCCCAAGCAGTGTGCAAAGGCTTGTGAAGTCATGAGCACTCACTCCACTGTGCAGTCCCCTCCGGATTCATCCCGGTGAACTCCATGTGAGGAAAGAAAAGTCTGCTCACGTGAGCACTGTTCAGGCAGGATTGGGAGAAATGTGCATGCCATCAACAGAACAGGTGAACGGGTGTGTTTTGTCTCGGTCTTGGGTTTTGGGACTTCCCGAAGTGGATTAGGGTTGCAGCTTTCAGTAGAGAAATTTGCTGGAGCTGAACACAGTGCCCTTTACCTGAAGGCCAGCTTGTGTACCCGTGGGCCCCGCTCCTGCTGACTGGTGTCTTCCTGCACTGTAATAGGGTGGGGTAGTTAATGGTGCATGTGAGGTGCTTAGAATAGTGTCTGGCATGTGAGTGTTCTTGGTATACAGGAGACAGAAGTACTGCTTTGCACCACATTTTCTGTGGATTCAAATGATAGGAAATGAGAGTGTAAAGTTGTCCACTGGAGTGAAGTGAGAAAGCTGCTGCTCTGCTCCCTGAGGCTGGAGAGGCCAGCGGGGTCAGGGTGGGTTCGCAGAGGCTTCACTTGTTTTTGTTTGTTGTCTTTTCTTTCTAAAACTTGATGGAAATGCACCAGAATGCTAAGATTTAACATACTATTCTGGTGGGTTCTTTTCAACTCCTTCAACATATATCAAAATAAAACATTTTAAAAGATGGGGTCTGGTATCTTTTTTTTTTTGGTACTGGGGATCAAACGGAACCTTGCACTTGCGAGGCAGGCAGCAGAACCACTGAGCTAAATCCTCAGCTGGCGTCTTATGATTACATAAAAATCCCAACTCTGCCAGTTACAACTTAGAGGAAGCCATTTGATGCTTTTTTTTTCCATTAAGTTTATTGGTACATTTTAGGTATACAGTAGTTACAGTCATCATTGGGATCTTGTACCTGTACATGATGCATCTTGGTTCTTATTTTTTCCCCATTCCCTGTGCTCCCTTCTCTATTTACAAAGACTTTGTTTCATTTTTTTCCTTTCCCTTTCCTTTCCCCTACCCCTCCCACTTCCCCTACTCCTTTAGACCTTTTCCTATTTCACATTATCAATTATACATTTTGATCCTTATTTACACTTTTAGTTTCTCACACCAGAGAAACTCTTCGATATTTACACGTGTGTCCTGTTTATTTCACTTAAAGGTATGGGGTCAATGTGCATCCATTTAGCTATAAATGTCTAGTATCTCATTCTTATGGCTGAGTGGTACTCCATTTTATAAAAAACAAAAAACCCGCATCTTTATCCAGTCTCCGGTTGATGTGCAGTTGAGCTGTTTCCAAGCTTTAGCTATTACAAACTTCCACTATAAACATGGGGGTGTATTTATCACTAAGCCATTCGATTTTTAAGGCTTAGTGTCCTTGCCAAAATTGTTAGGAAAGGGATAAACAGCTCTACAACAGCAGGAGAATGTGGGCTTCCGTGGGTGGGGACAGGCACACCCTGGAGTACACAGGGCTTTAGGTAAGGAGGAAAAGGACTGCCAGGATATCGCAGAGCCAGAAACTGCTGGAGCCCTAACACTGCGGAACTGGTGGGGCTATGATAGTGTGTCCCCATTTTCAGTGTGCAGTTGCTGATGGCTCTTACACCCTCCCCTGCTGTTCGGCACCTGGACATGCCGGTGAGAAAGCCCAGGACTCCCTCGTAACACAAGGGGGGAGTTTACATTGAACCTTGGTTCTTCTAGTGCACTGAGCCCTCATCCTATAACCACATAACCAGAGGCATTTTCCCCTTTTTGTTCAAGCTGTTGTCTAGCAGCAGAGGGTTCATTTGCCCAGTTTGGACAGAAATCACAAATAGGCAAAGAGCAGCTCACTTGGTGTTGGGAGCTAGATGTTGAGCATCAGTGACAGCCAGCCCCACTGTTAGCAGATGGAGCCTGGAGCTCCCAGTGGCTTCCTAGGTCAGCCAGCAGCTACTGTTGAGTCCTAGACCTCATCCAGCAGCTGGAGTCAGCAGCTCCCAAGGCCCCAGCAACTCTGACCTGCTGTTGCTCCCCACCAGCATGGCTGCTGGCTACGCTCATGGTTATGTTTTTAGCACAACAAGCTGCTCTGTGTGCTTGACAGGGATTGTGAATAGGCCAGATAAAACCAAGGGGCTCCAGCATAAGGGTTACATGGCCTGACCTAATATGGGTCAGGGGAAGCCTGTTTTATATAGACCCCAAAAAACTGTTCACACGTGCCCAGGTGTCCAGCCATCGGAGAGGGACTCCGCGCAGACTGCACTGGGAGATGAAGCTGTCCAGGGCCCTTTGGAGGAGGTGCCCATCTGGGGTGGACCAGGCACCTGAGCGACTGCAACCAAGGCAAAAATTTCTAATCAGCTGTAAAGCATTTGGGGGAGTCACAGCTGATAAAGGAGGGAAAATCAAAAGTACCTCTTGGTGGAGCATAAGGCCTTCCTGTGGAAGCCGAACGGCTCAGTTGCTCTTACCCAGAAATCCTCACCTGTGAGTGGAAAGTTGGCGTCACCTCTTGGCATGTGTAGTCCCACTGGTCTCAACAAATAACACCAGTTTTGGATCCCATCTTCCGGGGGAGACCACAAAGCAGGAAGAGGAGGGGCTCAGGCTGGCACAGGGTTGGAGGTCACTGTGGCCTTGTGGCTAAACTCAAATCCACGGGGCTCACACTGCTGGGTATGGGGGACCCTCTGAAGGGCCTCGGCATCCGCGCTCAGGAGAGGCGCCCCCTGGCCTGTGGAGCTGTGGTGCTGTGGAGGCACCAGCTGCTGCTGGCAGTTTTCCATCACTGTGACAGTTGCCTGAGAATAAACGGGGGACTTCTACCTTGGCTCCTGGTTTCCAGGGCTTCAGTCACTGGCTTCACCTTGGGCACTGTCTCAAGGCAGCACCCCATGGCAGCAGCACATGGGGCACAAATCTGCTCACTTCTTGGTGTCTGGAAAGCAAAGAAAGGGGGCTGGGGTCCCAATGCCCCTTTAGAGGCACCCCCAGTGGCCCAGCTTGTTCCCACTAGGCCCACCTCTTAGGGGTTCTGCCTCCCTACGGCCACAGTGCCGGGGCCTTTGGAGGACACGTCTCCAAACCATGGCACCGATAAAGCTTTTGTCCTCCCAGTTTGGTCTATGCATTTGGCAGAACGTGCAGATGAGTCTGGCGGCCACATGATAGAGCAATGCTGAAAATTAAAGTTTACAAATCAGATCATGGGCCGGGGGTTTAGCTCAATGGCATTGCACCTGCCTGTAAGCGCAAGGTCCTGAGTTCAATTCCTGGTACAAAAAAAAATCACATCATTTGTCTGCAATGGTGTTGCTTACAGCCAAAGAAATTCCAGGAGCATTTAACAAATTAAAGTGGCATTTGCCTGAAGCCAGAAAACTTACCGAATGGTTCCAAAACATTATAGCAGGGCTGGAGATTTAGCTCAGTGGTTTCGCTGCCTGCTGTGCAAGCGCAAGGACCCGAGTTCGATCCCCAGTACCAAAAAAACCCCACAAAATAATTGTAGCGGCCTGAGAAGACATGTATGCTGTCATACATGTGTTGCTGCTGGGGCCATGTTTCTGGTTTGTGTGTAGTGCACGGGGAATGGGTGTTTGTGCATCCCAGACAACACAGAAGCCTGGCACAGAAGTGGGAGACGTGGACAGGGAATGTTCATGCCAGCGTCTGTAGAGTCACAGAATTCCAAAGAGAGCAGTGCAATGTAGAAAGTGAATGTGAACTGGAGACTTCCAGGAAAACGGTGGAGTGGTGAGCGACGAAAACTAATCTCCTCTGGGATTCAGAATCCAGAAAATAACTTGGGGAAGAAAAAAGTAGATCCCAGGAACCAGGAAGGATCTGACAGGAAAATGCAAATCTAAGGAGAAATTGAAGAGCCAGAGTGTGAGCCTACTCTCTGAGGAGAATTCGCCAGCTCTCATCTCTACACTCTATCCCTAAAATATACAGTAGTGTAGAGATAGCAACACACAGGTAGGGAAAACGAGGGGACCCCCCCCCCCCGGGTTCTGAAGGGACAGCTGAACAGGCCTGACCACCTGCGAAGAGCTCACAGCTTCCATCCCACTTCCTCCATACGCTGCACCCTGCAAAGCTTATTTTGCAGAAGTTAAAGAAAAAAAAAATCTAACTCTAGAATGTGGAAAATCCCCAAAGATCCTTCCCCGTCCTCCCTAGCAATGAACCAGTTGAGTAGGGGCTCCCTCAGCCCAGAGACAGGAGAAGCCCCTGACAGCTGTAAAGTAACACCTTGAGCCCACCTCATGGTAGGTGGCTCTGCTTCGGGGACCCTGCCTGACTCTCTGAGGGAAGGCAGCTGTACTCTTGGACGCTTGCTGTGTTAAAGTATAAACCTTGCTTCTACACTTTCGATCGCTCTGATTCTTCCACAACCTTCTCTGTGATTGGGAGTCAGGCCCCGGATCACAGAGACTCTCTGCCTGGGACAGTATTTCAAGTTCTTTGTAGCTTTTTGCCCCATGATTTTATTTTACTTTATTTATTTTGCAGTTCTGGGAGTGAAGCCAAGACCTCCACATTGAACTGTATCCCCTTTGTTCCCTTTTTATTGCTTTTGAGACAGGATTTTGCTGTTGCCCAGGCTGTGCTTAAATTTGCAACCCTCCTGTCTCAACCTCCCAGATTGTGGGATCATAGCCATGTGCCACCACACTGGCTATCCTGCTATTTTAAATTGTCAACACTGTTTTTTACAAATTTCTATGCTGTTTATTTCCACAGTGTCTTATTTCTAATACTAGAGGTATAAATTGTTTAAAGACTTTTAAAGCATTCTAATTCATTTTCAGTATTTTGTGCATATTTAACTCTGTGAAAGTACATCATCACAATGTTGACTCTATGTGTTCATTGGTCGCGACTGCCTTCTACACAGATAAAGGCAAGGAAAGAAAACTGAGGCGAGTTCTCCCTGAGTGGGCAATGGAGAGATTCATCCCTTACACTGCAGAGACACCAAGAGGTTTGGTGGTCTGTGGGCTTCATGCACCGACCCAGACCCACGCTGCCCCAGGACCAGCAGAGGTCTCCTCCACTGCTCTAAGTGACTTTCCAGGCTTGAGCCAGCATTCAGTAAGAAACACAGCTGACCTCTCCAGCCATCCCCTCCTGCTCTCAAGAACTGGCACGCGCCTGCTGGTCTATTTCCGGTGAATGTAGAGCTTCTGTTGCTTTCATAAGGTGTGAGGTGATGACCCTTCCCAGCAACACGGAAAGTCCTTGCCTTCTGGGCAGGAGCAGGTTTCAAGGCCTGAGCCTGTCCCGTGTCGGGGGAGGAAGTGGTCGGGCCAGTGGAAGAAGGCTTGGCACGGGACGCTGTGTGGCTTCCAAGGTGATGCTCGGATGTGGGAGACGGGAGTGAAAAGGAGGAGCCTGAGTGGCGGAGAACAGCACGCAGTCCCTCCTCTGCTCTACGGGCCATTTCTTTCATTCTCTGCCACGAGCCTGGCCTGTGACCCGAGGGCTCTGGGCGACAGCTCTGTTGCTCTCAGCAGACCTCCAAGGCAGACCTGGAGACCCCACCCCCAACTCTTCCCCCAAGGCTCAAAAGCCTTCTGGATGCCACAAAAGCACCTTCACCTCTGATGATAGAGCAACACTATACAATAAGATGGGCCCTTGCCTTGCCTTCATGGTTTTTTTCTTCCACAGAACGTTTTGTTCCACAGCTGTAACAGTTTGCACTGCTGGGCATCACTCCTGCCCAATGGATCAAACTGTTTTGAAACTGGGGCCTCTCAGGAATGTTCTGTAGCCCCGCCCCCCTGCTTCATTGAGCATGCTCCTCTACCCTGCCGATCCCTATATAAGGAGGTCTCATGTTTGGTGCTTAGACTTTGAGTATATACTCCTCCGAGCGGGCTGGTGTGCCGGAGACCTCTGTAGTCAGGTTCCACCTGCTCAGTGTGTGACGCAGGCCTGAGAAAAAGAATAAGAGACAGAACTAAGAAAGAGAAAGTGGGGGCCAGGACGACGACTGCCGGTGCAACCAGCAAAGGCCCTGGCCAGTCCCAGGCGCTGACTTTTATTGGGAATCCATTGGGGTGAAGGTGACCTGTGGTTTCTATGGAAATTAATGTAAACAAGGCTCATAAAGGACAAGACAAAGCATTCTCAAATTAGGAACAGAATAGACAAAATCTATGGTTGTAATTGGAAAACTGTCCTTCTAGACTGAAGGTTTCAGTTGTGGGAACGGAATTTGGGTGCGAGTTACTCTGACCTGGGCACGTAGGCTTCGGCCAGGCTCACTCCTATAAACAAGCCACTTGTGGGGGTAGCTCCTCACAGCCTGCCTTGGGGATAATCAGTATTGCAGTCCTGTGCACTGGTGTAATAAAGTTTTTTTCTCACCTCTTTGAATGACCAGTGGATTCTTGAGACTTCAAACCCTAACGCTGTAATACTTGGCAACTGCACCACTCTGTTCCATTTTGCCACAAACCCAGGAGATAAGCATAGTTCAGTTAGTCCTGTGAGCTTTAATTTCTGGGATTATGAATTGAGTTCAATTTTTGGGAATAGTCTATATACATCTGTGATTTCATTTAAAAATATGACCCATAAAAAATTATGTAGCTATCCAAGAGGATCTCCAGCAAGGTTGTAAGAATACACTGAAAGCACTGGGCATGAGCAAAGTAGAGCTTTGGCAAATCTGGACGTTAAAAAGCATTCGTTAGGGCCGGGGATTTAGCTCAGTGATTTTGCCGCCTACTGCGCAAGCGCAAGGACCCAAGTTTGATCCCCGGTTCCAAAAAAACCCCCCAAAACCCCCATTCGTTTCACATGAGAGACTATGGAGACAGGGCTCCCTGGGGACAAGGATGGAAGCCACCAGCCATCCACAGGGGTGGGGACGGAAGCTCAGATGCGGGGGAGCGGAGGGTAGAGGTCTGAGGTGAAGTCAATGGCAATCTACACAACATGTTTATAAAATGTGTAATTGTAAAATTTATAAAAATCACCCTTAAAAGACATTTGTTTTTATTTTAAATAAAAATTTATACATAATTTTAATATTTAAATTATGGAAATAGTGAAACATTTTGTGATAGCCAACCTGACTCCATTTGGTGTTACTGTTCCCCCTCCATTTTGTGTAAAGTCAAGCGATTCTGGTTGGTCACTTGCTCCCCTCCCCTAGGGAGTCCCTTGGTTGATGCATGACAGACTGCCTCATCCCATTTGGTAGAGGAGTCTGAAGCTGTGTGTTATCTTTATGACTTTCCCATTTGGTAGAACAATCTGCAACTGTGTGTTATCTTTATGACCTTGGGAACAGAATACTCCACACCTGTGTGATATTTTGTTCCAACTAAACTGTGTGAAACTTCCCCTGACCCGCACTGACTTGGCAAAGTTCTGCTTCTATAAAATTCCGCTTGTGTTCCCCCTCTCCCTGAGTCCTCCCCAACCAGAAGAGCTGCTTAAAAGAAACCCACAAGCCGCTTTTCAGAGTCGAGAGGTTTTGAACTCTAGCCACCCTCAACCCTCGGCAATAAAGGACTCAAATTTAGCTCAGAGTGTTGGCGATTCTCTATCATCTCTTGCAATTGAGTATAACAATTTAATTCATACAACTAATGTTAAGAAATGAGGAGTCAGCGGCACTGCACCTGCCTTGCAAGAGCAAGGTCATGAGTTCGATCCCTGGTACAAAGAAAAAGAAATGTCAGGAGTTTGAATCATGAAAAATTTCCTCCTCTTCTTCCATCACCACCTGCATTTTTTTTCTGGAAAACAAACACCCATTGCTGTATATGAAGCTGAGAATGGCACCATCAGAAACCAGAAGCTACAGGAAGACAGAGGCAGTGCCAGAGATTCCTAGGGTGGGAACCTTGGGCCCCAGGACAGCTGCCTTGGGTGCAGTGCTGGCTGGAGCCCAGGCTGGGATGGTTTGCATAATAAAGGCTGGGTTGCTAGGAGCCCTGCCTCTCAGTGCCCCTCCTATCCGTGTCCCCTTCCCAGAAGCCTGTGCTGGGGCTTCCAACAGGTGAGCTGCCCAGCCCTCCTGGCCCTGCCCCCAGACCACGCCCTGCTCCGACCACTGTGATTCTGGGAATCACAGATTGCTGGATAGTGACTCCCACACTGTGTGCGACCTTGTCAACCTCCATGGAGGCTGGGGACCCTCTGCCCGAGCCAGCCCATGCACCTTGGGAAAGGCAGGCACCAAGGCCTGGAAGGCTTCGGGGTCTGGGTGACACACTAAGCAGTGCGCCTTGAAGCCCTCAGGGCGACAGTCACTGTGTCCCTTCCAAAGAAAGCAAAGCAATTACCAAGCATAAGGGAAAGAAAATAGGAAGAATCAACCAGGTGAAGTGGTGCATATCTGTGATCCCAACACTCTGGGAGGCTGAGGCAGGCCAATGGCAATTTTGAGCCCAGCCTGGGCAACTTCGTGATGTAGCGAGTCTCAAAAAAAAATTTAAAAGTGTGGGCCGGGGATTTAGCTCAGTGGTTCAGGAACCTGCCCCAAAAGCACGAGGTCCGGAGTTTGATCCCGGGTACAAAAAAAAAAAAAATTTAAAAGTGTGTAGCTCAGCATGAAGGCCCTGGGTTCAATCCCCCACACTGAAATTTTTTTTTTTTTTTTAAAGAGTGAGAGAACAGGAAGTGTCACCCAGCCTCCCAGCCTCTCCAGGGTTGACTGGGGGATGAGCTTCCATTTGCCCTGTAGCAGCAGGTGAGGGTCTGCGACTGTCATTACTACACAAAGGGCCTGCCAGCTCAGGACACGCAGTCCCAGGTTCCGAGGATCTGTGTGGAGCCATCTCTGGGGCCCAGGCTGCTCCCCCCACGTGGACTCGTCCTTGTGGCTTTGTGAGAGTGCTTCTCCATCTGCTCTTGTATGAGGCAGCACTCTCCAATCTTCTCTTAAGCCAAGATGGTCTTTCAAGAGACAGTTAATTAACTGTGGTTGCAGCTGGGCATGATAGTGTATGCCTTCCATCCCAGCAATCAGGAGACTGAGGCAGGAGGCCAGCCTGGGCTACATAGGCAGACTCTGTCTCAACAAAACCAAAAAATTTATCTTAGTTGCTTTCTTTATAAAATGAGTTTAAGGGGGCTAGGGATTTAGCTCAGTGGTTCCACTGCCTGCCTCGCAAGCGAAAGGTCCCCAGTTTGATCCCCAGTACTAAAAAACAAAACAAAACAAAAATGAGTTTAAGGATTGACAACCAGCATTTTCCTAAGGAATAAAGTAGAATTTAATCAAAAAGAATAGAAAATATCAGAGAAAGAAACCCGTACTTTCCGTGGGATTGTCAGCACACACTCACATCCCGAAGGAGGCTGGGCAGGAAGCCTGCTCGGTCTACCATCCCATCCCCAGAGCCCCAGCAGACAGTCCACCTGAGGATGCTCGTCCGGACAGGGCCCGCTGCACACACCCCTCCTATGCCTCCTCTCAAAGCCCAGGGACGGTGTGAGCGTTTCACGGGCAGCTGTGGGGACATGTGCACATGTTCAGTATAAACGCAATTCTGTCCTTCGAACATTTCTGATCTGTGGTTTAGTGAGGCCATGGGTTGGGAGCCCATGGCTAACAGAGGGCTAACTGCACCAGGCTAAGATCTGTTTATTTATTTACTGGGTGGGGATTGAACCCATGGCCTTTGCGTTGAGCTACATTCCCAGTCCTTTTTATTACTATTATTATTTAAAAAATTTTTTTGGGTACTGGGGATCAAACTCAGGACCTTCAGCTTGCAAGGCAGGTGAGGTGCCACTGAGTTAAATCCCTGGCCCTATTGTAATTATTTTAATTTGAAACAGGATCTGGCTAAATCACTAAGTTGTCCAGGCTGGGCTCAAACTTGAGATCCCCCTGGTTCAGCCTCCCAGTATAGGACAGGCCTATGCCACCGTATCTGGCTAAGATTTAAAGATTTGGAAAAGGCAGTGTCAGAGTAAAGCCCCTGATGTTTTCCTTTCAGACATGGCCCAGAACCCCGGTGGCCAGCAGCCAGAACCTCTGGACTCCTTCTTCTGGGTGAACAAGGTGACTGGGGAGATCACACGACCCCCAGGGCCGGTGGGGGTGTCCACCCTCAGGCTGCGCAGGAGGACCTGGGCCTCTGCCAGGCCACCCATGGCCCGGGCACTGTGTCACTCCCTGAGGGGCCCCTGCTGCCTGCCCAGGAGCACCTTTGCCAGGAGCGGCTGTCCTCCTGAGCCTGAGAGTGTCCATCTGAGCACCTCTTCAGGGCACCCCAGTCCGAGCCCCCGGACACCCACCGCACATCTCCCCGAGGCCTCCCAAAGGGTCCAAACCTAGTATGATCTCCCTTAGCTTTTGACACCAGATGTCTTCCAGAACTTCCTGTTCTTTCCAGGCTGTCTTGGTAGGTTTTTTTTAACTTTTAAATTTTTATTCATTAAGTTTATTGGTACATTTTAGGTATACGATATGATAGCATTCATCATTGGGATTGGAGTTTTATTATTAACCCTTTGGGGTTCAATGATCCAGTTCTAGCTGGGCATGGTGGTGGTGAGTACCTGTAATTCCAGCACTCTGGGAGGCTGAGGCAGGAGGGTTGCAAATATAAACCCAGCATGAGCAACTTAGTGAGAACTTGTCTTAAAGTGAAAAATGGAAAAAGAGCCGAGGAGGAGGTAGCTCAGTGCAAGGGCCCTGGTTCAGCCCCCAGGTACACAGACACACACCCACTTCTGATGCTGGTGTTGGCTGGTGTCTAAGCAGTGTTTAGTTTCCATGGCCAGGAGTGGACACCATAGTGTCTGGCACAGGGCCAGGGTCCCCTGGCTCGAGCTTGCGAGGGCAGTGACTGGGCCCTGTCCTGACCCTGGGTGCTGGGCTGGGCCTGCGTGCTGCCGCTCACTTTATGGCCAAGGAGTCCAGCAGGATGGGGACCTCTCCTCCTGATGACCCACGTGCCCACAGTGCAGGGAGCTGCAACATCTTCCTCGGGGGACACAGGGACCTCAGGTAGGGACACGGGTACTGGCCCAGGGTCTACGGGTGGGCTGACAGTGGCCACACAGGCTGTGCCCAGTGGCACGGAGCCAGGTGAGATGCTCTGGACAGAGAGGGTGACTGGGGTGGGGCAGGGGACACAGCCAGGGCAGAGTGCCCTGGGGACTGTGGCCGTGCATCCCCCAGTGCAGTGCCACCCTGTGTGGGCCGGAGTCAGAGACCCAGTGTAGCACCCTGCTTTGCGGCGGAGGCCAGCTGCTGAGATGCAGGTGGTAGGGAGCCAGTATGTGGGGTTTCGTGTTTGAGATAAAGGAGCAAAGTCCTCGCAGGACTCGGAAGGTGGGCACAGGCCAGACTCCAGGACTGCACCCCACTGTGTCGGGACACCCCGGGCCCAGCCGAGGCTGGGAAGGGCTCCTGGCCCAGCGCACAGAGGCCAATGATGCTGCACCGGTTTCTGCAGAGAGAAAGCTTTGTCGAAGGCTGACGGGGGGCAGGGGTGGCTCGCACCTCGCCTAACAGCCTGGGAAGTGGGGTGAAGGGCTTCCGGGAGATACAGGTCTGGGGGAATCTTGGGTTGATGGGTGCAGCTGTGGCTTTCTAGGTGAGATGCAAAGTAACAACACCGCTTTACAGGAAGTCAGAAATCGTTAATTCTGAGCCAAACATGGGGACCAAGGCCTGGGAACAAGGATTCAAGTTACCCTGGGTGCTGTGTGGAAAAGTCACAGATGCACTGCAGGGCGCTGGGAGGGGTCTCTTCTCCAGGCTCAGGGTGTTGTCTGACAGAATGCTTAGCTCTGGCTCTGGAGGCCAGGCCTCCGCTTTCTGTCAGACCCAGAGCAAACATTCTGAGCTTCACCTGCCAGCCAATGCCAAGGATGCCAGCTCAGAGAGAGGGGAAAAGGCCCGAGGGAACCCAAGCCAGCTCTGGCTCGGACCCAGCCATGCATCCCCAGCACCATGCTGTTCTACCACAGGATCTGTGGCTCAGACGAAGCTTCTCCGGGGACTTCAGCCTCACAGAAGGGGAAGGCCGGGCTGCCCAGGCGAGCAGGTGAGCAGTGGCCAGAGCACGGCACACACTGAGGCGGCCAGGTAGCTGAGCCTCCAGTGAGCTGCAGGCTTCCTCCCAAGTCCCCGCTAGCTCCTGTTACAGAGGAGAGCCTCTGCCCGGGGACTTGGTCCTGGCCCACGGTCCTGCCCCCATTCCCAGGGCAGTTGGGCCAAGCTGCACGGGTGCTGGGCAGAAACGGCGCAAGGTGACAGCCAACGGAAGACGCACACCGTCTCCGGCCCAGGCCCACCCTATGCCAGCTGACGTGGCAATTCCGGCTCGGGAAGTCCGGAATAAAAATGATGAAACTTTGGTGTCGAATGGCCAAAAGAAGACGCCTAGGGCTGCAGGCCCGGGGAAAGGGAGCTTGGCAGGGCCCTTGGGTGGCCGACATGTTCCTGGGCTGCTCGGCCAGGGCTGCTCAGCAGGGAGCCACCCTCCTGGGCACGGGCGGGTGCAGGGGGCACCGTGTGGGCAGAGCCATGGGAAGGCGGTCTGGTGGGGTGCTGGCGGGGCCGGGTCTCCACAATGTGCCCTGGAGACGCCCAGGGGCACCGACAGGCAGGCAGCGGCTCCTGCGGCAGGGCTGGTGCCGGAGATCAGGAGCCAGGGGCAGCGAGTGGCTGGTGCGAGGCCCACACCACAGCTGGGTCCTGCAGCCCACACAGCCCAGGAGAGCACGGACAGGGAAGCCGGGCAGGAGTCACCTGGCTCTGGGGCAGAGTGAGCAGCGCAGTGCACCCTGCTGCAGGCTCTCGCGGAGAAGTTGACAAATGCAGTGGAAGTCCCTGAGGCCAGTGGTCTGAACTGTGCTCAGCCAATCACTGGGACCTGAGGCCTCAGCCACGGGCAGGCACAGCTAAGGCTCAGAGCTGTGGTGCTGGGGAGACCTGGCGGCCCCATGTGTGAGGTGGGGAGAGGGAGCGAGGCGGCAGGTTTGGGGACAGAGGCCACGGAGAGGCCACGTGAGTGCTGCAGTGGACTGAAGTGCTGCGGCCACAGGGCCAGGGACTCGAACAGCCACCAGGCTGGCAGAGGCACAGGCGACCCCGCCCGGACCAGGCTTCTGGCCTCCACAGCTGAGGGCACAGATTCCTGCTGCTTCCAGCCCACGCGCCTCCGCACAGGCACCAGCCTTCCAGGGCCCCTGCTGTGCCCGGGCGCAGGACAGGGCTGCACATGCAGGTGCTCCTGCTCCATCAGGGATTCTGGGGACCAAGATGCCAGGGAAGGACCCAGAACCTTCTCTGGGTACAGGCCGGGGCCGGCGTCTCCAGGCTGCTCCCGCTGAGCTCCGCTCTCCTCTGCCCAGAAGTCTGCAGCTCACGTCCAGGGCCACCCGGCCTTCCCAGGGCCTGCGGTGCTGACAGGTGAGGAACTGTCCTGTGGGGAGGGCTGTGCTGGTCAGTCCTCTCCAGCTGTGCTGCACGGCAGGGGCTCCGGGGCAGCCGTGTGGGCTCTGCATGCACCATGGCTTGTGCTGAGGGCCGAGGCTCAAGGGCACAGTGCTCAGCTCCCCAGGCCCGGGCACTGGGCTCCTGTGCCCCATTGCCTGCGGCAGTCACAGGGTCTTGGACAAGCCTTGTCCCCATTCTATGTGCAGTGTCAGTCAGCTCAAGAGACCCCCACGGCTCCCTGGCCTGCCTGCAGCGGGGCACCAGCTGCTCCCCTGTCCTGCTCCAGCTGCTGAGGGAGTGGTGCCGGGGTTGGTGGCCACAGGCACCCCCGGGAACACCAGCTTCCTGGGACAGACCTGCACAGTGGGAAGAGCCCCAGGTCTGTCCCGGTGTCTCCCTGAAGGGTGGGGAGACCGAGCCATAGAGTGGGAGACCAGGACTGTCTCAGGACCCCTGGGGCGTGCCCCAATTCTTAACGAGAGATGACACCTGCCCCTGTGGCTCTGCCGTGTCAGGGCATCGCAGGGTGGGGGCTAAGGCCTGGCCCAGGTCAGCTGGCACAGGCAGGGGTGGAGGTCAGCCAGGTGCCGGGACCTCGGGCCAGGCCATGTCTCACGGGGCTGATGTGACAGGATTGCTTCACTTGGGGAAGCCAGGCCACCAGGATGCTGGGATGGTGACCCGGCCGGAGCTGCACTCTGGGGTCCTGTAGCTTCGATCCCTCACGTTGGGCCCCTCAAAGCCTGCCACCTTCTCTTGGGCTTGGGGTGGCAGCCTGTGGAGGCAGGGGCTGGCGGGACCCAGGCTGGGCACCGACGCGGCTCTGGACAGTGCGGGAGGGGCAGGTGGTCCCTCTGTCACGGTGGGAGACAGGCACCTGTCAGCCTCCAAGGCTTTACCACTTCCCACCAGCAGGCAAGAGGCGCAAACTACCAATGGGACCCTAGGAAAACACGTGCCTGACATGAGTAGAATTTATTATGTGATGGTTCTGAGACAAAAATCAACTTCAAAACATATTACTGAAGCTTCTATATTAGCTGATTTCAGAAATGGCAAACCCAGATCTAATTTTCTAATACATTTTCTTGTATGATTCTCACTGCCATCAATTGGCTCTGGAAAATCTTTAGTGATAGTAACATCTGTCACATGAGAAAACCAACTTCAATATAATTCTCTGGCACAGTTAAGGGGGGGTATGTGCACGAGCTACAGTAAGGACAAATCAATACTTTTGAACACCCATTTGCACTTAAACGGCTCAAATAATGAATGTTTCCTGTAAACTCAGAGCATACTTTATGAACTAATTTCACCATCTTTACGTTCTACTGCTTCATCCACAGGAGAGTCAAGCACGGTGTCCCAGCCACACCTGCTCGTCCTCATGTGGAGGGGCGGGGGATCTGACCCGGAGTCGAGGGGATGCGGGGCCAGGCCTTGCCTGTTGGGGGCAACATGGGCCACCCGGGGTTCAGCTGTTTCTGAAATGAGAGGCGACACAGAGAGGCCCTAAGAACCAGAGCCGAAGAGAGCGAACCCCCGGGGGACACAGAAACCCTGCCCCTTGGCAAGTGGGTGAGGGTGCCCGCTGAGGCCGACTGCAGGGACTCCTGGGAGCCTCCAAAGGGTACAAAGCTGCTCCTGCCTGTCGGGTTTATGCTGCCAATGGTAGGGTATCTTCGTTTATTTAATTTCTTTGCTGCTGGGACAGAACCTGGGGCCTTTGGTGTGCTGAGTACGTCCTTCCCCAGCCCCCACAGCTACTGTATTGTAACGGGTAGGAGAAATTATGGGTTGCAAACTTAAATTCCCCATCACTGACATCTAACTTCTGCTACACTGGTGTTTTAGACACCAGCGATCCCTCCTGCCTATAAAATAAGCGTGTGCACACACGACACGACCGAAGAGGTGTGTGGCACCATGTTACGTGGAGACGCTGACCCGAGACCTCCCTGCACGCTCAGCCAGCTTCAAGGCCACGCGTGCATGAAAATAAAGACTCGGAGAACCCTAGTTACCATGCGCCACAAACACATCCCTTTGCTCTGGTATCTTTAGCCTGGTCTCTCTGCTAGGAAATAATTTAAAAAAAGGTCTTTTAAAGCAGCAGTCGGAAACTGTTCTTCATGCTGTGGATTTAAGTAAGTTTGGCCATTTCTTTCTTATTTCTTTGTAAGCGCAGTGGGTTTCTGGGTCACTTCAGGGCGTCTCCGTCCTTCCAGTCCCAGGGGATGTACAGGTCACCGTCCTGCAGCACGGAGTAGAAGTGGGACACGCACAGGTGCATGCCGCGCAGGGCCGGCCGCGGGCGCAAGGCGAGCCGCTCACAGCAGGCCACCATCTGCCGGGTGGAGACGCTGGGCTCCTTGTACAGCTTCTCCAGGGCGAACTGGCTGGCGGAGGCGCGGATCAGCTCGCCTTCAGCAACCTCCAACCTATTCCAAGGAGGACAAGAGCGATGCTGCTGTAAGCTGATGCCGCAGGGAAGAGCACAGAACAAGCGTTTTCTCATACACCGGGGCTGTGACCTCTCACTCACAACACCAAGACTGGGGCCCAAACACAGCTGCAGCTTGGGCGTCTCTCCCCGTCGCACCCTGCCCAGCCCGCTGCATGGCTGCCCTGTCCCTCCTGCCCGGTAGGAACTCTGCGTCTCTGGACCTGGGCCCTAGGGACTGACGCCAGGGGCACGAGGTCGGAGGCCCCACACTATGGCCGCACTCGGGGCAGGACCCACGTCACTGGAAGCTGTGGGACACGCCAAGGGCCCCACTCCTCCGACAGGCCGTGCAGCGTGGTGGGAAAACGGCGGCTTTAATCCTTCCCTCACTTCACACACTCATCCGCAAGCGTCTCCAGCCACACTGTCCTGAATGGATTCAAAACGCTGACCTTCCTGGTCACTGTGACTTTGGGGAGAATCAGGAGTCACCCGGTGCCAGATCCGGTGACTAAGGTGGGTGGGGACACAGCCGTGTTTCTATGTGCTGCCTTCTGCGGGACGGCGCACGGCGGCAGCAGCCACTCATTTTGACCACCCCTCATAAAGACCTGGGGAAGAGGACGCCAGCAGCGCTGCAGACAGTGGCGGGGACCATGGGATGAGTGCTCCTAGTGGCAGGGCAATGGCAATGTGTCTTTATTGCAACAATTTTTTTTTTGGTACCAGGGATTGAACTCAGGTTCTTGCGCTGGCGGCGAAACCACCGAGCTAAATCCCTGGCCCAATGCAACAATTTTTTAAAAGGTAAACATTCACCGTGTAACTTAAATACTGCCTTGGTTAAAAACACCAAATATTCTCTCTGACTGCTGCATACGAACATTAAGTACATAAAATCCCGACCCAGCAGAATATCTGAAAACAGAAACAGTCACTGCAGCTGGTCCTGCTGCCCTGTAGTTACTGATGCCCTTTCTTCAACAACCTTCTGCAGTGCAGTGTGCTGCGCGTCCTTCGGGTGCCCTGTGCCTCCTGCTAGGAGTCAAGAAAGTGGACAGGGGCTGGGAGACGGGCTTCTCAGTGTCACCCCGCTGGCCACTCTGCACTTGGGTGCACGACACTCGTTTTCTATGTAGGGCCTTTTCACTTGCTCAAAAAAACTCTAGCGATGTGACTGAGCAGTGAGTGACGCCGTGCAGTGGCACCGACGTGTGGTCCCGGGTGGGACCGTGTGGCCCAGGGCCCTCCTCAGGCTCCACTGTGGTGACAACAGGGTTGAAGCCCTCAGCACCGAGCCTCTGTGCCAACTCACTTGTGCCCAGTGCGCTCCGGGCAGACATAACACTGCACTGGTGGGGGCCGCACTGCACCGAGCCCCCCGCCCCTGGGCGTCTTCCGGGCTTGAGCAGCTCGGGGCAGTGTGGCCATGACAGCCGCAGCCCCATGGGCAGGAGCCCAGGTCCACCAGCCAGGCCCGCCCCGCGCCCTCGGCCTGTCACTGTCCCCCACACCGCCCGGCACGGCTATAGCTTCAGTGGCCGCAGGGTCCCGAGCACGCTGCCTGACTCTAGACGTCTCCCTGGGGCTGGCAGAGCACTGCCAGCAGGTATGGCCTGGGCTCCAGCCTCAGCACTAAGAACAATTCCGCTTTTGCCCTTCCTTACAATGTCTTTGCCTCGCTGAGGTGGTGGGTGCCAGGCCTGGGGTGGGTGCAGAAGAGCTCTGCCCCATCCCTGCCGAACAGCAGCCACTTTCCAGGGGGACAGGGCCCTCTCCCTGCACAGAAATGACGACCAGGACTATCTGTTTCTAAGCTGGAGCTCAGCCACGCCACCCCCCGCCGAAGGCGAGCCCGGCCTCCGGGTGCCCACACTGGCGATGTGGCGCTGCTGGCAGCTACAGGCCCCACTCCGCAGTGTCAGCTGCACGGTGGACGCCCTTACATGGCCGTGCCCGACAGCGGGGTCGGGGAACAGGAAATATCCACTGGGCCACGCTGAACCCAGGGTTCGAGGACCCATGCCAGGGCAGTGAGCAGCGTGTTTTCTAGGCCTGGGTGACCCTGGGCACTACACCCTAGGGAGGAGCTGCAGACGGGGTCCTGGCAGCCTCAGGGGAGCTCGGTCCCAGAGGGCAGGCAGGTGATGCTGCGGGCCTGGAGCCCCAGATGTCAGACCGAGGGAGGTTTCGCAGCTGCTCTCTGTCAGGCACTCGGAGGGCCCTGTGGGTGGGCACCCCTGCTCCCTTCCTCGTGGAGCGGGGCAGCTCTGAGCTGGTTTCTGCTTAAATCACTTTGCAAGACACGTGCAGGACAAAAGTCGCCGAAAACTCAGGAGAGGCTGAGGCAGGATGATCACCTTCAGTTCAAGGCCAGCCTAGGCTACATGGTGAGTTCAAGGCCAGCCTGAGCTACACAGCAAGACCCTGTCTGAAAAAAACAAACAAAGTCCCCCCAAGCCACCCAGACACTTCACCCAAGGAAAGAGGGAATCGCCACAGCTCCGGGGACCTGAACCAGGTGGGAGCACAGAGCGGAGCAAAGAAGGGGCTTCGGGGTATCTCCTGCCTGTGGGGCCCCTGCAGGGGTGGGGGAGCAAGAGAGGTGAAGGGAGCTGCCAATGCCCGGGGGGGGGGCCCTCCCTCCGTCTGGAGCTGGGGAAGGGCAATGGAGTGAGGCAGGGTGGAGGCTGGCGGGGCTGGCGCAGGCCTGGCGGGGGAGGTGAGGGCACAGCCTGGCAGGAGCTGCAGGAGGAATCCGGCCGGGACGGAAGTTTGCCGAGCCAACCTGCTGGGCTCGCAGCCTCTTCGCTTTCCTCCTTCACAAACTAGAAATGAGCCGGAGCCAGAAAGGGGCAGCAAGGGACAGAGAAAGCGCTCCTGAGGCCAGCGCATGGGGGCCGGGCCTGGACCCCGCCTCCACCTGTCCTTGCAGCTGGCGACCAGAACGTCACCCACACTCTCAGAACAGGAGACCCTGCTGTGCAGGGCTCCTCAGAGGCCCAGAGCCCGGGCTGCTGGGGCCTCTTCTTGGGTGACTCGCAGCCCCTTAGGCCAGTCGGAACATCTCTGAACACTGAGGACTCCCCTAAGGAGCTCCTGGCTCTGCTTCTCGCCGTTCTTTCCCACCGGAGTCTTCTCTCACGCCCTCGTCCCTCCCGCTCCTGAAGCGAATTCTGTGTGAGAACCCTCGCTTTCCAACCTCAGCCCACGCGGTGACATAGCTCAGGTTCCTGCTCCGGAAGCAGCCGCCTCTCGCCTCTTGTGGGGTGTTGGGAGCACCTGCGAGTCCGGCAGCTCCTACAGGCTTGATTTTGGCAGTGCCAGGCAGGTGCTCTACCACCGAGCTCCACCCTGGCCCTTTAACATGGTCTGGTACCGATCGACTCCCAAACACGAATCCTTAGAGGTCAGACTGAAGCCGGGCGAGGTGGTGCACGCCTGTAACCCCAGCATCCAGGGGGCTGAGGCGGGAGGATCGCTGAGTTTGAGGACAGCCTGGGCTCCATAGTGAGTTCAAGGCCAGGATGAACTACACAGTGAGACCTCGTCTCAAAAAACAACAAAAACAAAACAAAAAACCAGAAGTCAGACAGAATGCTGTGACTTCTCGGAGGCTAACGGTACTCACTGTTCCTTTCGCTTCAAGTTTTCTCTTGCCTGCTGGGCTCTGGTGAGAATAAACCACTGCAGATTTTCTGGGTCACAGAGCGTTGGGATGTTAAAATGCCCAAGTTCATGAAGGCTTGGCGCGTACCTGTCACTGAAATAAACGGACATTAAGGGAAAAGCTGCTGGCTCCCTCCGCGCCCCATGAGGAAATGTTTTATTGGTCTTTGAGTAACTGAAAAGGATCACCAAGGAAATCTACCTTAAAACTACCATACAGCGTGGGGCTGGGGACAGCTCAGTGGCGCTGCACCTGCCTGGCAAGCACAAGGTCCTGAGATCGATCCCTAGTACTGGGGAAAAAAAATACCAGATAGCAGCACTGATACCCCAAAGATACACTTTACAGGGACGGCTGCTTCCAAGCCCTGCACCAGAGTCTGTGTCCCATGAGCTGTGAGTGGGTGGAGGAGGCACTGGTGCCCAGTGCTCCACAGCAGAGTGTGCGGACAGAAGGGCTGCTGCACACCTTCCCCGG
The DNA here is from genome assembly GCF_000247695.1 of Heterocephalus glaber. The sequence continues at coordinate 75,971,504 of NW_004624730.1, forward strand.
AACTGACCGCATGTGAACACCGTTATAGAGATTCAGTCCTCTGCTGTGTGCAGAAGAGAGCCGCTAACACCCTTTGCTGCAACCCCTACGAACCACACACTGAAACACCAGCCAGTGCAACGCGCTCACACATGCAGCCCATCACAGGGAGCGTCCTGTCCCCACCATTTACCTGTTGAGGGTCATCTGCAAGCCCCGGAGACTCTGAGGGTGGAAGGGTACTCTGCTTTTCAGCAGTCGGTTGTAGAACACGTCGAGGAGAGAGTAATACTCTTCAAGGGTTAACAGTGGCTGCAGTTCTTCAATATAAACAACTTGGATGCCCCCTAAAAGCCCGCTTATTTGGTTTTCTAAAAGCACCAGCTTTCTCCGGAGGTCAAAATAACTTGGCAACCTTTCAAAAAGCTACACAGTTAAAAAAAAAAAAAGATAAGACATATTTAGTTTGTGTTATTGTAATATTTCAACTTCAGGATTCCAATAAATGGAATTGAGAAAATCTAAGAAAATCTCAGGCTGGGGATTTAGCTCAATGGTTCTGCACTGCCTGCCCTGCAAGCACAAGGACCCAAGTTTGATCCCTGGTACCAAAAAAAAAGAAAACTATTCTCACAGAAGGAAAAGACTTCATAAAATGCTAGAAATACTAACATTTCAAACGAACCACCCTATGTCCAGGGATTTTTATATAGGAATTGAAGAGATTGATGGGGAACAAAAAGGAACTAAGTCCAAAATAAAAATAAGTCTGAACTGCCGGGCATGGGGTGGTGTCCTGTGATCCCAGCACTTGGGAGGCTGAGGCAGGAGGATCGCCAGGAATTCAAGGCTAGCCCAGACTACAGGGTGAAACCCTGTCTTAATAGGTCTTAAGTACTAGTATTTAAATATTCAAGTAGAAATTTTAAACTTGTTTAGAGTGATTCAATGGAACAGTAACTTCCATTTACTTTTATTTTCTTGTTTCGAGACAGGGCCTCGCTCATGCAGTTCAGGCTGGCCTCAGACTCATGGCCATCTTCTTGGCCCATTCTCCTGAGTTCCAGGGCTACAGGCATGCGCCGCCATGCCCGGCTAATCAAGCTTTTAGAAATAGAGTACATGCATGTACTTCAATTTCAAATCTATTCACTCAATATTTACTTTCTTTTTTTTTTGGTACCGGGGATTGAACTCGGGTCCTTGCGCTTGCACAGCAGGTGGCAAAACTCAGTATTTACTTCCAATCAGCTAAATGTGATTAAAATACCAGTATTACAGGGCACCCACTGTACACTTCAGCAATGGCTCAGATACCCGCAGTGCACAGATTGCGCTCCTGTCGGGCCTCGGGCTTGGGGTGCACTGAGACAACCCTCAAGTCCAAGTTCAGCCTCAAATGCCATGTGGGCGATGGATTTGGAGGGCTCCAGTGACCCAGGAAGTAGACGGACAGATCGCAAGCAGGGAACAGGGTTTAGGGAAGGTGGCGGGATGCAGGTTGTTCTTGGGGTAGAAAAAGCAGGTTCAAGAAGAACCAGGCGCTGGGTGTGGCTGAGTGGGGTGAACGCCGGTGAGGGAGATGGGGCTGACAGGGAGCCAGTTTCTACCAAAAGCTGCCGTATGCAACCTGAGGAGAGGAAGGCATCGAAAACTCTCCCGTATTAACAGCAGTAACAACGTAAGCATGCTGCAAATTACTGGTAATCTAGTTACTGCAGTTTCTGAAAAAAAAAAAAAAAAGACTCCCTACGTTTTTGATTTTCTTCTCAGTTGGTTATTCATGTACAGATGTTAAGTACATTTAAAGAACTTCTTTTCCTTTTGGAGTCCTGGAGATTAAACCCAGCGTCGTGTGGATGCTAGGCAAGCACTCTACTACTATTCTATGTCCCCAGCCCTTTTTATTTTTATTTTGCCCAGGCTGGCCTTGAACTTGCAACCCTCCTGCCTCAGCCTCCCAAGTAGCTGATTACAGGTGTGCACTTCTGTGTGTGGTTTACAAAACTTTTAATCTTGAGGTAACTGTGGATGCACATACCTTCCACCCAGTTCCCCTCCAATAACTCAGGCCCTCAGTTTTACGCTATCTTATCAGTGTTTGGAGCCGCCACCAGCAACACAGACTCCCGTCAGCTGCAGGCGACCCCCTCACCAGGGGTCTGCTCTCCGGGTTGCGGCTTTATAACCGGAAGGGCGACAGGAGGGGGCTGCACAGGGCGGAGCCCGGCAGCCTGGACAGCGCCCCTCCCCTGCCCTCCCCTCTGGCCACTCACAGCCCAGGGACAGGTGCCCCCCCCCCCCCCGCCCCGGCTCAGAGCAGGTCTGTGCGGAGTGCAGCTTTTCCCTGCCTGTACTCTGCAAGAGTGCCGAGCACATGTGGCTGGGGGCGCATGGCAGCAGCGCGCACCGAGCCTTCCCATCTGGTCAGCAGGCGGCCACACTGTGCTGTGTGCTGCGGCCTCGCACAGGCGGGCTCGGTCTCTGCCCTCACAGCCCGTCACCTGCTACTCCCTCGGGGCCCACACCAGTGTCCTTCATGTGCTCCTGACCTGTCTGTCCTCTTTGTGACATGTCTTTTTTTGTTTTTGGCACGGGGAATTGAACTCTGGACCTTGCGCTTTTGAGGGAAGTGGCAGAACCACTGAGCTATATCCCTGGCCCTTTTCTGGGTTTGTTGAGTCAGGGTCTCGGTATGTAGCCCAGGCTGACCTTGAACCCATGTCAGTCCTCCTGCCTCTGCCTCCCAGTGCTGGGATTACAGGTGTGCACCACCACGCCCAGTTGTGTGACATCTTTTTCAATCTTGTACCATTTTCCAGTTGGACTGGCCATTATCACTATTTTACTGACGAGTGCCCAAAGTCCTTTGTATTCTAGACACAAAGTGTTCGTTGGATATGTGGCTTGAACAGGTGCTGCACGGGAAGATGTGGGTGGCAAAGGCGGGTGTGGGATGGTGTGTCCCAGTTGTCTCTGGGGCTGCAAATTACACTGGGACGAGACAGTACACACTATCAGGAGTGCAGAAGTAGACATCTGTGTATGCGAGGCCTGGGGCGTGTGCCCGTCATCCCATCTACTCAGAAGGCTGAACTAGCAGGGTTGCCAGGGTCACACAGACTGTCTCACAAAAGACTCAGAACATTAAAACAAAAAGGTTATTTTGGGGGACTTTCTTAAACTTAAAATATCCCACCATAGGATCTGCCAATTCTCCAGGTGTTTACTCAAGAGAAGGAAAATGTGCCTATGTATTTGTGCACAAACGTTCACAGCAGCTTTGTCTGGGAAAGCCCCAAACTGGCACGACCCAATGTCCAGTAACGGTGAATGGATTCAGACTATGGTCTATTCAGACCATGGCACATCACACAGCAATGAAAAGGAGTGAACTAAATAAACATTAGCAACATGGGTGAATCTCAAAATAAATGAGTGAAAGAAGCCCGATGAAAAAGCCCATGTACTCTACAATTAGCGTGTGTAAATCTAGAAAACACAGTGACAGGCCAGGCATGGTGGCACATGCCTGTAATCCCAGCACTTGGGAGGCTGAGGCAGGAGGGTTGCCTTGAGTTCAAGCCCAGCCTGAACTGCACAGCAAGACCCTGTCTCAACAAACCAAAAAAAAAAAAAAAAAAGTGACAGGCCAAACATTCAGCCCCTTGGGGTGGGGTGCCATCAGCTGGAGCCCCGCCGGTCTGAGGAGCGCAGCAGCAGCAGCAGCAGCAGGCTCGGCGGCGCCGCGCTCACCTTGGTCCAGTGGTGGTGGACGTCCATGGTCCCCAGCATCACGTGGCCCACGGCGCTCACGCCCGAGCGGTCCGTGAAGATGAGCGTGCAGCCTGCGGACAAAGCACGGCCGTATCACGGCCCCGCTGCCTCTCACTGCCCGCCCGCAGGAGACCCCGCAGGGGACCCGCGCCTTCCAGGGCAGGGGGCGGGGCGGGCCCTACCTTTGGCTTTCTGCAGGGTCCCCAGGTCCTGCTGCGCGAGGCGGCCTAAACTGTGCAGCTGGCTGCAGCGGTGCGCGACCCCCCAGCTCCTCTGCCACCTGCGAGCGACACACAGCGTGAGCGGCGCCCACATGGCCGGCCGCGCGTTGCAGCGTTGCACCAGCCGGGGAGGGAGGCGCTGTGCGCCCGGCGAACCCCGTATGTTCGGGTGCCAAAGCTCTGCACTGTTATGCGAGCGAATCATGTCGTTTCTACCTGGGAACAAGACAGCGCCAGGAGGAGCCTGGCTCTACACCCCGCGCTGCTAAAACCAAAACCACCAACAAAACGAAAGACACAAGAGCATGAAGTGTGCAGAAAATCCTTTTCTCTTCTATGTGGTACAACCATGATGATAATTTTGTTTTACACCTAAGTTCTAATTAGGAATCTCAATTGGTTTATCTAATTTTAATATAATCTTACTTACGTGAGAATTTTTTTTTTGGTACCCAGGATCCAACTCAGGACCCTAAGCTTTTGAGGCAGGCGGTGAAACCACTGAGCTAAATCCCCGGTCCAATGAGAATTATTCTTTACATATTCTAATTCTTATTCTAGAGGAAATGACTGATGCACCACACAGTCTAATAAGTGGACACCGAGGCGATGTCACGGCGGGGGTGGGGGTGGGGACGGAACGACACAGGGTGGCTGTCAGCGGTGCCAGGAAGCCCGCCCTGCACCTTGCCAGCTCTGCAGCCTGGAAGAAGCTGTGCTGAGCCTTCCCAGGTTTGGAGTCTGGCACATGCAGAGTGGACACGAGGTAACACAGGCAAGGGATGAGGAGTTCCAGGTGGACTGTCAAGAAAAACAAAAACAGGGCCGGGGATTTAGCTCAGCGGTTTCCCTGCAAGGACCTGAGTTCGATCCCCAGTGCCAAAAAAAAAGAAAAAAGAGAAAAGAAAAACAAAAACAAAAACAAAACTTAAGTTCCTCCCTTAGCCCAACACTAATGCTCAGGGATGTCATTTTTTGATAAAATAAAACTATCTTTAAGAATTTTCCTTTAAATAGTAAAAGAGAAGTAATACAATTTCAAGCTGGGGGTGGTGGTGCACATCTATGATCCCAGCACTTGGGAGGATGAGGCAGGGGGATTTCCGAAAGTTTGAGGCCAGCCTGGGTTCCATAGTGAGTTTAAGGCCAGCTTGAACTACATAGTATTAGCAAGATCTTCTCTCAAAAAACAAAAGAACACCCTAGGAAAACAAACAATCAAAAACCCCAAAGATTAACATTTATTTTCAATTATTTGAAATTTAAAAGTTTTAAAGTAACAAATGTGCTAAATGCTGTTTAATAAATGATCTTTCATATAGGCCATCAACAATTTTAAAAAATGTTCCCATTTGCTGGGTCTTGGCTCATTTTCCAGTGAGTAGGGAAGCCCTCTTATGTCCGTAGCCCTAAAATATTTGGGGCTCACAGTCCCTCTGCCATTCTTAAAAACTGAGACCCCAAAGAGCTTTTATTTATGTGGGTTACAGCTATGAATATTCGTAGCCCACATTAAATCTGAGAAATTTCTCCACAATTGAGTAAAATAATGCTTAGTTTTTATTTTCTCAATCCAGTCTGTTGATAGATCTTTTTTTTTTGGTACCAGGGATCAAACTCGGGACCTTGTGCTTTCGAGGCAGGCGCCGGAATCACTGAGCTAAATCCCCAGCCCCGTGCTGATAGATCTTTTAAAATTTACACTAGAAAAAGTTACTTTCATGCATATGAACTTGCTTACTTCATACACTTATAAAAATGTCTCTACTGTTGTGTTTTTAGTCAGAAAGTTCACATTACCAGACTGTAGTAGTCCAGGTCCTCAGTGCTCTATGACAAACGCTTCTTCCCCAGCCTGAGGTTGCTGGGATGGGGTGTGGGGTTGTTAGGAGGGGATACCTGCTCACTGGGGTGTGTCCCTCCTGGACACTGTGTGCCTGAGGGGGACACCGGGGCTCCCCTCGCCCCTACTGCCTCCCCTCATGAAGGGGTTTGCTCTGCCACAGAAGCTCTGAAGCCGTGCAGAGCAAACCTCTTCTAAGCCTCTGGTGTTTGTTAGTGTTGGAAAGCTGACTGACAAGAGCCATGCCCGGGGAGGGGGAAGTCCTGTAACCAAAGCTTGGCCTGAAAGCTGTTGATGTGAGGGCAGAACAACTGTAAGCTCAAATCTAAACATTCCCCACGCTGCGAGCCTAAAGGCTTTCCCTGAAGTCTGGGTTTTCTTATGAGAAGGACAACAGTGCTGCTCTGGAGCCCAAAGAGTCGCTGGGTTCAGTGTGAGAAAAGCCAGGAGGAGGCTGGGCCGTCCCTGCAGGAGCGGGGGCCTCTCCCGAATCACAACCTGCCCTTCCTCCCCGAGTAGGGCCCAGGAGCAGGAAGGAAGGGATTCTTCCAGAACACGGTTCCTGCTCCTGCACAGTGGTCGTTTCCGAGCTTCTGCCGCCATGAAGCCCTGTTACTTGACATGGAACAAGAGTACAACACGCCCCGCTCTCTGGTGCCCTCTCTGAACTCAAGCTCCAGCCTTACCCGATCAGGGTATGATTACTTTTTATATATGATGTATAATACATGAAAAAGCATATTTTCCTCACAAACTTATTATATTTAAAGAAGTGTAGCAATTATGCCAAAAAGGCCAGTGGTTAAACCCTAGTTCAGTATTCTACACAAATTAATAACAGTGTTCCTTGGGACAGATGGACATTTGATTACAATCATAAAAAGGCCAACTGAAGAATAATCACCAAAACTTAAAGATGGAAATACACAGCTGCTGGTCAGGTGCACCAGCAGGTCACGCCTGTGTTTCACTCTCTAACGAAGGCGAAGGCTCCCTTCTTTATTACCTGATATCTGAGAGTTGCAACAGGTTAGACAGTTCCTCTTTTAAACGATCTAGTTCTTTTCTAAGTGGCAAACTATTCTTCAGTTTTTTAACAGCCATTTTCCCGTTGTTATGTAACCACGATCTAGAAAGAAAAAAACAGACACACACGATTCAGTCCTGACCTGATGCAAGCACTGCAGCGCTGAGACACACGTGTTACCTAGGGCAGCTCCAGCGCGAAGCTGTTCTCAGCCACCTGCCTGTGAGGAGGCCGAGGGAGGGCTGTCGCGCTGGGCATGTCACATTCTGGTTACAACTCTCTCCATACATTAGACAAAATTAAACTTAGTCGCATCTAGTCTATCACTGGCTTTCTAGCAATAATAAAGTTCTGAAAGTAAAGGTTCTGTCAGGCATGGCAGCCCATGCTTGTAATCCCTGCACTTGAGAGGCCGAGGCAGAAGGATCGCTGCAAATTCGAGGCCAGCCTGGGGTACACGGTGAGTTTAAGGCCAGCCTGAACTACATAGGGAGACCCTGCCTCAAAAAAAAAGGAAAAAGAAAAAAAGAAAAAAAAGAGTACAGATTTTTTAAACCTTTCCCTTATGTTTATCACAACATTGACATAATCTTTGCTTATGCCAGTTACATGCTGGCAAGGGCAGAGCAGAAATCCTGTGTGAGTGAGCAATGCTGTGCTAGAGCTCCTAAGGTGTGGACAGATCCAGGGGTTCCAGGCTGGCGGAGCCCCGCCCTCTTTACCCTAACCTTGACCTTAGTGCTGGGCTCAGGGCTGCCTCCCCTGGGCCAGTCTCCAGGACACGAGGTCCTCCCACACGCTCCCTCCACTCCTAACACCTCCTGCCCCTCCAGGGCCCCCAATGCCCAATTTACATCTCTCTCGTTTTTTGGTGGTACTAGGGATTGAACCCAGGGCCTTTGCACTGAGCTACATTGCCCCTTTTTAAATTTTTCATCTTGAGACAGGGTCTCTAAGTCAATAAATTGTTCAAACTACCTCAACTATGCAGTCAAATCAGCTTAGTAGAAACATGTTCTCTAATCCTTATTTCTCAGACCATTTCCTCAGTGGTCTTAAGAACACATAATATAGAAAGTGTGAAGGGCAGGAGGGGACAGCCAGCCTTATGGCCGCCCTGCCGCGTGGAGGTAGCAGCTACTCGGTGGCTCAGGCAGCAGCTGGCACACCTGGGGGGGGGGGATCAGGCACAGCTGTGCAAGAGGAGGCAGACACACAGCACAAGCTGCTCACATCACAACCAAGCTGCAGGAGAGCTGACGTGGCCCTCTTACAAACGTTTAGCAAAGTCTTCAAACTGAAGAAGAGCAGTACTCTAATAGCCGGTTCAACAGTGTTAGATGTCGTGATGGAGAACATTCAGAATAGTGCCAAGTTGAGAATAAATAATCCTGGGAACAACCAAGACATTGTGCACTTACGAAACACACGTATTGTATGGTGAATACTGTGCCATGCTGAGGACACAAGGAAGATGAAGTCCCCACCCTGAAGGAAGATGCAGCCAACAAGGACTGCAGGGTCACGTGGTTAGGACAAGCAAAGAGCACTGTGGGAAGCGATGGAACCCGAGGTGACCCACGACCTGGAGCCGGACAGGTGAGCATGGGGGGGTTCTGGGAGGAACCAGTACCCCATCCCACAGTGCTCGTGGCACTGGGCACAGGACCACCGGGGAGGGCAGGCCCAGACCCGAGCAGCAGGACAAGAACCAGGCACTCACCCTCTTGGCAAGGTGTTCAGGGTTTGATTTAGGACTGGGCAGAGCGATTCACAATCCTTCCTACAACCCTGTAAGGATACTGACAAATATTCTGACCCTCTGCATGGTATGTGGTAAATATCTTCATCTACCTTCATCACTAATATTAGATATTGCATTATAATTTTCCAATCTTTCCTCATTATTAACTGCTCGGGCCAGGGGTTTAGCTCAGTGGTTCCACTGCCTCCTGCCTCGAAAGTGCAAGGTCCCGAGTTCAATCTCCGGTACAAAAAAACCCAAAAAACAAAACACAGCTCAATTTACTTTAAATCATATGAGAAAGTGATGAGTAAATTATCAAATGACATACTAGGTTTGGTTTGAGGAGAAAATGTCTTAAAGTACAGATGGCTGAGCTAGGGACGCAGCTCAGTGGTAGAGTGCTTGCCCAGCATGCACAAGACTCTGAGTTTGATCCCCAGCCTCATGAAAAAAAAAATAGCCGACTGAAACGTAAGTGCATGACTACACATGCATGACCTGGTTTTGGATTCTTCTGGCGGTACTGATGCTTATTGCAGGGACTCACACAGGCTAGGGAAGTGCTCTACCTCTGAGACACAGCTGCAGCACTTGCTTCTGGAATTCTTGCAATTAGTATGGAAAATCCAACAGGTGGAGCTTAACAATTTTTGTGAGCAAATTTTAACTATTTTGTGAGCTACAAATGAAGGTTCTAAACACGGTGTTTAACTCACAACAATGCAGCTATGTATTTCCTAGCTCTGACTGCTGAAGGGGCAGCAGTGACTGAGCATGAGTAGCAGCCAGCTGCTGGCTTCCGGAATCCATTCCTTACTAGAAAGAACTTCAGCTTCCTGGGAAAATGGCTGAAGCTGACTGAGGGCAGAGACAGTCAAATGGGCCTGGACATCTTGAGGACTTGGAAGCCAGCGTACAGGGATGATGGAATCGGGGGACACTACCAATGAACCTGAGAGTGAGGGGAACTATCTGATGGGGAAAGGGTATTATGCAGCCTAAGGGTCTCCTTCAGAGAAGACAGTAACTTTATTGTGAGAACAACTTGGTGCTGCAGTTTGGATCTTGGAAGTCCCAGAGGGGCCCATGTGTGGAAGGCTTGGTCCCAAGCCTGAGGAACCTTTAGGAGGTGGAACCCTGGTGAGGTGAAAGCTTCAGGAGGGAGTGGTCACTGAGGTGCACCCTGGTAGGAGACCCTGGGGCCACTGCTCCTTGATGTTTGTCTCCTGTTTCAGAGACAACAGGAACCATGAGGCCTCCCCTCCACTGTGCCCTCCTGCCAGGATGCACTGTGCTGCCACAGGGCTGGCGCAGCTGGGCCAAACCACAACAGGACAGAAACCTCTGGGACCAGGAGCCAAAACAACCCTTTCCTCCTTCCAAGTTGTCTACCTCAGTGACACGGAGCTGACTAACAGGGAAAGTGACAGGAAATGCTTGAATTAATTCAGAGGCTGCAACCCTAGTACCTACACCCGAGGGCCTGCTGGAAAAGCCATTTGGTCTACACTGCAATTCACTCTCAGGCTCCAAAGAGCAAAGGAGTCCTTTCTTTGTGTATGTGTCAGTTTTGTCTTGTTTCATCCTACCTTACCAGGACCCTCTGCTCTGAGTAAGATACTGATGCTCAAGATATAATCTAAGGGCCCTTAATATAAGCATTGAAAACTAAACACAACTGTTACAATGCTATGTCATTATTAACTTCACCTTATGAAGGAAAGGAAAGACTATTTAGCGAATAATGAACAGGTTTCCCCCAGTGTCTTTCAGGATAAAGCTATTGGAAACTGGATTAAAAAAACAACAATCAGGGCCAGATATTTAGCTCAGTGGTTCCGCCCCCTGCCTCAAAAGTGCAAGTTCCCGAGTTCAATGCCTGGTACCAAAAAACAACCCCCCATCATTTGTATTCCTTTTGCAAGGACCCGAATTTGATCCCCGGTACCAAAAACAAAACAAAACAAAACAAACAAACAAACAAAAAATTAAATAAAAAACAACAATCAGGGCCAGGGATTTAGCTCAGTGGTTGTGCTGCCTGCCTCACAAGTGCAAGGACCCGAGTTTGATCCCTGGTACCAAAAAACAAAACAAAACAAAAAAACAATCAGTAAATTAGACTTAAATTTCCCTAATCTCAATTTCTAAAACACTGGTTTAAGTTGCTATCCTCTTTAAGGGTAGAAGATTCAAAATGACATTTTTTGAGCTTTTCCTGCTAATGTGAAAACAGGAGTTTGAATTTAAAAAGCATACCTCGGAGAAAACCAAGAATTCACAGCAACACAATAGCTCATCTAAACCCAAACATGTTCCTTAGGACAGTGCACTTCTTACTAAGTCAGCAGGTATGTTTCAGTAAACACCAATGAAATGAACAGGGGCAAGGCAAGAAAAAGTGACGCTTTACAGTCACTGCTAAATTACTTCTACAGCTACTTCACATTTCCACACTGGACTGGGTTTTCTCAATTTTTTTTGGTGCCGGGGACCGAACTCGGGTCCTTGGGCTTTCGAGGCAGGTGGCGGAACCACTGAGCTAAATCCCTGGCCCCTGACTGAGTTCTCTTTAATGAGCCACACAACCCTACTTGTTCCATATGTCATGGGCTCTGTGGATAATGAAGTAGATTAGTGCACGAGAGACGATTAAACATGTTCCCCACTCTTAAGAACTCCGTACCTGCATAACTGACTATTTATTAAGAATGGAGCGATTTCAATGGGTGAACACTGTGAAATAGGAATTATAGACTCGGCTCCCACACGGGACCCCATGGAGGCCGCTCACCTGTGGAACTGGCTCTGCCCAGTCTCACCTGTGCCCCTCGCCTGCAGCTGGCCTTGCGATGATCTCTTCATCTTTTCACAACAGCTGCATACTCAGCAGCAGATCAAAACTGCACTCCACAAAATACTCAGCAGCAGAGCAATGGCGCCTCTGAAGGACTTTAGCACTTTAAGCCCGAGCTTAATAGAGATGCACCAAGTGTCAGCCTGCGCTGTGGCTTGCCCAGCCAATCCCATCTTTCTATACTCATCAGTGCGAACACTCCCAAACCCTCTGTCCTCTTGCAGTGCAAGCAGAAGTGTTTCTGCCTGTGGCACTGGGTGCTGAGCCCATGGGCTTCACACCGAGTTACATCCCCAGCCCTTCCCTTTTTGTTTTCTATTTGAGATGGGGTCTTGACAAGTCACCAAGGTTACCAGGCTGGGCTTGAACTTGAGATCCTCGGGCCTCAGACTCCTGCATGCTAGGATGACAGGCTTGTGCCGCCACACCCACTGGGTGGCAGTAGGCTGTGCCCCAGTGCTTGCAAGGATGGGAACCTCCCTCTCTGCCCACACTCAAGGCAAACCACGTCCGCTCCTCTAGCCCCTGGCTGCAATTTACTGTCAGCTGTCCAACTGGCCCTCCTGTTTTCTAAACCAAAATTGAAATTCATCAGCTTCTATCAAACAGGATGCTCTTCACCCTTGCCCTTTTTTCGAGACAGGCTGTAAAAGAGCAAGACTTTGGATCTAGTCTATAAATAAAAAATTATTCTTTTCCATAATCTATTTGAGATGACATTTTTTTTGGTACCGGGGATCGAACTCGGGACCTTGCGCTTTCAAGGCAGGTGGCAGAACCGCTGAACCATTCCTGGCTGAGATGACATTTTTAATGTCTCTATGTGTGGACTACTACACTAACGTACATTATCACCTAACTCTGCAAAGAAACTGAAAATGCACACCACATGAAGAAGCTTAAGAGATTTTAGAGTTTTAGGTATAACCTTTTTTCATGTACTAGGGGCAACGCGAACAGAATGTAAAAAACTTAAAACAATCTTCTGTATGTGATCTCTTGCATGAATCAAAAGACAAACACACTTGGAGCACTTGGGAAACTTTAAGAAACATGAAATATCTTTCACATTGGCGACTGGATTAAGTATATCGATAGGGTTACTTGTCCTGGAAGATTAGGCTTCGGTGTTAAACAGGAACTACACACGGAAGTAGGTTAAACCAAACCTGTACATACGTTAGGGTTGTTTCTTTTCTCCAGGCTTGCTCAAGGTCTCCGTCGGGGTCCTTGAATCCGGTGAAGGAGTAGTAGGACTTGTCCCATTTGATGGGCCTATCAGGGGTCCGTTTAGCTTCTCTGAGAGGCTGGGAATGCACGTTAGTGTTCAAGCTTTGGACATGTTCCACAGATAAACTGCAGGAGTTGAGAATATACAATACTGTGCTTAGCAGGTCTCGGGTGTGCAAAGTAAATCTGATTGCTCGAAATCCTAGAGAATATAATTCCCCCAAACAATTAATACAGATGATCTCTGCTTTACCTTGAAAATAGTTCTGCATGCAACATTTATACAATCAAAATCTTTCAAAACATTCCAGTTCTGATTACAATTCATGCTACTGGAAAATCACGTGTAAAATGGGACACTGTCTTCCTTCTCCAAGCCCCAAGAGGCTTTCTGCCATCATGAGCGTCTCTGACATCGGGTCCCTCGGTGCCTGGGACCAAACCCATCCTGCCCGAGGGCAGCAGGATGTTTTCACTGCCGCCCAGGAGCTGGGGTTGCAGGAGACTGGAAGCACTCCCCAGGAGAGGGGTCCCTGCAGACAGCAAACAGGGAAATGCAGTGACGCATGACATACAGATGGCGCCGTGACAGGTGCTTTCGAAGGGCCAGCTGTCCAGCCTCAGCAGTCACAGAAGCCAACTGACTGTTCTTTTTGGCTGCAAGGATCACCGTCTTACCGTCCATGCAGGAGCTAGTAACTCAGTGTTTTCCAGAGTGTTATGTACCTAAGTGTTTATAAGTTAGTGCCTCACAATCCCATCTGATGGTGGCTAAAGGTTCCTAACTGGAACTGTCAGGTCACCAGCAGGAAAGCTGCCAACCCTTCGGCTGGTGTCAGGCGAGGTTTGACCTGGGCTGACAGTCCCACCCACCGCCCGGGCCACTGGGGCCTCTCCTGTCAAAAGTGAGACGCTCAGGGCCGAGGAGGTCTGGGGTGAACCATGGGTTTGTGTCTGAGCCGACACAAATCCAAGTACTTTCACTGCTACAATATGGTCTCTTCTTTTTCCAAAATTTTTTTTTTTGGTACCGGGGATCAAACTCAGGTCTTTGTGTTTGTGCAGCAGGGAGCGAAACCACTGAGCTAAATCCCCAGCCCTTTTTTCAAAAATTTTAAAAATTAGTTTTGAAAATTACACAAGTATTAAGTACATGCTTACTATAAAATTACACTTGAACTATGAATATATATATGCATGTATGCTGCAGCAGAAGCCATGGTAACAGGCATGCAATCTCACTCCTTGACTAGACACACCCACCGTCCATGGGTAGGCAGCTCTTCTTGTAAAGCTGCATCAATACAGCAGCTTCTAGCCTCATGTGGCTAATGAATATTAGAATAACGAGTATGAATTCGGCTCCCTGGTCACCCTGCTGCCTGTCCAGTGCTCGGGGCCACAGCGTCAGTGCTTGAAGTAGTGCAGGGCACAGAGGTAGCCACTCCCTTCGCAGGAAGGCTTCTGGGACAGTGCCCCTCTAAATCTTTCCTCTGTGCTTCTCTGGGTGTTGTTAGGTGATGCATACATGTATGTGCTTACACACACATAGCCATTTAGTTGGAATTACTCCTTTTTTGGGGGGACACGTCTTGCTGTGTAGCCCAGGCTGGCCTCAAATTCATGGTGATCTCCTGCAGGCGTGCACCACCAAGCCGGGCTGGAATTATTCCTTTTCACTATTCACTATATAAATGGCATCACTCTGGATAATGTATTTTGGACTCACTTTGTCACAACACTGGTGACCCTTCCAGCTCTGTAGGTATAAATCAGCCCATTCTTTTTACCAGCTACACAACAGTCCATTTAATGACTGCTGCGTAATTAACACTTCCAGGAGTGGTGGACGGAGAAGCTGTTCTCAGCTCTCTGCCATCCCAAAGCCTCAAATGTGTTTTCTTGTCTTTGCAACTGACGACTGACATCACACTTAAAATCATTCTCAGATACATGTGCTGCTCACCAGGTAAATGCACGGAACCCAGAAGATGCAAACTAAGAATGGTTTTTACTCGAACCATTTGATGGTAAAGTGAGAACTACAGGAGAACTGTTCTATCAGTGAAGTAAGAAGGAAAAACCCAAACTTGTGCCCTAGGTTAGGAACAAAGAACTCATCTTTAACACAGCTTACTCACAGAATACATCTCAGTTTCTCTCTTATCAGTTCATTAATTATTTAATCCAATAAAGGGCTGCTGCACAGCGAGGATGCTTGTACCAGAATGTACATATCCTTTACCGGTTCCTTAGGATACATTTCTAAAAGACAGACTTTTCAGTTTTGGGGAGATAATTCCACTGCATTCTAGAAAGCTTATATGGAATTTACACACTTAACAATAGAGGGTGAAGATATCGTTTCACATTTGGAAGCATTATTAGAAAAAAAATTTTATGGGAAAAACATAGTATAATGATTTCAGTTTGCATTTGAATACTGTGACTAACATTTTTATCGGCTATATATGAACTATCCATAGTCTTTGCCATTTTTATAATGTAGAGTCACTGTTGTTTCTCATTTGTAAAAACTCTGTATATTATCATTTTGTCATATACATCATATTTTCTCATTTCTAACAATTTTTTCTATAACCTACTTTTGCTTAATGAATAGTTTAACAAGTTAATCATTAACTGAAAGTAGAGAATTTTTGTTTTTACTCAGTCTCTTAGTAAATCTTTAGCTTGTTTTAAAAAAGCTTATTTTCTCAGGGACCACCAAGAAAATGTGGAGCTAAAGAAATAATTAGGCCTTTAAGAATTTCAATGTATTAACTAATGCACACAGTTCATGAAATTTCAGTGATAAAAATCACTGGTAAACATTTTAACTTACTACCATCTCAATATCAATGAAAAGCTGACTAATAATTTTTCGTGTTGTAGAAAAAAAACCTAAAGAAAATCTGATTTTAATTTTATAATCAGAAATTTTTAAATCTCCAACAGAGTGATAATCTGTGTCAATAAAGGTAAAGGCAAAAATGTGTAACAGTAATATTGTGAAAGAATTAATAATGTGGTATGTGAACCACACCACTGGACATTAACTCTAGGATCAGCTCTGCTCTGTTTTGCAAATCCAGCTTCCTCCTTGACTGTATTGCCATTTAACATTTAAGCTGATCGCAGTATTGGAAGTAGTGGCTCTAGCTCCAGAAATGAACCTGACTTCCCTAAATACATAAAAACAAACACAGACTAGTGATATTACTTTTATTTTAAAAACTGTAAAAGGTATAATCTGCCTCCATAAATTTTGTCTTCTGGGAGAAACCATGAAACCTTAAGCAGATCATTATCCATGTGACATTTCTTCAATTCCTAGCCAAACCTTGACACTGAGTAACAGGGACGTTTATCCATTAAACATTTATGAACATGTGGTTTTGTTGCAGCAAAGGGAGTCAAAATGATCTTTTAGAGACAGGAGAGTTGGGTAAAATAAAAAGAAATTTATTGCCAGGCTACAGACAGCCTCAGGAAATGAGTCCTTTTAGGCTGACCTCAAGCTAAGACAGTTTCTCCTTTTTATACCTTATCATAGCCTGCAAGGTAGCTTAAATTGTGGTTATACAGAATGTCACAAGGGTGTGGTAAAGCATGGTTTTCAAGATAAAACAAATTTCAAGGTTGGTTTTTAATCCTTCCAGGAACAGGCTGCCCCACAAGAAGGGGAAGGCCCACCCGGTGTTTCTAAATAGGGACAAGTTTCAAACAAGTTTCAAACAGGGTTTCAGCACAGAGTTCATGAACAAATATTTTACAGTAATTATCCATTCCAAGTTATGTTTGGTAGCTCTTTCTGCCTCATTCTCCCCTGTTGTTACATCAAACAGAGTCTTTATTGATTTAAACAGGACAAACATAAGGGGCTTCTGTTTGCAACAGCATTTGATATGATTGTATGGAACGGACTCTATCTGTTATAAATTTGGAGATCTAATTAACTAAACATGGTCCTACAGTCACCAGGAGTATTATCACCATTCTGGGTCCCATCAGGGCCTCTAACCACACTTTTCATCTAGTGAACTGCCAACTCCACCAGGGGTTGATATCCTGGGAACCATACTTAAGTTTTTATCTGATTTAAACTTTTTTTTAGTTGGCCCATGGATTTTTTGACTACTCCTGACTGATTTGCATAATAACAGCATTCTTCCCCTAGGTAAACACAAGTTCCTCCATACTTAGCAGTCAGCAAATTGAGGCCTCTTCTATTCTGCAGCACTACGTCTGCCAGCAAGTCGATCTGTCCTTGTAGAGTGAGGATTGAGTCTTGTACTTCATTTAACCCTTTTTGAATGTCTTGGCCTAATGAAAGGTATTGTTTTTTTTTTTTGTACCGGGGATTGAACGCAGGTCTTTGCGCTTGCGCAACAGGCAGTGGAAACCACTGAGCTAAATCCCCAGCCCATGAAAGGTATTGATGCTGTCCCAGCCTGAATGCTGTGCCACCGAGTATCAGGCTCCCTGCTATAGCCAGTCCTGCTAGGAGAGGGCGAACAATAGGATCCCTTTTTCTTCTATTTAGTCCTCCTGTGAGGGACCCTATTTGGACAGGAATGTGTCTCATGGCACTGGGGGAGTATACATTTAGGTCTGGGATAAGTATATTTATAGCACAATTATCCTGTACTTTGGGGGAGAAGACTCGATATAAGCCATCCTTACACACAAAGAAGGCTCCTGCTGGAGCCCTGAGGTTGGAGTGAGTCCCTTGGATATTGACACAATTTTTGGGAGGTTCCATAAGGCAGAAACCTTAAACACACATGAGTTATTTCCTATCACTTCAGGGGGTTCACTAAGTAGTCGAACTGCTGGTTCATCCATATGGTTTAGGATTCCCTGTAGGGTCAGCCCCAAAGCATGATAGGTGAGCTGATGGAGGGGTGCACAGATCCAGCAGTCAGATGCCAGATCTCGTCAGTGGCCAGAAGCAATCTGTGGGTGCTGTTTATAGTCTGCACCATATCTATCCCTGTGTAATTGGCCGGCCTGGACCTAATCTTTTTTTTATCTCTTTGATTATTGGGCTTTCCCAGACTGTTGGCCAAACTGTGGTCCATACCTTTTTTTCTTTTTCTTGGTACCAGGGATCAAACTCAGGTCCTTGTACTTTCAGGGTAGGCGGCGGAACCACTGAGCTAAATCCTCGGCCCTAGACCTTATTGACTAGCATATCCCAATGAGTCCTGGTCATTGCTACTTATCTTAATACTTGGGTCAGGCACCAAATAGTATAGTTGGACCCTCACAGTTTGTCCTTTCAGCCATCTGGGATCCCATGGATCAAGTAAAACTACTTTAAGTGGGTTACACGTTGTTTCTTTACAAGTATGGCAATTTGGGGACTGTTCTCTACCATTTGCCTTTTTTGTCCTTGGAACTTTATGGTGTGGGCATCCATCAAATGTAATGGGCAGGGGATGCCCTTTGGGTTTTTATTTAATTATCTTAATTAGTTTGGTTTGGGCTTCAAACTTTGAATTTTTAGGCTTGTATGTATTTAGTTTAAAGTCCCAATGTCCCACATTTATCTTAAACATGTAAGAACCCAGAAAAGTGAGATGATATACCATTATGTGATTAGCAAGCCAGCATTTTTGGCAAGTGCTCCAGTCTTTTGGGGCACTGGCACCCAAAGCAATGTCAAAGAGGAACTCAGTTAGAACTAAACACACAACAATAGTGTGTAGGAAAGTCCCAGACAATAAGGCAGTACAACTGTTCATGAGTCTTTTAGCCATACATCAGCCTGTTAGCAGGGCTTTTGAGAGCATTGTCTGCTTTAATTTCTTCAGCTGTGCATTGACCTGTCAGCTTCTGGAGTGACAGGAGCAGGGCTTTGAGAGCGCAGTCCCAGCAGGGTCGCCTTTAGTGGGTTTGCTGGATCCGGCCGTCACAGGCAGGAGTCTCCTGGATGAAATTCCTTGATTCTTGAATGATGGATCCAAGGCTCGATTTCTGCAACTTTTACTGTTGTGGGAGTGGTCATAACAATAACATAAGGCCCTTTCCAAACTGGGGTGAGGGAGTCTCTTTTCCAGTCTTTCATATAAATTTGGCCCCCTGGCTCAAATGAATGAGCAGGAGTGTCTGGGGATGTTATCCCTTTCCTCATAATATTTGTGAAGCTGATGGAAAAACCTGTCCTAAGGCTTTGAGCTGTTGATTAAGCATTAGGCTCCCTACTTCTTGTGTATTGCCTTTAAGGCTTTTAATCAATGGTGGTGGCCTTCCGAACAGGATCTCATATGGGGAGAATTTTCCTTTGCTAGGCATGTTCCTGATTTTCATCAAGGTGAAGGGTAAGAGATCTACCCAAGGGGCTGGATCTCTAAGCAATACTTGGTGAGAGCTAACTTTATGCTTCTGTTCATCCTTTCTACTTTCCCTGAACCTTGTGGACGGTAGGTGGCATGCAAGTTCCATTTTATCTTTAGCAACTTAGCCAATTTCTGGACTATTTCTGCTATAAAGGCTGGACCATTATCACTGCCAATGGTTAGAGGGAGTCCATATCTTGGAATGATTTCTCTTAGGAGGACCCTGCACACTTCTTGGGCCCTTTCTGTCCTAGTAGAGAAAGCTTCAACCCACCCTGAGTAGGCACAGATTAAGCCTAATAGATATTGGTAGCCTTTGCATGTCTTCACTTCTGTGAAGTCTATTTGTATGTCTTTAAAAGGAGAGTTTCCAACGTGCTGAATTCAGGTGCTGGCTGAGGCTTTTGGCTGGGCTCTAGTCTGGTGCAGGCACTGCATCTTTGGCAGACAAAGGCACAAATTGTGGAGAGTCGAGGAATGTAATAGTGTTCCTGAAGGAGTTCATTTAGAGCAGTTTTTCCTGCATGTGTGAGATCATGTCTCTTGACCCATGCATAGGCTAGTCTCCTTAGAATGACTACCCATCCATCAGGGAGCAACCCAGTTGTTGTATCCTCCTTTATGGGCTTTCTGACTCTGTACCCATTCATCTTCTTTGTCTGAATAGTGTAAGTCAGTCTTTTTGAATTTCTCTTGGGTGTTCTGTAGGTTTCCTATAAATTCTGTACTGGAGTCGGCCGCCTTTTTGGCTGCCTCAGCTGCATTTGAGTTTCTAAGAGTAACTCAATCTTTCACTTTTTATGGCCTCTATAATGGATGACAGCTACCTTTAGTGGCTCCCAAACTGTATCAAGGAGCTGTAGGATTTTTTTTTTTCTTTTTAACCTGTTTTTCTTCTGCCATAAGCGATCCTCTCTCTTTGTACAGCATTTCATGGACATGTATAGTGGAAAAAGCATATCTGGAATCAGTATATATATTGACTTTTTTCCCTTTGACCATTTGAGTGCCTGAATCAATGCTCATAGTTTGGCCCTTTGTGCCGACCATCCAGCTGGAAGAGGTCCGGGAAGGAGCACCTCTTTGGTGGTTACTACTACATATCCAGAGCGGGGGATTCTCTAACTGAGCTACTTTTATCTGTAAAAAGGGTGTACTCAGCGTCAGTCAGGGGAGTCATCTGAAGGTCTGGTCAGCTAGCACAGGCTTCATCAACAGTCATCAGGCAGTTGTGGTCAGGTGGACCCATTTCAGGTAAGCTGCCGGATTTAGAGCTTTTATAGTTGTCATTGTCAGGCAAGGATTTTCACACAGTAGTGCCTGGTATTGAGTGGTGTGGCTATTGGTGAGCCAATTTTGGCCTTTACCATTTAATAACTTTATTACTGAATGAGAAACATAGTTTTTGTCCTAAAGTCAGCTTGTCAGCTTTTTTTGTTAATGTGACTGTAGCAGCCACAGCTTGTAAATAGGGAGGCCATCCTCTTGCCACAGGGTCTAAAGCTTTTGAGAGGTGACAGGTCTTTTCCAAGGGCCCATCCTGTAAGTTAAGACCCTCAAGGTAACATGTTTTTTTTAAAATCTAAAAACAAGTTGAAGGGTCTGGTGACATCCAGGACGCTAAGTGCAGGAGTTTTACTTAAAGCCTTTTACAGTCCTCTGAAGGACGAATCTTGTTTAGTGTTTCCTTTTAAGTTGGAATGTTCCTTTTCCTTGTCTTTTAGCATTTTATATAGCAGCTTTGTTTTTTCCATGAATCCCAGAACCCAGATTCTGCAGAATCCTGCCATCCTGAGGAATTCTCAGAGCTTCTTTTTGGTTGTGGATCTTGGCAGAGAACAAATGACTTTTTCTCCCTCGGGACCTAGCCTCCCTTTGTCCTTTTTTAAAGTCAAATCCCAAATATCACACTTTGTTCTCACAGGTTTGTGTTTTGTATGAGACTTTATATCCCGTGTCTTGCAGGAGCTTGAGGAGGGCCTTGGTCCCTTCCCAACAATTTCTTTCTGACTTGCTACAAAGGAGGAGGTCATCTACATATTGTAACAGGGAGCAATTGTATTGAGCATGTGGGAAACAGTTTTAAATCCAAGGCTACTGCCTCACCAAACAAAGCAGGAGCATTCTTGAATCCCTCTGATAGTCGGGTCCAGGTCAGCTGTCCTTTTTGTCCTGTTTCTGGATCTTTCCATTTGAAGGTGAAAAGTGGCTGACTTACTGGAGAAACTTGAAGGCGGAAGACTGCATCTTTCAAATCTAGGCAGGTGAACCATTCTGCCTTTGCAGGAAGCAGACTGAGCAGGGTGTAAGGGTTAGGAACGGATGGGTGTAAGGTAACAGCAGCCTGGTTAATGGCTCTCAAGTCTTGTATGGGTCTGTAGGCTTTTTCACTGGGAGAGGTGTATTCCAAGGTAACTGACATTTTATAAGGAGCCCATTTTTTTTCAATCTATTTATGTGGGGGTGGATTCCTCGTCAAGCCTTCTGTGCCATCGGATGCTGTCAGAGGGCCACTAGAAGGGCTTTGGACTTGAGTTCCACCACTATTGGGGCATGTCTCTTTGCAAGGCTGGGTGGGTTGTCTTTAACCCAGACTCTTGGGAACAATGCCCTAAGTTTTCCTTGATTTTCTTGGTGTCTTGTATTTCAGTTTCAGCTCCCTCCAAAAGTCACCATTCCTCTTCCCGGGGAACTGTGTCCAGCAGGACATGACTGTTGGGGGCAGTGCTCAGGCCTGGATGGGTATTGCTGGTGTCCCTATCAAATGTGATGGTGCCTCCCAGTTTAGAGAGGTCTCTCCCCAAGAGTGGAATGGGACATTTAGGGATATACAAGAACTCGTGGGTCACTTGATGTCCCCCAATCGTACATGTCCTGCTCTGGCAAAAAGTCTTTTTGATGGGAATTCTTGTGCCCCCAGTAACTTGAGTGTGTCATGTGCTCAGAGGGACAACTAACTGAGTCACAACACAATGCTCTGCTCCATTGTCCACCATAAAGATAACAATGTGGTCCCTGACTTTGGCTTTAACTAGGGGCTCACAGGGACCTAGATTCAAGGAGCCCTGTTGCCCCTATTTGTCCTCTTCTCCGGCCAAGGAGAAGAGAGTTGAAAGGGAGACATCCTCTTCTTGTTGCCTTTTTTTCTGTCTCCTCTTCCGGATCTTTGGGCATTTGTTCTTATGATGTCCATATTCTTTACAGTAGGTGCATTGGTCTGGATCCAAATAAGCATATGTTCATCCTTTTGGCGAGCTGCCCTGTGCATTAGGCTTTCGGTGGGAGCTCTCAGACGGGTTTTTTTTTTTTTTTTTTAATTTCTCGTTGCAGGCTGGCCCAGCACTGCTGCCAGGAGAGAGACCTTCTGTTTGGTTCGGCAGAAGGTCTCTTTTTCTTGTTCCTCCTTTTCTTCTTGGTCTCGGTTCACATAGACTTTTCGGGTAATGAGGATCAGCTGTGTGATATTCATCCCCACCCAGCCTTCTTGTTTTTGAATCTTTTTTTGAATGTCTGCTGCAGCCTGGGATATGAATGCAGTGTTGAACATTTGCTGATTTTCAGGGCCTCTGGGTCAAAGGGTGAATATGTCCTGTAGGCTTCACATAGCCACTTGTAGAACTTCTCTGGGCTTTCATCTTTTTCCTGAAGGGTTTCTGTTATCTTAGTCATGTTGTGTGGCCTCTGAGCTCCTGCTTCCATCCCCCTTATGACGGCTTTGCAGTACTTCCTGAGTGTCCCTTGTCCTCCAGCTGTGTTGGGGTCCCAGTCAGGTTTATAGCAAGGCAGGTGATCATTTATCCATTGTTTTTTATTTGCCTCATCTTGGGGTACCTGGGTCTTGAGGTATTGTCTTGCCCCATCTATGACTTGTCGGCATTCCTGGGTCTTGAGGAGTGCCATCATCAGTTCCTGCCTGTCTTTTCAATTTGGATGGTGTGTCCGAAAAATAGAGGTCACGAGTCTAGTCATCGCCTCTGGTTTCTCTGAGTAGGAAGCAGTATGATTCTTTTAATTCAGTAAATCAGTGGAGCAAAAAGGCTGATGTATGAGGACAGAGGGGCCTCCCACTGGATTGGGATACTCTGAGGGGCATCTGGAGATGCAAGAGCGGAGGCAGTGAGCCACTGGACTAGTGGGGTCTGCATCTGAGGCAGATTCCGATGTAGGATCTTGAAGCGGTGGGTTCAATCAGATGAGGCCAGGGCTGGTGCCGATGGTGCCGAGACTGGTGAAGACTCGGCGGCTGGTGCTGATGCCACAGGGGCCCAGGGAAGGGCTGGGGCAGTTGGGTATGGAGGAGGATAGTCTGAATTCTCTCCGACTGGGTCTGAAAGGACCAGTTTCTTTCCAGCATCATCCTTTTTCTGATGGAGTACCAGGACAGTGCTTTTTGCTTCCAGGGCACACATATGAAGCCAAGGAGGCATTCTGTGGCACAATTTGAGCCATGAATCAATATAGGGAAATTGATCTGGATGTTCCCATCAAGGGGCAGTGACCTCCTGCCAGATGGACCAGATGAGACCCCCATCTAGGGATCCCTCAGGTGGCCAAGCTGGGCAAAGCTTGGGCCATTCTAGCTCACAAAAGGTTCTAAGGTTTTAGGGTTTCATCTTAATACCATAATCTCCAGTAAAACCTTTTTAAAAATCCTTAAGCATGCATTCTAAAACAGTAGGACAAGATGTTCCTGTCTCCATGATTGGCCGATCAGTGTTGGTGAGTTTATGGGTACCCTTGTATGGAGATGCAAGACAAACAAAGGAGGGTGACCATCAGAGATGATCCACACAGGTGCCTGTATGGCTGCATGACCAGCACTTTCAGGACTGTCCAGGCATAAGGGTGTATTTATCTTGTCATGAGAGCACCCACTTAGCCCTTGTGAGATGAGTCCATAGAATTGCAGATCAGACCTAATCATGTCTGTAACCTCAGGGCGATATTTAAGCAAAGAGGTGGACCCCCTTTAGTCATGGACACAGACGGAACAGCCTATAATTTTTGCTGTCCATTTACACTCAGTCTCACATTCACGCACAGTCATTCAGAGGTTAAACATTCCTGCCTGCCTGGGATGGCCCTAACTCAATCTTCACAAGGCAAAGCAAAAGGGACTCTGAAAAGCCCCAGCAAATGGGACTCTGAAGAGCCCCGACCAAATGGGAATGCAATATTTCCACACAAGGGGTGATCAGGCCCTTTTTCTGACTTCTGTCAAGATAAACAAACTGAAAATTGAATCTCGGGCTTTTCCCAGGGTGGTCTACTGTGTCCGAAGTCACTCAGTCCTGCGTCTCCTGTCTCTCGTTCCAGGTCCGGTCAAGCCACTGCCGACAAGGTTGGCGTTACGAGTCCTCGAAGGGGACTGAGAAAATTCTCCCAGGGGCACCCTTCCCCTAAGAGGAGTTGGAAGGCCAGACACTCTGACAGGGTTCGAGCCATGGGCCAAGTGGCCCGAAGATGATCTTGCTTCCCAGCCAATGCACCAAATGTTACAGCAAAGGGAGTCCAAATGATCTTTCAGTCTGACACCAGCAAGACAATGAATCTCAGAAGACTCTCAGGGCTGAGTGGCACACTCATAATGACCCCAGCAAAAACTGATTATTTACACTTTCAAACAGAACCGTGTTACACAGTGATAAATAGCTATTACTTATTATCTACATGATTCTTTAGAACAGTTGTTCCTTTACAAAAGGGCCATGAGTTGACTTTTTTGTCTGAATAATATAGAACAGGAGCTATTTTTAATAAAATTCTGAATCAGAGGTAGATGGAGAAACTGTCGATGCTGGGTGCCTATTGAGGGCCTTTAGATAGACTCTCTGTAGAGTAACTCTGACTCTGATCATAACTACGACCCTGTTTAGCTGGGAGTAGCCAGACCGGTCTTCGTCCTTTGCCCCCTAACAGCAATTAGGGGTACTTCTTCAGAGCGGGGACTATTGTAGATAGGTATGTTAATTAGATATCTTGTAGGCAGTAGGACAAGACCAGCCCAGAGGAAGCCAACAAGGAGGAGAGTGAAGACACATTCACTGAAGGCCAGCACGGTAAAAGGAGAGAAACTACCACACCCATGTAGGATGAATAGCAGTGACTGATATTCCAAATAGGTATCAATCACCTGGGTGGGGGGCCAAAGTCTTAACCCAGCCTGTCCGGGAAATATCTCTGACCCACCCTTACTGAAAATCCTTGTACGCTTGCTATGGGACTTGCTCCCTCATTTGACCCCCATTTAATCACTATTACCTGGGTAACTGTACTTGTAATCTTTTTTTTTTTTGGTACCTGGGATCGAACTTGGGTCCTCGCGCTTGCTTGCGAGGCAGGCGGCAGAACCACTGAGCTAAATCCCTGGCCTGAAAGCTGTGAGTTTTGAAAGATGCATTAGATTTTAGAAAAAGCCTTTGATAGGAGTCCTGGGTTCAAGACAACCCTCTATTTCCAGGCTCTCAGAGAGTCACTGGGCCTCCCTAAATCACACCAGGCAAGCACTGCCAACCTCACAGGGTTAGGAATGGAATTAATTCAACTCAATGATACCGCTTCCAAGTGGTCAGGGGTCAGACATACTCTGGCAACATCAAGATGAAGGTGCACACACACAACATACCGGAAGAACTACAGGATTCCTGGCCATCCGAGGGATCCTGGTCCGTTTCTCTCACATAAAATATAAGCTGAGTTGGTTTCAAAGACTTGAAGCCTGGTTTCTGGAGGTTTTCTAAGTAGACACTTAGTCTCTTAAGAGAATTTTCATTGACTTCCTGGAAAAAATACGAACGGCATTTGCACACAAATGAGAGCAAGCAACTCAAAGTAAAGATATTGACCTTTTAAACAATATTGAGGGTATAGTATTTAAAAATGGTGGGAATTTTACAGCTCTCTTTTTTCTTCTCTTTTTTGCAGTGGTGGGGATAAAACCCAGGGCCCTGCACACACCGGGCCAGCGCTGCACCACAGAGCAGCACCCTGACCCCTCACAGCTTTGATAAAAATGGATCCACACCTCGTAACGCGTAGTGGCATGAAGAGTGTGGATGAGACAGAAAAACAACCAACTATGTGAGCACAAGGAGAAAACATGGCTCGACACCTTTATAAACCGGAAGTGGAGAAAACCTAACTCCAACCAAACAGCCCCCAGTAACAAATGCCTGGTAAGTCCAATTACATTCCTGTACTTATTACAGCCAATGTTATATATGTGTTTTACTACAAGATGTATAAAAAAAATTTTAAAAACCCTCTAAAAGCCACATATGATATACACAGTAAGCAAAGCCATAAGACATATAAAAGAAAAATATTTACAACTTATTTTATAGGTTAGGGCCTTTAAATGCTCTTCCACAGCACAGCGGCTGAGTATGGTGTATTTAGTGGAGTATTACACAATCAAAAAGAAGAAAAATGCAATGTACATGATATCTATGAACTGAGATGGAATAATTTCAAGGACATATTATTATATAAAAAATGTCTTTAGTGAAGATGGCATAATCAATCATGCTTATTACCCTCAGTCTCTCCTCAAGCACACTTGTCAAGTGGTTTGAAATTAGGCACAATCATTATTTTTTTTTTTGGTACCAGGGATCGAACTAGGGACCTTATGCTTGCGAGGCAGGCAACGGAACCACTGAGCTAAATCCCTGGCCCCCACAATCACTATTTTTTGATGACTCTACTGATTAACATGAGTGGGAACTCTGCATGGTTCTGGGCAGGGAAGGCCCATTTTAGGGAGGATTGGTGTCTGAAAGGTATAAAAGGAGAAGGGGTGGGAAGGATTTCAGCTGATTTTCCTGGGATGAGCTCCCTGCTTCACCTTCGCCTTGGGCTTCCTCTTCTAGCTCTCAGTGAAGATTCATCAGCTTCCAGAACCAACCTTTTCACCCTTTGGGCACAGCCCCCTCCTGCATTTCAGATCCCCCGGCTCCTGGGCTCCTGATGCAGGCTCGAGCGGGACATTGCTGTGGGCTCCAGGCCTTTGGCTAGATCCTTTGGATCACCAGCATGTGGACAGAGCTCTGGCCCTCTTCTCCAAGTGACTCTGTGGGCAGATGCTGTGGGCTGATCACGTAAACGTCTGTGTGCTGCATTAGATCTGATTCCGAGCATGCACAGCCTTCTGAGCCTTCCCAGCCTGCATGCTTGTAAGAACTGACTAACACGGATGGTTTTAGCCCCAAGAGTCCCTAACGCAGGTCAGTGTAAAACTAGATGTGCAGAGGTATTTTAGATACATGCTTCTATTTTTGCTGAAAAGAAACAAAGGAGGCTACCCTGAAGCTACCGATAATGATTATGTACACAAAGTGGATAGGAACTGGGTGAAGCCAAGACTTCTCAGTAAACTTTATATTTAGCTTTGATTTTTAAGATCTATACATGTTTTGCATAAAGAGGATTAAAACAACTGTGCATCAGCTCAAGATCCTGGCCTCTGAGCTGGGTGCCAGGAGCAGAGGTGACTCCAGCCTGCTCCCATTTGGGGGATCAGGTGCGTGCAGTGAGTGGGGTGATGCTGCTGACAGCTGCACTGTAAGGAGGGGAGGGAAACAGACAGTGAGCTTCAGACACAGGGAAACAGGGGTTGGGAGAGGAAAAAGCAAAGTGCCACCATATAAGGAGGGAAGGAGGGACCACGGGACAGAGGGCAGTGGCAGTGTGCATCAGGCAGCCCGGAGAGGCTCCTCGCTGGTAACAGTCTCGGAGAAATGGGACAGCCATGCCTGTACAGCCTCAGGGAGGGTGCTCCCAGCACAGGTGGGCCAAGCCCTGGCCTGAGCGGCCAGGCAAAACCCACAAGCAGACAGAGTCAGTCTCCATCCCAATCCACTGGAATCCATCAGAACACACTGGGCCAAGCCCACATGCAGGCGCGAAGATCCTGGAGGACTCAAGTCAGAAGCTGCTGTGCCTGTGGTAAGGTCCACACAGCAGGGCAGAGGAAAAGCATCAGGGAAAGGAAAGCCAAGTGCAAGGTCCCAAGGTCACACCACAGCAGAGATGTCAGACACTTCCTGCCCCTCAAGTGCACAAGGATGCAAGACGGGGCCGCCAACCAGGGACACACACACACAAGCCTTGATGCCCGTGGTCTTACTGGGGTTTTGCTGGGTGTCGGTCAGTATGCACCGTACCCATGGCCCAGGGCTCAGCACAGGAAAACAGGTATTCACCAGAAAGCACATTATTAGCATAACTGGGCACCAGTGATTCCCCTTCCCATCATGTTTTGTTTTTTGTGACAGTGTTTCACTCTGTAGTCCAGGCTGGCCTTGACCTCACAGTGATCCTCCTGCCTCACCCTTCTGAGTGCTGGGATTACAGGCATGGACACCATGCCCTGCTCTCTAGTTCATTCTTAGCAGGCAGGACATTCTGATCTCCTGGGGCTAGTCAGGGGCCAGCAGGGGAACCAAGCCTTTGTCTGGAATGTGCAGGGTCAAAGCAACCCAAGCTCACTGGTCAATCCTTCACAACACACAGGATTTTAAACTAGAAAGCTACACTGGGGTCTGGGGATACGGCTCAGTGGTAGAGCCTTGCTTAGGGTGTGAGACCCTGGGTTCAGTCCCGAGCACTACAAAAAGGAAAAATGTAAAAAATAAAAGGAAGAAAACATGATTACTAATTCTCTTGAGTTTACATAACAATTTCATTGCCTGCATAAATAATAACAGCTTTCATCTAAAAGTTATATTGGGCCAGGGATTTAGCTCAGTGGCTCCGCTGCCTGCCTTGAAAGCGCACGGACCCGAGTTTGATCCCCGGTACCAAAAAAGAAAGTTATACCATCAATTTCTGGTATTTTGAATTTTTACTAATTTTATTAATTTGAAGATTTACTAATTTGAAAGTCAGTGCTTTCTTATTTCACATCAGTTCAAAGCACTGATTATATGGCCATGACAGAATAATTCAAATTTATGGGACTCTGTATTATACTGGATCAAAGGTAAATAAAACAAACACAAACAGATACTTACCCTTTCTTTTGGGTGCTGTCCAAAGAAGTCTGGGTGAACTGCAAAGTAGAAAGGCCTCAAGGCGTGGACTGCCTCTGCTCCCGACAAAGCTCGGGAGTAGTGGAACCCGTGTGGGCGGATCTGCTCCAGACAGAACCTTGCAAAGAGACGAGGGGTTATTCTCAGTCCTAGAAACACACATTCCCACAAGGAAGTAACAGTCAAATTAAAAGTACTCCATAGGGAAAACACTGCAGGAGCAAGATAGGAACGTTGCAGTCTTTGAAATCTACTAGGTTTCAGAAACAGAGGTTCTATATTCCTCTAATGCAGTGAGAAATATTAAGCAACAATAACATTTCTTCTGCACCATTCACTTTAAAATATTAACTGGCTTCATTGCCAATGATGACAGTTTTCTCTATAAAGTACAAGGTTTGGGTCCCCAATGAAAAACCAAAACTCAAAGCTTACCTTCTCAAAGGTCTCAGGTGGCGAAACATTTCTGAATACGTGTGTATGTCAGCTTCCAGGCATTCATCAATTGCTTCAAAAGGTAAGCACATACCACAAATGAACAAGTGGAATTTGAAATTAAAATCACATTATCATTTACAGTACCACCTCCCAAAATGAAATACTTAGGTATCAATCTAACAAAGTATGTACAAAATTTAGATGCAGAAAACCACAGAACTCTGGTAAAAGAAATCTGAGAACTAATGAAGTTGGGAGAGATAGCCCATGTTCATGGATGAGTCAGCACGTCAAGATGTCAGTACAATTCTTGTCAGTGACAGTTAAACTGGACGGTAATCTAACTGGCTTGTGGGCTGCCTACGGATTAGTAAGGTGGACTCTGGATGCGTCTGGGTGGCTCAGGGAGGCCTGACCTTGGGCAGCATACCTGGTCCCTCACCCTTTCCCCTGGCACTGCTCCCCCGCTCTGCTTTCCAGCCACCATGAAATAAGCACTCTGCCCTGACAGGCCTTCCACTGTGCTGTTAGCCACATAAATCTCCTTCTTAATACAGTATCTCAGTGAATTATTCTGTGGATATTAAAAAGTTTATAGAGATCCACAGTATCCAGCTTAATGTTGAAGAAGAAAGTGGGAAGACTGATACTACTTGACTTCAAGGTTTACTCTAAATACATTAATCAAGATAGGGAGGCACTGCCAAAAGAAAAAAAGACAAATAGATCCATGAAACAGAAAATAGGGCAGAAACAGACATAATCAGGTCATCTCTGAAAGGAAAAATGTAGCTAAAACAGTGTTTTCAACAAATGAGATGGAACAACAGGCATCCACATGTGAAAAAAGCAACCTAGACACAAACATCACATCCTGCACAAAAACTATCTCAGAGTGAAGCTGAGCACGCTGGTGCACACCCATAAGCCCTGCACTCCAGAGGCCGAGGCAGGACTGCAAATTCCAGCCCAGCCTGGACAACTTGGTGACTTAGTGAGACCCTGTCTCTAAAATAAGTCAGTAAATAAAGACTGGGGATACAGCTCAGTGCAAAGGCCCTGGATTCAATACTCAGTACCACAGAAACAAAAACAAAACAAAATGGACTGCAGACCTCAATGTAAAATACAAAACTATAAAATTCCCAGAGGATAACTGCAAAAAAATCTAGATGACCTTGGTCAAGGAGACTTTTTAGACAGGACCAAAGGCACTGTTCATGAAAGAAATACTCAATACACTGGAAATTGAGCTTTAAAACTTCTGCTCTGTGAAAGATGTGAAGACAAGGAGACAAACCTAGACAAGGAGACACACTCTGAGAAAAACACACACCTGGTAATGGACTATTTTCCACAACAGACAACAAACTCTTCCACTCAACAGGAAGAAAACAATCCAATTAAAAAATGGACAAAAGTCTAGAAAACACCCACCAGGAAGACAATATAAATGGCAAACAATCATAGAAAAGATGCTTAGCATCAATGACATCAAGGAGCTGCAAGTTCAGATAATGAGATTCCACCCTACAGCTATCAGAATGACCCAAATCCAAAACACAGACACCACCAAATGGTGCCAAGGATGTGGAGCAAAGGAACCTCCCTCACCGTGGGTGAGAATGCTAGGTGCTGCAGCTGGGCAGCTTTTTTTTTTTTTGGTACCAGGGATCAAACTCAAGTCCTTGGGCTTGGGCAGTAGGCGGTGAAACTACTGAGCTAAATCCCTGGCCCCCTACTGGGCAGCTTTTTACACACCACACTTGTATCACCCCACCCAGCAATGGCAGTCCTCGGTATTTACAAAAAAGAACTTCCAATGCAGGCACACACCAAAACCTGGACACATGTTACAGTGGCTTCATTCAAAACCTGGAAGTAATACATAGGTCCTTTAGCAGGTGAACGGATAAACGACGACATATTCAGACAACAGAATTATTATTCAGGCTAAAAAAAAAAAGCTTTTGAGCCATGAAAAGACATGGAGGAAACATAGCTGCATAACCAAGAAGAAAAAGCCAATCTGAAGAGGCACAGACTGCATGATTCCAACTATAGGACTGTCACGAAAAGCCAGCGATAGTAAAAGGGTCGGTTGCTGCCCAGGGTCAGGGCAGGGAGGAATGTATGGTCAGAGCCCAGGGGATTTAGGGCAGCAAAACGATGCTGTCTGAAACCACAGTGGTGTAAATGCATTCTGCACACCACATAAAGCAACTCCGCAGCATGGACCCTGGGTGCCACAGACTGCCACCCATGTTCTGCCTGGTGTGGGCTGCAGACGAGGTCATGCATGCAGTGGGCAAGGTAAGTGGGAACTGTACCTTCCGCTTAATTTAGCTGTGAACCTAAATCTGCTCTAAAAATCAGTTTTTTCCTCAAAGAGTCAAGCAGATAAAAGAGGGAAAGAGATTTGAAATCTCATGGAGTTTTCTACTTCAGATCTGTAGTAAGACATTCACGCCTATTCTGGTTTATCAACTGGCCAGAAACGGCTGTCAGCAGGTGGCAGGGTATTAAGTGCTTTAATGTTTTTTTTCTTACTTCTCAGTTTATTTACAAAGAACATAAAAAATGTATTCTTAAAAAAAAATCAAAGCTTTTTACCATGCAAATGATAGAAAATGAGTCCAGCAGAAAACGTGTGCTATTCATTATTTCAGGCCCCACCCTAGGAATGTCTCAGGAGTCCTGGACTGTGGTCTCTGCCATTCATTCATTCATTCATTTTGGTTATTTTTGAGACAGGGTCTCACTATGTAGTTCAGGCTGGCCTGGAACTCACTATGTAGGTCAAGCTGGCCTCAAACTGGTGATCCTTCTGCCTCAGCCTCCTGAGTGCTGGGGTTACAGGCATGTGCCATGATGCCCAGCTGCTCATTTAGGTTGTAGTGCCAAGAACCTGTGCATCCTGGGCAAGTGCTCTCCCACTGAGCTATATCCCCAGCCCTTTATTTCTCACTTTATTACAAAAACTTATGCTATCTGACTGCATATTCTAATGAATGAGCTTGGTTTAGAGCAAGAAGCTTGGCTGTCACTAGACAGCAAATCTGCAGACATCCTGACACTGGACTTCCCAGACAGTGTCCTTAGTAACTGACCCTCCTCCCAGTGCTGGGGTTGAACCCAGGGCCTCCCATGGGCTAGCCCACAATCCTACTATGGACCTACATTCCCCAGGCCTCCTTAATGTTGCTTGGTCTGGAACATGAAGCATATTGTTCATAAGATGAATTATATAGCACGCTGTAGAAGCATTTCCATCAAAAATAATCAAAGCAAAATTACAAAGTCTGTAAAGTTCTTGTCTTCAGTCATCCAGAAAAATCAGTTCATTTGCTGTTCATTTTGTAATTCTAGGGTATTATCAGGGTTCACATCCAGATGATCCCCTGAAGTCTCACGTGCTCCCAAGGGGTGTTCTGGGAGGTGGCTGGACCACGGTGTGTGACACTAGATCAGTCCGTTGGTGGGTTACAGTTCTGAGGTGGACAGTGGATTGATGGAAGAGGGAAGCCCCACCCTGGGCAGCATGAGCCACATGTGCCACAGACTTTCATTGGTCTTTTCAGTAATAATAATAAGCCACCGGAAAATCTTTTGCAGAGAGAAGCTGAGCCGGTCCCAGCACCCGGAAGGAAACTCCCCCGCCATCCCAAACTCCTAGGGCAGAGAATGTGAGCCT
The DNA here is from genome assembly GCF_000247695.1 of Heterocephalus glaber. The sequence goes on from NW_004624730.1 coordinate 76,004,692, forward strand.
CGTGGGCGCCAGAAGCACCCCACCCCCACCCCGTGGAAATGAGAAGACACGTAAACAAGCCTCAAAAACAGACTTCTGGATCACCTACAGCAACCCCAAAGGGAAACGAGATGGAACAATCTGATACTCAACCACCTGGACTCTCTGAAGTGGCAACAAAAGAGGATCTGGGAAAAATGAAATCAGAAATAATTACTCAGATAACAGCAAAGATTGTGCTCATAGTGCAAGACATGATTAATAAATCTAGAGAGGACACAAATAATAATAAGCCACCAAATGAGACAGGCATGCATGTACTACTGGTGATGCAAGCTGCCCAGCAGTGAGATGTACAATTTACTGCTGTCTTAATGTGTTAATGCTTGGAAAAGGGGCAATAGATTCTCCCATGTTTGTATTCTAAAAGTCTGAGCTATTAAATCATTGAATCATGGTTTCTAAATTTAGAAGGATATTTTTAGAAATAGGGTATTATAGGTTCAATTTGCATGAGTCCCTGTGTGCAGTCCAGGATGGACACACTCCTTACGGGGCACTGGTACACGTGACATTCAATGATTTCTTCAACCCCTTCCCTTCCTCACTGTCTCCCTCCCTCCAGTACTTGATACCCTTCCCATTTGAGAAAGATCTATCTCTATTTCCTGTTGTCTTTTATTTTGCTCTGTATTTATATTTTGGTTTTTTCTTATAAAAGAAATCATGCAATATTTAAGGTTGTCTGATTTATTTCAGTTAACATTATGATCTCAAGGAGCTTCCATTTTCCTACAAACAACATTTTCCTACATTATGACATAGTGCTCTTTTGTGTACACATACTACACGGAAAGATATTTCCTGCCTGCCTTTGTGTGTACTAGGGATTGATCCTAGGGCCTTTGCACTAAGCTACATTCCCTAGGCCTTAAATTTTTTTTTTCCTTTTACATTTTTGAGGCAGGGTTTAGTTAAGTAAGTTGCCCACGCTGGACTTGAACTTGAGAGCCCCCCTACCCTTGCTTCAGCGGCTCAGTGTGCTGGGATGACTCGTATGTACAACCACACCTGCCTCTACACCTCCTTTTTATGTGAGTAGGCTTCAGGAGAGTGAATGAGAATGTGGGCCTTTGTGGGCTTGGTCCAAACTAAGATGCCTTATGTGTGAAAACCCAAAGGACTTTGAAGACTGAATACAAAGAATGCAAAGTATCTCCTAATCTTTTATTGCTACAATATGGGCCCTTCAGAGAAGTTTCTTTAATATGAAATAGCACATGGGCAAGTGGTGGTGGGGAGGTGTTAGATCCTCAGAACTTTCCACAAAATGTTAATGATCTGAAATGATTAGGAGTGAACTTTCTATAATGAAAAAGCCTTAAATGATATGTGAAGACCCTAAGGAAAACGAACCAATTCCGCAGTTCCTTCCTTGGGTTTAACAAGCAAGTCTAGTGAAAGCATAACATTTCCATGGCAGCAAAACAGTCTGGGAATCTGAGTGTAGTTGAAAAAGCTAGAGATTCCTAAATCCTTTTTTTTTTGGTACTGGGAATCGAACTCAGGACCTTGCACTTGCAGGCAGGCATGGTGCCCCTGAGCTAAATCCCTGGCTCTAAATCCTTTTTTTTTTGGCATTGGGGATTGAACTCGGGTCCTTGCGCTTGCGCAGCAGGCAGCAAAACCACTGAGCTAAATCCCTGGACCTCTAAATCCTTTTTTTAAAAAATTGAATTGAGCAGGGAATGGCATTACATGCTTATAATCCCAGCACTTGAGAGGCTGTGGTAGGAAGATCACTGCCATGTTTGAGCCCAACCTGGGCTACATAGTGAGTTCAAGGCCACCCTGGACTACACAGTGAGACTCTCAAAAAACAACAACAAAAATCTAGCTACTCCTACACTAAAAAAACCCTAATTTTGGTGAAAGAGGGATTGAGTCATACTTAGAGGAAGATGCCTACAGATACAAATGATACTTCATTTTACTATCTACACAACCAAATTATTGTTCTAAGACAGCCACTTCCTATACAAATCTTTGGAAAAATTCAAGGTGTATTTTCTGGCTCTGTTTAAGAATCAGAACAGAAACTAATGTTTCCCCTTGCAGTCCTGACTCTTCATTTACAGTGTTTTCCCTAAAGTTTCCTTTAAGAGTGGGCTCTGAAGACTAAGAGAGAGGGAAGCTGTAATCTGATCAGACTCCAGTTTTGGAAAAGAGAAAAGGGGTAAAGGTAGAGAAAAATAAACAATCTTCAGGAAAAGTTCTCAAAGGGTGACTACATCAGCTGGGTGGGGCGCAGCAGTTTGTGTCAGGGACTCCCAGGTCCACTCAAGTCTGACAACCACTACTTTAGGGACAGAGGATTCTGGGGTGTCTGTCAGAAAACTTTAACCTTAAACTCTTTAAAAATACCTGTTAAATACAAACTCAGGAAAACATGTTTCAAAATAGTCAAATTCTAAAAATCAAATGCGGGTTTCAAATTTTTGCTTGCACTGGCTTGTTCCTTGCTTCCTGTGTGGTTTATCTACTTTTTTTTGACTTTCTGAGAGAAGGCCTCACTGTGTGGTCCAGGCTGGCCTTGAACTCCTGGGTATTCTCTTGCTTGAGCCTCCCAGGAATGCTGGGATTACAGGTGTGCACCACCACACCCAGCTTCATCTACTTTTTTTTTTTTGGTACCGGGGATGGAACTTGGGTCCTTGAAAGCTTTGAAGGCAGGCAGCAGAACCACTGAGCTAAGTTCCTGGTCCTACTTTTGAGATTTACAAAAATAAAGTCCAGGACCAGGGATTTAGCTTAGTGGTTTCGCTGCCTGCTGCATATACACAAGGACCCGAGTTCGATCCCCGGTACCAAAAAAAAAAAAGTCCAGGTGGAGACAACTTTGAGCCCAGTACCAGCAAGGCTGCCTGCTCCTGCAGCACAGCTCCGGCCTTAGTCCTCAGCCTTGCAAGACTTACAGAGGCCAATTTTATCACTTCAGAAATCAGCATGTCCTGGGAAAATGAAATCAGCAGCCTAACTGATAACAAGAATGTCAACCTTTTACTCTACTGTGAAAATACAACTGTTAAGAAGACCTGAAAGCTCAGATCTGAGGCTCTCGCTCTTACAGGACTCCCGCACAGAAAGTCAAATCATCATCAGCAGTCGGAAGATGACAGTGCTTCCCAGTGGCCTGGGGCATGCACACCTACTGCATGCAGGCTTTTGGCCTTCAGACTTTTTTTTTTTTGACAGGGTCTCGCTAGGTAGTTCAGGGTGGGCTTGAACTCAGTGGGTAGACCAGGCTGGCCTCAAATTCATGGCGATCCTCCTGGCTCAGCCTCGTGATGATGGGATTTCAGGCCAGGGCCACCAAGCCTGCAGGCATTCAGAATTCTTACAGGAGTGGTCCCGTCCACACCCACTATTTTCCATTGGGAAAAGGCCTCAGGCCTGCCGCAAAATAACCAAGGAAGCCACATCTTATCTGAAGAGCTTTGAAACGGGATCAAGTATATAAGAAGTTACTGGGAGTTCACCAGGGACCAGGTGACAGAGCGGGAGACCTGCACTTGGAACAGAAAAATGTGAACACAATTCCAGGCCTCAAACAGAGTCCAGCACAGGAGGGGGAAATGGAAAACCGGACACAAGGAGGTAATTACAAAACACAAGAACTGCCACGACCTGGACACACATAACAGTGCAGCCTCCAAGTGCTACAGGCTGGTGCGAAGCCACGGTTCCGGCGGGGTGGGGAAGGGTACAGCTTGCTTAAAACCACTGTAAATGACAATTTAATGCCCTTCTCAGTGACAACAGGTTTTCTTCTAAAAATAAAATTTCTAATTTTAACCTAAACTCTGTACTACGCCAGGCATTAAACCTTCTGCGCAGCTTCAAACCAAGTTTGGTGCAAAGACAGCTAAACCGATGAGAAACCCAAATCCTGGGACAGTACGTGTGGGGAAAAATTTGTGTTTCTTAAACTGCTCTGGACGGCTTAGGGTTATAATGAACCGTGTCGGGCGCCCTCAGAGGTCCAGGCTGGCGCCGGCCCGGGCACCTAGATCCAGGCTGCTCCCGGAGGGCTGCGCTCCCCAGAGGCAGCGCGAGAGCAGCCGGCCTATTACTAAACCCACAGCCCGCAGGTCCCCCGGCCAAGCCCCCCGGTCGCAGGCTGGGACTCACACCGGACTCGTGCTCCTCACTGCGCCCCGCACCACCCCCACGCCCACACGTGCGCCACGAGCCGCTGTCCCCGCGATCCCCGAGCCCAGGCGCCCACGCCTTACGGTTCTCGCCAGAGTCCGCGGAAGGCTTTGTTCCGGAGCGAGGACGGTCGCTCCGGTCGCCGGGCCACTCAAAAGTGCAAGCGCAGGCAGCCGCAGGGCTCGCCTCCTCCCTTCGCGCCCCGCCCCGAACCGCTGCAGGCCCGCACGTCTGCGGCCCGGACCAGAGGGCGTGGGCCGCACGCCGCGCTCTCATTGGCTGGAGTGTGCCAGGCCTCCTCCCAGGGTGCCTGTGCGCAGGCGCAGCCGGGGCGCGGTCCAGCACTCGGCCTCGCCCCGCCGAGTGACGTCACCCCGTGGCCGCGCCTACCTGACTAGGGGGGGCAGTTGCCCAAGGCTGGCAATTTAGCGCGCGCCGAGGGCCGCATGCGCAGACCGCCCACCCCGCCTCCGGCCGGGCGAGGGACCGGCGGTCTCCGGGCTCCAACGTGCGCCTGCGCCCCGCGTCCTCCTCAGGGCGACGCGGCCGACGCCGGCTCTCAGTCCTGCGCGCCGGCCTCCGGCCAGTTTTAGATGGGAAGCGTGCTGCACCGTCGGCGTGCGCTTCTGAGTTTGTTTCGCTTCTGTAGCTTTGGCTTCCTGTAGAAATGGGGCAAACGGGGGACGGCCGTTTCCACCTTCCTCTCTGGCACGGCTGTGGGGCACAAAAGGTGTCTGTGCCGTCCCAGATCGAGCCTCGCCAACGGGCCCAGAGCCCAGCCCGGCGCGGACGCCTCCCGCCCCGGCCGCAGCAGGGCGTCCCCGGACCCCGCACCCTTCCGGGCCTCCCGCGCTCCCCTAGCACAGCTTTAATGTTCTGTTGTTGTGGGACAGATTACAGGCTCGAGGGTGCTGTGAGACCCAATTTAGCAACTTGGCAATTAGCAGCACCATGTTGAGAATATTCTCCATTTTGCAAATATGTGACTTCAGCTGCACTGTCTGCCGGGAGAAAACCCCACCCCTAACCGATGCCTATAACCGATTTAACCGTAACCCAGGGGAATGGGAGGAGGGACTTTTTCTGTGGTGTTTCCCTTTGAATATGCAGTCCTCATTTCAGTTGGGGCCTTTTGTCCTCCGACTTCGTTGGAGTGTACATAGGTCCCGGCCGGAAAATGAAGTTCTCCAGTAAGTTCTCACGTTTGTCGTGCTTCAAGAAATCGTCGCTAATCTAATCCGGGAACGACGTCCAACACTAACCTCACTGTAAACCCAGCCCCCAATCACACCCCTAGTTCAGGGCATTTTCCCTCTAAATGATTTTATGATTTAAAGTGGGGACCCTCAGATCACAGATCAGTACACGTCCGTGGTGTTAGGAGGTGGGCGGACTTCATCTGTGTTGACAGCTGCCCCCACCCACGGCTTTACCGACCTGTTCCCCCTGGCCAGGGGTTCAATTCCGGGAGGGGGTGCTGCCAGCACTGGAAGCCAGAGGCCGACGGCTTCACATTCAGTGCAAGTGACAAGCTGTATGGGGACCGGCTCTTGTGGCAAGGGAGTTGATGTACATCAACTGTACAGTAGCATCGGTGGCAAGCTTTCAGTCAGAACCTGACACTGTAGCTCGTGCATGGCCCTCTCATCATTTTATTTGCCACTTCTGTCCACGCCACATCTCTTTCCCGCACTGTACACTTGTCTCAGACAGAGTTTTGGGTAGCCCACAAGCTAATTCCAGCCAAAATGAGCAAAAACAAACATCAATAGAAGGCTTCTTGGAAAAGGGTAAAAAGACTCAGTGATGAGACAGAAGACTCTAAGATGCCCAAAAAGAAAAATACATTTAAAAGAAAATATCAAAAGTGCTACTTAAATTATGGGTTCATTTTAGCAGGTGATTCACATTCTCCAAGCCCGCTTTGTATGTAACATGTGACCAGCTGTCCAACAAAGCCATGAACTCTCCAAACAATCCTCATTTAGATATTTAGTAGTATTTTGAAAAAATATTTGTTTAGTCACATCCAGTATATCATAAATCACAAATTTTCAAATTTACAGAGTATTCTCAGATACACTAAAGGAAAACCGCTGTGAAGGTAACTGTTTTGGTACAGATCGGAGGGCGTTTCAGTGCTCAGCTGTCTCGGGATCTCTTTACTGTTCCTGATTACAGATGCAGAGTAGCTTTAGAGACGACTGAGTACACACTAAACCCATCTGATAACCCTAGAAGTTTTTTTTCCTGAAAAGTCTTATTTGCTTATAGATTTTTCCTCTTACTAAATATTCAGTTTCTAATTTATTGTTTGGATTTCAGAATAAAAAGGGATTTACCGTACTTAGATTCTCCTAAAGTGAAAAGATAATTTGAAAAATCACTTCAGTGTAAATAAAACTAGTATGAATTACATGTACCAGTAACAATCTTTGTTGCTTGAAAACTCTTACTGTAAGTCATGAAGTATAAAAGCTGAATATAGTGAAAACGGTCTTTATTGTCTTTTACTGTCAACAATGATTATTTGAACTTAAAAAAAAGCCTTTATTAACTAATGGTTACTGAAAAGCCAAACCTTTCCGGCCCACTTCATATTCTCTTTCAGCCACTTCAGGGCAGAACAGTGTTCCAAGCTGTAAACCTGCTCCTTATTAACGTTGACAGTCACGTGCTTAATGAACAGCTTTGGGTCCGATATGCGAGCAGCCAAAATCAACCTTTCGACTGCAGCTTGATAATCATCCTCGCTCCGAGATTTGTTTTCTTCACATCTATAAAGTGAACACCTCACAAAGTCAGAAATTCTAAAAAGCGGCAATATGATTTCTTCAAAAGAGTCACATATTTATTGGTTCAAAAAGACTGTGATAGTCTTTTCACTCTATTCTTATAGAAGTGGCTTTCAAATGTTCTGAACTATAACTCACAGTAAAAGGGCATTTTATATTATGACCCAGCAACACATTTTTATGCGTAAAAGGTAAATTCAGGTTCCATAAAGCAAGACTTACCCAGATGCACTCTATTTCCTACTGTCTTTCATTTTTAGTTATGCTGGTTGGAACCCACTAAAATGATTTCATCTCGAGATAGTCTGCAACTAATGGTTTGAAAAATATCGATCTGGAACACAGCTAATTTTACCTATATCTTTGTATTTGCAAAGAATGACTATACCTCTATTCATTATACTGCATAAATATTCCACATAATGAAGTTTTAGGTTATTAACAACATGCTAGCTTTATCCTGCTATTGGCTATTTTTAGATAGAACCAAACATTTAATATGTACCTAACATGTCATAACAGAAAATTCTATAGCTACATGCCTCTGTTACATTTCTGGTTATTTTCTTCAGTCCTGTCTAATTAAAGGTGATCCACTAAGTGCTAATATGTACTTTTCTCACAGCTTTTCTACCCGATCCATCTGCTACAAAGGGTGATTGTGTTTACTTGCATGAAATCCATACTTTAGGGCAGCTTTTCCTCTAGGGTAGGGAATGGGAAGTGCTGAGAACAGAAATGTGGCTTTTCCGCTAGGCATCACTACCCTTGTGTTCGTGCTTCCCGTTTTTGGTACCCTGGCCGAAGCATGTTCTGCATATGATCTGACCCACTGGTGATGGAAATGAGGCTTGCATGGGACTGGGACCAGTGTGTAAGATGCACAGGAACCAGTGCTAAAGAAGGAAACGCAGCCAGGTGCTTTCTCCTGCATCCTGACTTAGAAAGGGTGCTCTGGGCATGTGCCAACTATGTGCAGTGTTTAAAGTCAAGATGAACAAAATTCTCAGGGAGATTCAGGTAACAAGCAAGGCTCAGCATAGTTAACGATAAGAGGAAACATACTGGCGTGGATAAAATCAAAGATCTAGACATGCCACTTGTTAGGCACGAGGGTAACGAAACACCACATTCAACAACAAAGGGAGCTGCCCATGTGTGTGCACTGGAAAGCTACAATGGTAAGACATCTCATGCCTCAACAGGAAGCGCTCTCAGAGCTGTAAGAAAAATGGCTAATTTTAGTGGAGTTTAAACAAAATGTAGTGAAGTCCTCTGTCTCCCAAGAAATAGTCATGCGTCTTAGTCTGCAACAGTTTGGCACAAGCTAGCCTAACCTATAGCTTGCAAGCAGGGGCAGAATTTCAGACCCGTCACAGTTCTTGCCTGATATAGATCACCAAATGCACTCTAGCTTTTTCTCTCTTGAATTTGTCTGAGAGAAGTCAGCTGATGATTAGGAAGATGCTCAGGCACCAGGTTTCCTGCCAAGGCACCAGGTTTCCTGCCAAGGCACCTGTGTGAGTTATCCCAGGAAAGGGTCCTCCAGCCCCAGTGACACCGTCACCTAGTTGAGCACAGCTCCTGCCAACCCAACTTCAACATGAAGAACTGGGAGCCAGAGCCACCCAGCTAAACTGATGCACAGAAATGAAGAGAATGTTTGCTGCTTTAAGTCACTAGGTTTTATGGTGACCTATTATATGGTAATAACTAAGACAGCACAGTGTTTGGTATGAGGGTGTGGTTTGTTAACACCAGGAAACAAGTAGAATTCTCATCAAGAAGCTCAATCATGAGTCCTAGGAGATCCTTCTTGATACTACAGGTTTCCCTGATAAGGTTAATAAGAAATCAGAGTTGTAGGAGTCACAATTCTGGGACTTGAAAAGGCGTCACACTGGTCCAACACCTACATTATAATATTGCTGTAGGAATAACATTCTAAAATACAGAAGATCAGCTGGAGGCTTTATTTTCAACAGTATTCTGGACTGAATAAACTATCATACATTTCTCTTTTAGACTCGGTCCTTAGATCTTTTGGGAGGGACCAAAAAGATAACTTTTAGGTAACAATCTCTAAACACAAGAAAGGTTGGTACCTAAAGATCCCTCTCTCTGAACATCTAACATCTTTGATGTCACTAACATGTTTTGTGAATGCTGTTGCCTATGTGTGTGGGGAGGGGAGCGGTGCTGGATCAAACCCAGGGCTTGTGCATGGTAAGCATGTGCTCTACTACTGAGCTGCATCTCTAGCTTCTTGTTTTGGTTAATTCTCTTTTGTTTTCTTCTTTTCGTTTCTTTTCTTTTTTTTCGGTACCTTGCGCTTGCAAGGCAGGCGGTGGAACAACTGAGCTAAATCCCTGGCCTTCTTTTTGGTTTTTTTTTGAGACAGGTTTCGCTATGTAGTTCAGGCTGGCCTTAAACTCATGATGATCCTTCTGCCTCAGCCTCCCAAGTGCTGGGACGGAAGACATGTGCACCATGGCCAGCAGGCCTAATTCTCTGCCAATACAAATGTTAACGAAGTCTGCAACATATAAACATATAAACATGTAAAACATTTATATTCTAGAGCAGGCATGGAAAGCCATGACCCATATTCAGAATGCAGATAAAGTTTTATCAACTAACCTTTTCAGAACTATCTGAAGCACCTGTGTAGAATTTCCCGGACTCTGAATACTACTAGCATTAGATACCAAGAAGATTTCAATAGCTAAAAGCATTTCAATCTCAGATAAATAACAAGGAACAAGTAGAAGTTTTCGGTATAAGTTTCCCTCCAATGGTGGGTAGCAACCCAGAGAAAGAGCACCTGAAAATTAAATGATACATCAATTTTACTCAACTCCAACAGGCAAAAACCTGGACTTCCCAAATATCAAAATATCCATAGGTGACTGAGAGTTATTATACAAACTAATATGGCAGTGAGTTTATCCTTTTTAGGTTTTTAGCAGGTCTGAGGACTGAACCAAGGATGCTTTACCTCTAGGGTACATCCCTGGAGTAGCTAGGGTTACAGGGTGACAGGTATGCACCACCACACCTGGCCGAGTACGGCTGACTTTCCTTTTTCTAGAATTCCTCTAAAATAATAAAGTGAGAATTTAAAAAACTCTGAAAAAGATTTTTGAGTTTCATGCTGGGAAATTCCCATTTATTTCAAGCCATAGTAAATATACCATAATTTCAGAATAATTCAACAGATTAGCTAATTAAGCTTTGTTTTAATGGAATTTGGTCTAACATCAACTTTGAAATATTTATAATATATTATCTATTTAGCTGTCCCATAATTACAGTATTTTCAAGTGTACTGATTTCTAGTGCCATTCATGGCTTATGTGGTACTTAAAGTTCCGACTGCATGTTTGGCAGTGTGCTAAGCACTCAGGTTAAATATATTTCCCCACTGCAGTGTTCACAACACGATGGCTATGCTCGCCAATTCACATCCTAAAACTCTCACTTTTCAAGAGAAGAGATCGTTAAACTGTTTAGATGCTTTTTAGGAGTACTAAATAGGGGAAAATCTCTTTAAAACTCCTAGGACATCAAACTGTATGCAGGAAATGCTATAGTGTGATATTTTGCCAAAATGAATTTAAATCTGTATGTAAAATATGTTCAAAATGTTCAAAGATTTTCAAGAACTATTTCTACCATGGATGCTAACTACTAATCCTTGGGAACATACCATGTTCTCAGGTATCTGTCTCATTTTAACCTGACAATTTACTACCTCTGAAATGAGGTGGCACTGCTCCCATGTTCTAGGTGTGATTATAAGACATTAAAGAGTTTTTATTGCAAATGTTAAGCCATGTCTCAACATAAATCCAAAGGATGTTTCAGTAATATTTTAAATGTGCGCACTGAGGTGTTTTGAGGACTTCAACGACTATAAATTACTTCACTTGGTTTTATAATTCAGGTACATTTAAAAAAAAAATCAAGAAGACTCTACCCCATCACCTCACTTGCCTAATTCCCAGAAGTTACAATGCATATGAAATAAGGTGTAAGTGTGATTACATAAAAGGAAAAGTGCTAATGCAAAAGGTCCTAAATTATACATAGGCATTAATTGCTTTAGTGTACGGCTAAAAAAAAATCTTTAAAAGTAGTTCTTAGTAGGAATGAAGGATTTAGGGAGAATGAAGAATGACTGGTTATGGGCATGAGGTTACTTTCTGGAATGACGAAGATATTCTAAAATTGACTGTGGTGCTGATTATACAACTCGGTAAATACCCTAAAACCATTGTATGATTTTTTTTTTTTGGTACCGGGGAACGAACTCAGAACCTTGCGCTTGTGAGGTAGGCGGTGGAACCACTGAGCTAAATCCCTGGCCCCCATTGTATGATTTAAATGGTGAACTGTCTGGTATTTGAAAAAATATCCCATTGAAGCTGTTAATAAACTGTTTAGCTGCTTTAATGCAAAATTTTATTTCAAACTATATATATTTATAGAAAAGTCATTTACAGCTTTTTCAGGTTTATACTTTGTTCAGACAGCATATAAATACTTCTGATGGCTTTTCATCCTTATTTCACCATTATTTCAAAAGTAACCTTCCCATAACTTCAATCCTAAACACTAAAATCAGAAGCACAGCAAATACACAAAGCACAGCAAATATGGGTGTGGCTACAGTAGCCTGTAGGAAAGCAGGATATAGAGCCAAGATATACACATGACTGAAAGCAGGTGCTGTGAACACAATTCTAACTTTCTTCTAAATGTTTTCCCTCCACCCTTGGCCCCCTGTATCGGGGAATCGAACTCAGGACCTTGCACTTGCGAGGCAGGTGCGGCACCACTGAGTTAAATCCCTGGCATTCCTCATCTTCTTTTAAAAAATTCTTTCAAAAAATTTTTTAATATACTTTATGTAGTAACCCAGCACATACATATGTTACTGAAATGAAAGTCCTACCAATACTTAACTTTACTACTGGCAATGTACCCTAATGCTTTCTTCCCATTTCATTGTGGGGGTAATGTTGCCGCCTGCTAAAGTGACCCTAACGGCAGCTTGAGAAACACGTCCTGCTCAGGCAGAGACGGCTCGGACACTTGACACATTTGGCTCAGGAAGACACCATGGACACACGTTTGTTGTATGCACAACTGTAACAGGAATGGAAATTTAAGACAAATTATGCCTGAAGGTGGAAAAAGTTCTATTCTAGATCTAGATTCTACATGGAATTACTTTTGAATTAAAATACCTTTGAGGAGGCTGAGACCAGAGAAAACACTGGTTTTCTAGGCTCGCTTGTTAGAGAGGAACAGCTGTGAACTGACTGAGGCAGTCCCAGCAGCCGCGTAAAACACTGCCGAGTCCCATCTGCTGCCTTGACAGGCATCGCAGGGTCTCCACAGTGCCTGCCATGGCTATTCTAAGTTGCAAGGACCCAGGATACAGCAGGGGAAATAAAATGTGTGGATACTCTTTAAACCTCACTCTGCTCAACTGTTTAACTCCTACATTATTTATAAGATGTCAAAATGGTCCAAATTCTATCATTTATTTCCTTTGCTTCCCCTCTAGCAGATATGCTAATGTGCAAAGAAATAAAGATACAATAATTGGAAACAGAAGAGAAATAAGCTTTAAAAGCACAGATCTGTTCAGACCACAGTCTCTGAATACGTATCAACTGCTATTTTCTCATATTTTAAAATGTGGTCTTAAATAATAGATGGACCCCGAATTAGAAAATAAAACTAAAAATGATTATCAAATTCAAAATTTTTAAATGGAACTCACTTTTGTAGTGGGTTCTGGCTTTGAGCCATAAGCAACTCCTTCCTAAAGAAGTTATTAATCTTCTCAGAAAGGAAAAATCAATAGGGATCTTCCTGGAAACCATGAATTCAGCCACCGAGGATGACATGCCAAGACTGTTGCTTTCTATGCAGGCATCTAAGAGCTTATTAAAAAGCAAGCTATGCTGTGAGACCTCCACAGTTTCTGAAATGAAAAGAATTGGTAAATCAGATCGACTTCATCTCGGTCTCTCAGACTTCTTACTCCCTTTTCCCTTGGCCCTTTCTTACCCACTGTAGGAGTCACAGTCATTAAACTGCAATCGTCCTACAGATATTCCAAGTAAGAAACAGAAAAGCATGAGACAAAATCAACAGTGCTTACTTTCTCTATGATGTGGAATGTGAAAAGCAGCCCAACCAAGATTTCTGAGGCTGCATGAGCACCTCTGCATTCAGTCCCCACAAGACTGTACCTGCAGTATCTATAATAGCATCACCATTCTGTTTTTGAAACTACAGCTCAGACCTCGGATTTCTATTTCCTGTGACTAAAAGTACATCAATCCCCAATAAGTATCGACTCTCAGACTAAATACTCTTTAATGGGTATTTTGATTCCTTTTGTTATTCTTAGAGGAAAGAAAAGTTGCATCTCAGAGACTTCCAACTCTATTCTGTTGGGTCTATCATCTGGACTCTAGGGCTTTATCACTTTAGGATCTTTTAGTGGTGCAGGCCTCAACAGGAAATTGATCCTTTACACTTTTAGCATCAAACGCTCTCACTAGAGGAGCTTGCCTAAAACACCAAGTTTGTTGCATCACTCCCTAGCTTCAGACTCTAGGAATCCCTTGACATTGAAGAAAGCTCTTTTAATTTGCCGTTCTTAGGGTCTTCCAAACTCTGGCCCAACTACTGTCTGTGTGGCCTCCCTCTGACTACTTTATCAACAACACAGTTGTCCATTAAGGGGCTCGACACAGCAGCCATTGTGCCAGGTGAAGATAGAATATCACTTAAAGGAGCTCCCCATCTAGAGGGGGAAAGAGATAACGACACCACAACCCAGCAGCTCCGTGGAGCACATGGAAAAATGAAGAGCTGTGGAGGGTGTGACAAAGGCGCTGACGGGAGGCAAACCTTGCAGGGCTCCCAGTGAGGCACACGTGCCAGGCTGTCGCCGCTGCTGCCCTCAGCTAACACTCCCGTCTTCCCTGGGGGCCGTCATACAGCTCACCCTGACCCAAAGCTTTCACCAGGATTCCCTCTGCCTGGCCACCCAAGGTCTGAGCTTCCGCCTGGGAGAGTTTTAGCTGCCACTGCCTGTGGAGGAAGTTCTTTCTTTGAACTGCTTGCATTTATTCCAAGTTTATTCATGTTCCAAAATAATGTAAACTAAGTTCTGTATTTAGTGATAGGAAAAAAAGGTATTCTTCATTATTCTTTTTTTTTTTTGATACCAGGGATCGAACTCGGGACCTTGCGCTTTTGAGGCAGGTGCCAGAACCACTGAGCTAAATCCCCGGCCCTGTCTTCATTATTCTGATGCAATTAATTCTTTAAGATGCAAAGCTTGCTGGGGACATGTAAGCACACTGCAGATGACACAAGTAGAGAAAGAGGAAAGATGAATATGTTCTTGTTAGGAACTGCTGACAAACAATCCAGAGATAAGCATCTCAGATTTTTTTACACCATCAGGAAAGTATATCTGATCTTCAGAGAACACATTTTATAGAAAATGACTTCATTAAAAATATGCTAGAGAACCCAACCAAAACAGGTGGAAAACAGTTTCTTATTAACAGTTAAACACCAGATGCTCAAAAGATAATTAGGTTAGATTTTTAAAAGACATACCTTGAGAATTTTGAAAACCTGGTAGGTTCTGTAAAACTTCAAATGTCTGTCTGTAAAGGCTCTTGGGTAAGATTTCATGTGCAATTGTACAGAGCAAATTATGTCGATTAAGCACATCCAGTCTATCACAAGGCCAAAGTGGCGTACTGATTATCCATTCTGATTCTTCCAAAAAAAAGAAAAGGAATACTTTATACTTTGAAAAATATACTTACCAGTATAATCGCAAGTATTTAAAAATACCTTTTGGAGAATGTGGCAAAACGTGAATGTGTTCAAAACTTAAATGAGTTCAGCATTATTAGAAACAACTTATGTAGAGATGGTCCTCATCCTAAGTGGATAAAAGCTAACAGTCACTTTCTTATATTTTTATTAATTCTTCATTCTTCTAAAAGTTATTAATTCTAAAGGTTTTATATGACAAAAATATTTAGGTTATAATGAATACCCTAATATAAAATATTACTTGTGTGCACAGGTTCAACAATTTTACAACAAAGAATACATAATTCAATGAGTTCTTGGTACTGCTGAGGAACAGCTTTTCTCTCTAGTTTATTTTTAAAACAATTTCTGCTAGGAAACATTTGACAGGCACAGAATATTTAACACATGTAGGTTACAAAACTGTAAGGTTATAGTGCAGAACACTAAGTGGCTAAAATGTTAGAACTGTCAACATTGTATCATTTACCTAATCTACTCATTCACTACTCTGTTTGCGTCTTGGTCTTGGTGTCTTTCTCAACTGCAACAGGCGTAGAAGTAACCCTTTCCTTCCGTGATCTCACCAGCATGGTGAATATAAAAAGTACTGAAGAAAGATCTGATAAGGCCAAGAGTAAGTTTTACAAACCCCCAGGGACGCCTGTGATGTCAGCTGCTCAGGAAGCCAACCTGGGCAACTTAGTGAGGCTCTATCTCAAAATAAAACTTTAAAAGAAGGCTGGGGACATAGCTCAGGAGAGCGCTTGCCTTGCATGTGTGAAGCCCTGGGTTCAGGGCCCATATCCCACCCCCATTCTAGAATAGAATTGGTCAACAAAAGGAAATATCCATTTTAAACTTTTGACAGTTTGCTAAAAAACCCTTAAGACAACCTCTCTGTGAGTGTCCATTTCTCCATACCCTCACAATTACATCACCAAGCTTTGATCTTTGGTAGCCTGGCAGGCTCAGAGCGGTGTTTTGTAATTTTAATGTATATTTTCCTTATTAAGAGTCAGTATTAACCTCACTTAGCACATGTCTGACCCATTGTATTTTCTTTCTAATGAATGGTCTGTTGACTGGAAAAGCTTTTTCAGAACAAACACATTCTCAGGACACCAAACACTTCTGTAGGGCCTTCTTTTGAAAACAAAGTTTTACTTATAAAAATTACTAATGAAATTGTCATTCCGAAAAAGGAATACGGTATTTATAGCTGACAGAATTTAAAAGATAATCTCAAAACTGAATCATCAAAATTAAATGTCACCTCTCACTGCACATGACTCCCACAACTGTCCACACTCTCTAGTCTAAGAAGAGGTTCTTCCAGAGATGTTCAGGCGCAAGAGTCCTGGTACGAGATGTGCTCCAAGCCCTTTTTTTTTTCAACTGCTTCCCTGTTCCCACTTCTTGCCACATCTCTTGTCTCACATAGTGTGTGAGCTCTGGCTTGCATTAATATCTATTTCTGTAGCTTGGTTACTCTTCTACTTAGGAATCCTCCCTGGCTATGCGCTAAGTTTAAGAAAATCTTTTCCACCAAGCTTTTGATGGTGTTGCTTACTCACAACCCCAGTATTCCATAAACCCTCAGTAGTGAACAAATACAAGGGATTATATACTGTGTATATATAATATATATGTACATATTCACGTGTGTAGGACATGGTGTTAGCACATGTGTTTGTGGGTTAGCATAAACTTGGCTTTACTCATGTAAACATCTATCTTCCCACCCAAAGTGAGATTGCTGAGCATTCTTCATTCTCATCGTTCATAACACAGCAGTCCAGCAAATTCAAGCAGCTGATGACCTCATCCTGGAACCCTGTATTCTGCCATTCGTTGATACCAAGCACTTTGTATTTCTTCTGAAGCGGCCGCATCAGTTTCAGAAAGCTCAGTGGCATAGATTTCTTCAAAATGAGGGCTCATGAATTTTGTGACTTCTCCATCTCCAGCACCTAAATCAACAAGTCTATGGGTTTTCCAGTCAGGATTAATTTTAAGTCGTCTCTGAAATTGATCTGCTGGAAACACACACATTGAGCCTCTTCCCAGCACCCACTGATAGATGTTCTAGACATAAACAGGCTAAATACAGATAACAGGAAAGAAGGATTGGATAAACAGCCAGGATGATTTTTCAATGCTATTGTTTGAGATCTGTGTCCCTTGACCAAGGTAAATGAACGAAGACAGCCTGCAGTGACTCACAGAACCTCTCTCTGTTGCACACATACCACTGGTGGGTCTCCTTCCTGCCGTCTGCACACTCGGGCCGCTCGTCATGTTCACGAATGGGGAGCAGGTGAGCGGGATCTGCAGCGTCCACATCCTCCGCGCCAGCCACAAGGACGCCAGGCTCAGGAGCAGCCAGCCCGCCCACAGTCTCATTGGGAGCCGCAGCCGCTGGCTTGGATCACTGCTGGAGTGGGGTGAGGACAGGGCGCCGCTGCCTCCGGCCTTTGCCCCTAACACTTGCCCATCCAGCCCTTCAGGGCCGAGGCTGGGGTTATCTCCCTATTTTTTATGGTTGATCTTTTATTTTGCTCTTTGATTTAGTTATACGTTGAGTTTCTCATGTACGAGAAATCATATGATTTTTAAGTTTGTGCATCTGATTTATTTCACTTAACATTATGGATTCAAGGTGTGTCCATTTTCCTACAAATGACTCAAGTTTATCCTTCTTTATGAGAGAGCAGTGCTCCACTGTGTATAGACACCACATCTTCTTTACCTGTTCATCTGCTGATGGACATTTAGGCTGCTTCCAAGATTTAGCTTTATGAGCTGTGCTGCTATGAACATGGGTGCATGTGTTCCTGTAAATGATGACTTTACCTCTTGGGAAGATACCGAGAAGGAGACTAGCTGTTAAAAGTTCACATTCCCCTTTCAGTTTACACCAAAACAACCTTTTCTATATATGCATTCATTGGGGTTCAATATGAGCTTAGGTAATTATGTAGACAAGAGTTTATAACAAGTTTAACAGATGACTTGATGCTTTTTTTTTGGTACTGGAGATTGAACTCGGGACCTTGTGCTTGCGAGGCAGGTGGCAGCACCACTGAGCTAAACCCCGGGCCCTGACTTGATGCTTTCATATATCAGAACTTACCCCTCAATACCCAAATGGCACCATCTAGGCTTCCACTTTTTAGAAAAATTTCTGCTGCGACGTTCACAATTTGACATCTTGGTGCTAATTTTGCAGGCCCTGTGAGTCCTTTTAAACTTGTAAAATGTATTTTTAACTCATACAGCTTATCCAAGACCTTCCTTCCCTAGAGTGAAAATAAAGAACACTAAGTGGATATCAGCCATCTGCAGTGATGGAGGTAGCTGGCAGCAGCAGGCAGAAGGCAGCGCTTAGTTTAGTCACCACCCTAGACTGAGGTTTCCAGACTGCCCAGGCTCCTCCCTGACTCCACCCTGCCCACCCTGGGAGGGAGGGGAATGGGAGAGGCAGGGTGCTGCCCCCTCCCCACCCTCCTCCAGCATCACCACTGGCCCTTTATCAGCAGTGCTCGCTCAGCAGTTTAGATCCCATGCATCCTTCTTAGTGTTTCCTCTGGCTTAACGTGGAAAACTACTGATTCTAGGCTTTTCCTCTTCTGTTGACCAATCTCAGGTCTGGGAGGGAGGGAGACAGTACAAATGAAGAGGATTTGTTATCAAATTCAGATAAAGAATGATAATGGGGGCCTGGGATTTAGCTCAGTGGTTTTGCCGCCTGCTGCACAAGCGCAAGGACCCGAGTTCGATCCCCGGTACCAAAAAAAAAGAATGAATGACAGTGGTAAAAAAGATAAAATTTTTGCTGAAAATAGGCTTGATTCAATAAGCTATTTCACATAAAGATATCTTTGGCTTAGACATCAGAAATTAGATGTACGTATAATACTATTTTATGCCAGCAGGTGTACTTTTCCTGTAAACAGAGTAAACACTAGTCTTCACAGGCCACCTTTGGTCTACTGCACATTCTTTTTGGTTGTTGTTACTGACTCTTTAGAAATGAAAAAAACATTCATGGCTTGCAGGCTGTAATCCAACAGGCTGCAGGTGTGGTTTGGTTTGTGGGTGTGAGCTTGCAGACCCTTGTTTTTATACTATTTTGGGTCAGGTATTTATTATGATGTCAAAGTACTTTCATAATCTGACTGTATAAATGAGTGCATTTTCAAAGGATACTTTTAATTTCAACAATTTCCTTTTTCTTTCCTGTAGGGCCTTTGGCATACTAAGTGCACACTCTACCACTGAAGTATACCCTCAGGCCACCGTTTTTTTAATGATGTTCAAAAAGGAATAGGCATCATTAAAAATTATACTAAATAAGGTGATAAAAGTAATTTTTCTAAATAAGATAACTAAAATTTTTTAATTAAGACAGAAATTCATCAACCTCCTAAAGTCTTAAGAAATACTAACCAGGCTGCTTGTTGCTTGCTTGCAGCTTGCTGCCTTCTGCCTGCCCTGCTTTGACATGGACTGCTTCTCTGCTGCTATGCCACCCTGCCTTGGAGCCAGCCAGGCATGAACTAAAACCTCTACAAACTGTGAGCCAAAAAACCTTTCCTCCTTAAAATAAAAGTAATATCCAAGTTAAAACATACTCTAAAGTGTCAGCAAAACATCCTGAGTTTTCAAAAAGGGTCTTCTTGTGCGGTAGTCCTCTGATTTCCTTACAGATCCAAGAACAGAATGCTATGGCTCCCCTGAAGCCGGACCTCAAGGGCTGGGATGTGCACATCTCACTCACCAGGCCCACCACAGCAGAGGTGCCAGACCTCCTGGGGGCTTTCTGTACAACTGGGCTAGGGTTTTTAAATTCATAGATTTTATATTTATAGAAGTGACGATGTACTTAAATGTTATCAGACACAGATTCAATGATAAAATTACCCTTTAAGAGGTAGCAAGTAACAAAAGCTACACTTTAACGGCCACCCTCTAGGTAACTCCATTCCTCTGGCACTTCCTCCCTAGTTTAGGCTTTCCTGTCCTCTACTTGGACTTTACTGAGTCCTCTGCTCTGCCTTAGGGAAATCTAAAGAACAGAAACACAGTTATATTGAGTCAGGAGACTACTTCTGTAGTGAGCTATCCTTGAAAAGTCAGACAGCAAGATGTATGGTATACATAGTATCCAAGCAGAGTCTGAGAGGTGCTTTTTCAGGAGTTTTGTTAATTGTGAGAAACATGAGTTCATCTTAAGAAAGGTGTCTTGAACTCTTCCAAAATTACAGTGCTATTGATAGGAGTTGGCAAAATATGTTATGATCTGAAAATTCCTTCAAGTGTGACACCTAGGCAAGCCCCCTAAGTGTTCCCTATAAGGGTTCTAGATTGACCAGCCTCACACCGCCTCCTGTCCACATGTGCTTAGTACACAATTTTATAATTCACTCTTCAGCCTGGCTCTCATCCTATTGCCTGGAATGATTATTAGCAAGTTCCTCATTTGCAAAGTTAACCTATGTTCTGTTTGTAAGTTTTAAAGTAACACTAAACCAAGCCAAAACCAAAACCAAACCAAACCCAAAAAACCTTAATGAAGTACCTTGGACCACTGCAACAGCTTGTGATAGAAGTATATAGCACTGATTCCGATTCTTCCCAGCAAAGTTTTATCTACTTCACTATTCTGTGGATCTTCGTTAACTGAAAAACAGCAGGCGTATGGAAGAAAATGAAATGAACAGTCAAAATGGTAGAAAAGGCCAACTAACATGGGATTATTGGCCAGTTGTTCCCCTCCTTCCTCCCTGGAACCGGGGATCAAACTCAAGACCTTGCATTTGCGAGGCAGGTGTGGGGCCACGGGGCTAAATCTCAGACCCTAACATATGATTTTCAGTGTAGTACTACCACAAGGACAGCAAACTATGTGCCAGCAAACTCTGACCCCAGGGGCCAAACCGAGGCTGCAGCCTGTTTTTGTACATACTGTGAGGTAAAAATGGCTTTTATTTTTAAAAGGTCATTTAAACAGTAGAGAAAAATATGTGATAGAGACTGTATGTGTATATGCAGAGCCTAAAACATTTACTAGCTGGCCTTTTACAAAGTTTGCTGAACCCTTTTGAGAAAGACTGTGCAGTGGAAAGCTCACTTTAAACAATCTTAAAACTACATGAATTGTATTGACTTGTAATAGTGAAAACGGCAGCAACTGTAGTGATTCAAACATTCAGGTGCTCCTGTATAATCTGGCAGCAATAGCTTTACCAATCTCAATGAAAAGAAAGATGAGAATATGAAATATTTAATACTAAGACACCAACTCTTGCCTTTTTAATCATTACAATCCAATTTAATAAGTAGATGGTAAGATTCATAAGGAGGAAGAACATCTGAAACCTGCAACATTAATTTATCCTCAAATAGAAACTGTAGAGCTTTCCATTCCTGTTACTCTGTGACTTCCAAATACATAATACTCAGTTCAAAATAGTGACATTTTACCTGTCTCAGCAAATTCACAGAAAGGAACAGCTGGGTTTTCTTCTTTATAGTCTTTTGTGAGTGTTTCAGCAATACAAGCGCAAAATATTTGGAAATCTGCAAACTTTTCACAGGCCATTTTAACATTAATGTATAAATTTCCCAATTTGGTCCAGTCACCTTTTTCTTTACAATTCTATAAAAAATTATGAAAAAAGAAAAAAGATTAAAAAGGAGAATTGTTATTTATGCAAACATATCTATGGGCCAGGCACACGGAGGCATTAAATACACAGAGATTAATAAAAGTCTCTGCACATCTTACAGACTCACTGACAAGTGTCTTGTCAATAACAGTGCTGAACTTCACCTTTGCGATTACCACAAAGCCTCTATGACTATGTCCAGACAGACGTGTACATCTGTCTAAACAGAATATGCTTAATGACACCACTCCCAACCCAAACTCAACAGGGAAGGCAGAGTTTACAGAAGGCAGGGTGACGAGCAGCATGATATGCACTGGCTCCATGGCAATGAGTTATTTTATTACTTTTAGAGACTGCCTTTACTGTTATGACTTGGGGCCCACATATCATTTTGGACATTACCTTTCTACAGAAGAGGCTACAAAGAGATGTCAGTAAACTATCTTCCTAATGTTTTCTATTATAGCTGAGAAATAATTTTCCATACCAACTAAAAACCTGGAGGATAAAAAGATTAAAACTAAACCAGATGTGTCCAACCTGTAACCCATAGGTTGGGCATGTCTGTTTCACAAGAAAAAATTTAAAACCTTTTGTTACGTATGTAGATTAGTTGTACTACAGATATGGCCCAAGATAATTCCTCGTGACTCAACACACAGCCCAGGCAAGTCAGGCAAATCTAACCCGCTGGACACAGGCTGTATGTGCCTGGCCCTGGCAATAATTAACAGGAATACAAAACTAGCATAAAATTTAAGTGTGAAAGAACCCTGGATGCCCTCTTGTGGGTTTTTTTTTTTTGGTATATCCCCAGCTACTCTGTTTCTTACTCTCCATTCCTGGAGAGCACAGGGGATCCAGCTTTTCACTCCTGTTTTACAGGAGGGAAGCCACCATGATGAGAATGCCAGCTTTCTTGTGCACTGTCCGAGTCTGCCCAGTTCCAAGAAAACACACTAAACTTCTGGATTAACTTATGTTAAGGTACAATAATAATAATTTTGAAAGTGAGCAATTATTTTTATAATAGTCTAGAACTCTAGAAATTAAAATGTTTGCATTTCAAAATATCAAGTTTAAAAATATCAACTTTCTTTTCACTAAGCATTTTCGTTAACAGCTACATTTCTGAAACTTCTGTCATTACTGATTTTCAGAGAGCCTTGCAACTTATTTATAAGATAAATGACATACCTCTACTTCATTCAAGGCTGAATCTAAATCATGCTTCCAGTTCTTTGTGAACTGCCCCACCTGTAACCTTAAATGATAAAAAGGATTAATTATGCTTGGGTTCACCCCCAGAAAAGTCACCATTGCTCCTAATTGGTGCTATGGTTTACACCAAAGAGATGTGAGAAATCTGAATGCATAAAGCGTGCCATAAAAATTCTTTAGAGCTGACGAAAATAACAACTGTACAGATAGCTTTCCTCCTCAAACCACAGGCAAAAATAAGAAAGCATTCATAGCTATCACTTGCGAATGATGATGGAATAAAAGAAATAAAATACTAAGGAACAGAGCCCAAGAGCACACTGAGAAAATAAAACACCCCAACCAGGGAGTATTTATTTCAGGTAAGCATAATAAGTTCTGTATTAGAAAACCCATCAATATCTTATACAATAGTAACAGATAAAAGAAAAAAATTACAGTTAACTTTAGAAGGATTGAAAAAGTCTTGATAAAAATTCAACAATTCAAAAAAAAAGTAGTATTAATATGTACATGTAACCACTCTCAAGATGACTGTAAACTGCATGAATTGCAAACATGTACTAATAAAAAATTGACTATTAAATGTGTATCCTGCAAAGCATATAAACAGAAAAACAATATAAAATTTTTAGTTTAAAAACGTTCGATAATTCATGACAAAATCACCAATGGATCCTTTCTTAGAAACGATTATATATATATATATTATATATATAATTATATATGTATTATATATATATATGCATGCCTCAAAGTCAAAGGCATATTCATGAGGAAATTCCAGAGACACTTCCGCCAAGATGGGGAACCACACAAGGATGCAACTCTACCACTGCTCAATCTGTGCTAGAGATCTGAGCCAGTGCAGCCAGATAGAGCAAATCTAGACACATTATTGTAGGTAATAAAATTCTATCTGCAGATGCTATGACAGCACACCCAGAAAATGTCAGAGATTCTAGAATGAAACTAATTCAAGTAATAATTTCAGAGTAAAGCAGTAGAATAGAAGACTATACACAAAAGTCAGTCTAAGAAGTACTTAATGGTACAGAAAACTTCACAATAGGACCAAAAATATTAAATATTTATATAAGAAAAATTATAATACACTCCCGAAAAACCTACAAATAAGCCTGAAAAGACATTTCTCGTTCTTGAATAGGTTGACACATTATAAATGTTAATTTTCAAAGTTCATGCATAAACTTAATGCAGTTAAAATAAAAATTATCAACAAGATACTATATGGGGTTAGGAAGTTGGTATTAAATATATGGAAAACGATTCATGTAGGAAGATCCAAAACCAAAAAAAAAACAATGAAAAAGTAAAACTATGAAAGAGGAGTATCCCTATCAAATATTAAAACTATTAAAGCCTCTTCAACTGAAATAGTGTGGTACTAGGGCAGGAATAACCAAGGGTAGAAACAGACCCAAGTACATATGACACTGAGCAGAGTACCTGATGAGGTGGCCTCTCAAATCACTGGAAGGAAGGATGGACTTTTTAAAATGTGGCTGGGAAAATTGGATAGTCATTAAGAAAAGATAAAATTACACGTGTTTCTCACAACATACCTAAGAAGAAACTCCAAAAAGATGAGGAATCTAACTCCAACAATAACATCATGGGAGTAGTTGAAGGAACCGTGAATAATTTCCTCTAAAACCTTGGGGGAGGGAAAATTACAACTTAAAATCCAGAGGCAATAAAAAAAAATGACTCAAAACTGAGGGCAATTGAAAAAAAAAGATTGAAACATTAGGTTGCATACAAACAGAAGTTTTTGCACGGCAAAACCCATCACAATGTCCAAATAAGGGTCAAGATGGAAAGAATTGTAATATATGTATACCACTGACAAAGGCCTAACAACTATTATAAACCTTCAAAGATGAAGAAACCAAGAATCCAAAAGAGGGAGGAAAAAGACAAAACCAGGCAACCCACGCAAAGATGTTAAGGCCCTCAAATGTATGAGAAGAAAAGTTTCAAACTCTTTCTTTCTCCACCCAATACCACACTGTCTTGGTGACTCAGCTATACAGTGTGTCTTAAGTTTAGGCGGAATGAATCCTCTCACTTTATTCTTTTTTTCCAAAAGTTGTTTTAGTTATTCTAGTTCACCTTATATATAAATTTTAGAATAAGCTCTTAATACATACAGAAGTCCTTACTACATTCTGGTAGGAAATATATTAAACCAATGGGATTGGGAGAATTTACATCTTTATTATGGTTAGTCTCCTAACTCATAAACACAGTATGTATCTCCATTTATTTAACCTTTTGGTTTTTTTCACTAGCATTTTGTAGCTTCCAGCACACGAGTTCAGTATGCATTGTTAGATTTTTACTTAGGTATTTCATTTATTTCATAAATAGCATTGTTTTAAATTCTGGTTTTCCCATTCCATTACTAGTGTACAGAAACCTGACTGCTTTCATTTGGTATTTATTCTGCTACCTTGCTATACCCATTTATTAGTTTTAGGACCACTCTTGGTAGAATTCTGGGCATTGAATTTGTTTTGCTCTTATTTCTTGAGTTGGGAGCTTAGAATATTTAGTGCTACAGATTTCCCTCAGAATGTACTGCTTTAACTGTGTCTGCAAAGTTGCGATGTTTCATTTTCACTTTTACTCAGACATAACAAGTTGTTTTCAGACTTTCTTTTCAGCCATATATATAAAATTACTGTATGTTAATTTCTAAGCATTGGGAGATTTTCCATTTATTCTTCATTGTTCTTTTCCAGTTTGATTCAAGTGAGAGAATGTATCTGTATACTTTGAATTCTTTTCATTAATTTTATTGGTACATTTTAGGTATACAATATGCTGACATTCATTATTGGGAACTTGTACTTTTATGTGATATATCGTGGTTCTTATTTTTTTCCCCATTCCCTTGCCCTCCACTCAACCCCTCCATCCCTCCCTATTTACAAAGACTGTTTCCATTTTTTTTTCTTCTCATATTTATTTCTTTACCTTTTTTTTGGTACCAGGTATCAAACTCGGGTCCCTGCACTTCCTTTTCCTTCTTTTAGATTTTTTGAGGTTTGCTTCAGTTTTCAGCATATGGGTCCCTCTGGGGGAATGTCCCGTAGGTGCTTGAAAAGAATGTGCACTCTGTTTTGAGGTGGCAAGTTCCATAAATGTCTATCAGATCCTGTTGACTGATGGTGGCAGTATTTATATCTTGTCATTTCCTAGTATTTCCATCAGGTCCTGAGAGAGGGATGTTGAAGGCCTCCCTCCTCTGTAATGACAGATCTCTTTTTCCTTTCAGTTCTGTTGCTCGGTTCATGTATTCTGAAGCTCTGCTGTCTGGTGTACACACATGTGAGATGACTGTCTTCTGGGTGTACTGGCCATTTTCTCAGTAGGCAGTCTTCCTGTCCCTGGCCATTTTCTTTGCTCTGAAGTCTACTTTATTTGGTATTAATATGAGGCACTCATGCTCTTTTAAAGGCTAATGTGTTATGGTATACTGCTTTCCTCTTTTGGCTTTTAACCTCCTCTACCCTTACTTTGGAGAATTAATTTCCTGCAGAGGGTATATGGTCATGCTTTTACAATCACCCTCCAACTGCTGTCCTGTAAGGGTTGCATTTAGAACATTTTCAGTGACAGTATATCCTGAGTATCACTCTAAATCAGTTCACAGACGGATTTGTCATTCTTCTCCTTTATGGCTATAAAGTACAGGACTCCACTGTATACATATACCATAAGTTATTTATCTAGTGTGGGGGCATTTAGGTTATCCCTCATATTATGCAATTATAAACAATGCTCTAATGAATTATCTTTGGTATAGGGATTTTTGTATCAACACAAGTCTATCAGGGTACATTCCTAGAAATGGGATCACTGGGTCAAAAGATAAACTCATTACAGCAACTACTAAAAAACCCTATACATAGAGAGCTACTAAAAACACTATACAGTAGATAATCCCCATAGGAAGACAAAGAAAGGGGAACAGGAAATAGTAAACAAATGGTAACAGTAAGACTTCTCAGGCCAGGGATGTAGCTCAATAGCGCTGTACCTGCCTGGTAAGCACAAGGTCCTGAGTTCAGTCCCTGGTACCAAGACAAAAAACAAACAAACCTCATTTCTCTATCCCAGGAAAGGTTATTGCAAATGGAGTCAGGAAAATTCAAACAAAGTAATATGGAAGGATTTCTTTTCCTTTGGGGCTGGGTCAAGCCCAATCGTGACCCATACCCTTAACTCATGATTATTTCCCTGTCCTCTCAGAACTCTCTTGTCCACAAAACAGGTCATCAATGTTGGGCCCTTGTAAAGAATACTGTATAATCACTCTGCACTGGTAGAGGATACAGGACTGTAGGAACAGCTGTATGGTTGTCATTTTGAAAATTTGAAAATTAAGGTGGTTTATTCCAGTCTTACACCAACAGAGCCTACTCCCAGCCACTGTGTGAAGGGTGGAGGTCTGTGGCTGCCCTGCCGTAAGGACACTGCCGCCCTCCTGACCCTCTGTGAACACTTCCCTATGCCAATCTGACAAGAGACTAAAATCTGCCAGCCACTTGGTCTTCCTGCCACTGGCCAGAATGCAAAAAGTTTTTAGCACATGGCCCAGGGAAAGAATGAACTTAATGGTCAGAATACTGGGTCATTCTACTTAAAATGGATTCTATTCCAGAACTGTAAACTAAATGAACTGTACTTTTCTTACAAAATTTTACTTCCTAGGTAGATCCTCAAATCTATTTAATCCAAGTAAGAGTTCTAATTTTCATAGGAACATAAATAATGTTGGCTACCAGGAGTAAAAAGGAAAAACTGGTGCCTGGAGGGAGGCACGATCCCCAAGAGCTGACTGCACCAAGGTGTGCAGGGCAACCCAGCAAACCCTGCTGGCATTTTCCAGGGCCACCGTCAGACATGGTTCGAACGCTACCACTGCCTACTCTGGCTCTGGCTCTAACTCCTTCATTAAACAGTACTGCTCTTGTCTTTCTTTTGGCCTTGGGACTCTGGGAACCAAGAAAATCTGGGAACTTCTGCGTCAGCAGATAAAGAGGAATGAGACAGACACTTCCGAGAATTCTGAAAGACTTGGGTGGGTCGATGCCATTGGTCTTTATCAAGTCTAATTTCATGTAAAAAGTTACAGTTCAGGGCCAGGGATGTAGCTCAGTGGTTCCATTACCTACCTCGTGAGCACAAGGTCCCGAGTTCCATCCCGGTACAAAAAAAAAGTTATGGTTCACTGAGATACATAGAAAAAAATATACAAATTATAAGTTATACTTTGGTAAAAAAAAAATGTATATTATCAGAGATTAAAAAGCAAGGGCCTCTGGAAGCCTATGGCTAAACAGAGAAAGAATGAATGGAGAGGCTCTAGGCTGGGACATGGAATGTGTGCTGCAGCCTCAGTTGCAGGGAGCAGTGTTCAGAGGCTGTGGGAACCGGCTGGATCACGAGGGCTCTGACCTTGCCAAATGCACAATGGGATCTGGGAATGAAAGGCTCGGGAGGTGGAGCCTACCAGCAGGAAGGGGGTCAGTGGGGCGTGTCTGTAAAGGGCACATCCCTTCCCCAGCCCCTTCTGTGCCTGCTCTACACTTCCTGGTCAGCATGAGGTGCTGTTTGCTCCACTGGGTGTTCCCTGCCATTATGTTCTGCGCCTCAGCACAGGCACAGGAACAGCAGGACCGAGGACCATGGACTGAAAGCTCTGAAATCATGTGCCAAAGTAAACCTTTCCTTCTGTAACTTGGTTTTCTCAGGCATTTTATGACAGCAACAGAAAAAAACACAAGAGGCATTAAGACATTTTATTAAATTAACATAAGATGTGCATGCAAAAGAAAAAGTTCTTTTGTACAGTGGATCCTCAAGTTATGACCAGCCTGACATATAAACAGCTTGGATTATAACAGGAATTTGTTTTAACTTATGACCAAGGTCTTGAGTTATGACCCAAATGCCAGCCACTTGTGCTTCCAGATGGTCTCAGATACAGATTTAACTCCTAAAGAGCTCTGGAAGGAACAGGACAGCATCCTCTCCTGTGTGGGCTTCACTGAGAAATCCTGGGCCAGTGTCTCTCTAAGGACACTGAGATCTGCCTGTGCACAGGAGAGAGACTTTGGAGGCTGTGTAAAGGAGCCTTCACCTCCACTTTCACTGACCAACCTGAGTTCCAGCCAGCCCTCGGGAACGAAGTGAGTTTGTAAGTCAGGGGTCCACTGTACTGCACATGCCAGGTGCTGGGGTAAAGTAAGGTACTGAGGGGTGCGGTGAGGCTGAGCAGAGGCAGTCGACTGGACTGAGAGCTGGGAGGGCTCATGACAGCCGCTACACAGATGTCCAGTCAAAGCCCTCTGCCTTCAGCCTGTACAAGTCCCTGCCAGAGTACACGTATTCTAGCCTTAGTTGCAATGATTTTTCTCACCTGGTTTTGATTTCCAAAATTGCAGCTATTTCTTGTTTGGAAGCCTGCAGTTGGCATAAAAGCTTAACAATATAGTTAAAGTGTTCTGGGTCAAGCATCATCCCGGCTTCAACAAGCTGCACAAAAGAAAAAAGTAGTTACTAGACACTGCGGAAGAGCTGAGAAGCCAATGTGTGTGAACAACCAAACTGATCCAAGAGCTGACGCATGTCAACGGGGGAATTTAAAAAGTTCTGAGCATATTTTTTTTTTTGGTACCGGGGATCAAACTCAGGACCTTGTGCTTTTGAGGCAGGAGCTGGAACCACTGAGCTAAATCCCCAGCCCTTCTGAGCCTATTTTCTTCAATGTTTGACAACCACAAAGACACCTTAAGAATTTAAAATAAAAATAATGATTTCTGAGTGTAAAAAAACGTAATTTTCCTCCTGTTGAAGTTAGCGAGCACACTCTACCACCTGTCTCTCTTAAGTGGTGCTCAGGCAATCTTTCAGTACAGGCTGACTGTAACCCTCCTGAAAAGTATTCTTTTCATGCTTCAGCTAAGGCTGTGGCCAGAGAACATCATGATAACCCAGGGCTGACTTCCTGCCCACATGTAATAAGTACAGCACTTCATGTAAAAAATCAATTCAAAAGCTTTCCCTTCGTTCACCTTGGCCTCACTCCCTACCTTCTTCGTGAACCTCAGCCCTACTGGCGAGAGTAACGGAGTATCTGAACAGAATGAAGGCAGGGCAGGCCTCCTCTGACAGATCTTCCGGGACATGACGTTATCCCCAGGAAGGCAGGAACACACAGGCTGCAGGTTGTGTGTCCCCCCCACCCGTCATTTAGAAATTATTTAAGTATCAGACCTTTTTTTGAATGTTTGGGTGAACTGTGCTTTATCTCTTCAGTCTAGATTCGAGACGAGTACCAGGAAATAAGAATTTGGGGTAGGGCAGCCAAACAATAACAGGGGAGAGTAAAAGAGAAGCTACCTATCCCAAGGGATAATCTATTTTTATACGAGAAGCTGTACATCTGTTATTAGAACTGTTTTGGGGTGAGGGGCACTGGGGATTGAACCTAGGGCCTCCACACTAGGCTACAACCCTAGCCATTTTAAATTCTGAGGCAGGGTCTCACTGAGTTGCCAAGTTGCCCAGGCTAGGCTTGAACTTGCCATCCTCTGGCGTCAGCATTCCAGAGTGCTGGGATACAAGCATGCGCCACCACACCTGGACAAGTGTTAGAACTTCTAATTGAGGTGTATTTTGAGGCAGAATTCCTTTTAGTGAATACTAGCAAGTAGTTGCTGAGATATTTCCCCTTACCACAAATTTGGTGACAACTGTTAAATGCGTTATAGAAACCATACTCTGAGCCATATGATTATACAGTGTAACCTGAAAATAGTTTTGGTGAAAAACACTGTTTTAAGTTTGTTCAACACATAAGGCTCTAATCCTTAAACAATTTTATATCAGCTCCTTTGGACTTAAGTTTTAGAAAATATATGCTCAATTTTATTATATAAAAGTAAAACTCTCCTCAATCTACTGATCTACTCAAAACAAAACAAAAAACAAAACAAAACAAAACAAAACAAAACAATACAGCTTCTCTCCTAAACCCACTAACCTACTTCTACCTTAACAGTTTTCCGAACTTGGTGACATAATGGACTAAGCCCCATGATTATTCACTGTTCTGCTCTAGTGTTTGAAAGCACTCCGGCTGCTCCATCTGCATTCACTGACCACACAGTGATTTCTGACTCTTCCAGCTGGACAGCGCCAACTATAAGCAAGCCTCCAAAAGTGATTACAGATACACTTAACGAAGATTTTGGAGCAGTGTTAAAAGGCACAAGATAAACGCAAACGTCTTCTTGACAAACTAGCAGTATAAAGCAGGATCTCTTTCCTCAATATTTGTTACGTAGATGGGGTATGGTACACTGTTCAAGGAGGAGGAGAAGGAAGAGGAGGAGGAGGAGATCTAACTCCACGATGGTAATATACCTTGTCATCACTGAACCCTGAAATTCTCTCAACAGGGAAGTTGGCATTGACATTAAACAACTTTTAGAAATGACAGCTCATATTAACCAAGCAAAAATGACAATCACTGTCTTTGTTAGATATTCTCCATTAAAGGTAATTTTATTTGGACAGTAACTGGGAAACATTTTGCAGAAAGCCAAGTCATTCAGTATCAGACAATTTACAAGATTCCTATGAGGTTTTCTTTTTCTATTTGCTTTTGCAGTGTTAGGGACTGAACCCAGGCCTCTGAGCATGCAAGGCACATGCTCTGCACTGAGCCACACTTTCAACCCTCTCACGTGGGTTTTCAACAACTACCTCAGGCGCTAATTAACTTCTGACTTAAATATTTCCAGACAAGACATTCTGCCAAGTCTGATAGTGTGGAACTACACATATTCACTTAAATATCTACTCATGCCAGAGGGGTTGTGTGTTTTATGAAAGAAAATTGGGGGTTTTCTTACGTCAGGCCTATTCTGAAGTAGATGGCTGTGTAGTATCAAATACTAGGATGCAGTCAACAAAAGTTAAAATATTTGTATGAGAGCCATAAAAATTCTTATTTCTCTTTTTGTTTAGTCCCAAATTTAAAATAAATTTCCAGTTACCATGTTTCTATTTTGTTTTGGTCACAATTTTCTTACAGAGCCCCCTCCGCCCCTCCCCGTACCAGGGATTGAATTCAGGACCTTGCGCTTGCCAGGCAGGTGCTGCTGAGCTAATCCCCACGCCCACAATTTTCTATTTATATTCTAATTTGCTTTTGTTATAAATGACCTCACATTGTTTAGAGAAAGAATTTTCTTTATAGTCAAGGAGTAGAGATGAAGACATTTTACAAATCAAAAAGCAGTCACCTGGGATGCTTAGAACTACTCACTGACATCCAGGATACAAATATTGATCTGTAGTTTTTTTTTTTTTTTTGGTACTGGGGATCGAACTCAGGTCCTTATGCTGGGGAGGCAGGTGGCAGAATCACTGAGCTAATCCCCGGCCCCCTTCCAGGATACAAATAAAAGGCAGATTAAGGGCAAAGGTGCAAATAATTACTTTCTTGGTTATTCAAATTAGAAAATGAAAGATAAATCGTACCTTACAAAAGATATCAATTAAAGGAGGCACAGCATTCCTTAATTTCATAGTTGCCACGTGCTCAAATATTTTCAGTAATATTTTTAGAGCAGGCTGAATAAAACAAAAAAGTTACACTCATTTTCATGTTTTTTCAGTACACATTAAGTTTCTCAAATTCATTTATGCTGAAAAACACAAGTTTTCTCTAGGAAGTATTTAACAAATTTTACTGCTAACTTCAAAAACTATAACAAAGAAATTAATTTAAAATATTTTTTAAAGTAACAGTCTCAGGCTACTTACCAGCATTTTAATCATTATGGTGAGGTTCACTACCTGAAATACTTCTTTCAATAAACAGTACTTCAGTAGAGAAAGCAGGAGCTCATTGAGTACTTGTAAATCAAAATGTATCCCGGGAGGAAACTTTCTATAGTACTCCATAAATATGTTTACTGAAAGAGAAAAAATAGTCATTTGTTGCTTTTAAGATACCCACTTTTTCTGCATTTAAAGATAGTTCTAAATTCATCTTCTTGAAAGGCAGATTGCCAGTACCAGAAATACTTGATGAAAATGAAAGGAACAGTCAAAATGGAAGTAACATTTGAAGGCAACCAAGTACATTCAGCACTCGGAGTGGGTGCCAACTCAGACGCCATCCACGAAAGGTCAGTCCAAGCTGCCACACACCTGGTCCCAAGGCGAGCTCGGGAGCCCAGGTCCCGGGGAGGCCTGGGCCTTGGACGTGGCCTGGCTGTGTCTGCGAACCCGTGTAAGCTGATGACGGGTGCAGACTACTGTGACATGTACCTAATTTTTGTCTCAACTCTACCAATGCACCGACTCTGGGATATTTTTAATTCCCATTTATGATTATGGATATTCTACTGAAAATATAATACTCATTAATTTTTGAAAAAGTTTAAAAAATATTTTCTGTCCAATTCCTTAATCGATTTTCCACACAACACTTAAAGACTATTTTTAACTTTTTTGCATTAATTTTACTACGGTTCATTGGGAACCAGGTGTGGTGGCCCATGCCCAGACCACTAGCACTCTGGAGCCTGGGGCAGGAGGACACTTGAGCTCAAGACCAGCCTGGGTGCCAGCGACCCCATCTCACAAAAAACAAAAAATAAGACCTAAAATTAATTTAGGTCACTTCACTGATCATTTTTCCACTTCAGAACTTTCCAGATTAAAATCTGTACACTTTGGCTAAAACTGCCTTAGTAAAAGTTACTTTTGGTTTTCTACTCTCTTTTTTAGACAGGGTCCCACTATGCAGTTTAGGCTGGCCTTGAACTCTTAGTGATCCTCCTGCCTCAGCCTCCCAAGTGTGCAGCACCACACATGGCCATTTTTGGTTTTATTTTTGTGTTAATTATCACTACCAAAAAACGTTTTTCTAACTGAATTACTTGCAAAATTATTACCTAGCTGATGTTGCTTGTAAAAGTCAGTAATAATGACAAAGTTCAGTAGCACAATTGAAAAATTAATATTAAAATTACAGTACTTTTAAACAACTTTAATAATATGGTATAATATTTGACATTGCTAGAAACCTGCTGTATATGCTACATCTATGGGCACAGAGAGATAAATCTTGTTCCTTTTTTGGGGGGGGCTGCGTTTACATAATAAATCTGTCTTAGAAGCAGAAATTCAGAGGATGTTATTATAATTAGTTAAACTAGAACTTCAGCTATTTAAAAAAAAGACTAGTTAAAAATAATCTATGTTTATGTGTAATTGGCCACTAATTTCTATGTGGCCAGCCTTTTTGCCATTATTATTTAAAAAATTTTAGGGCCGGGGATTTAGCTCAGTGGTTTTGCCGCCTGCTGCACAAGCGCAAGGACCTGAGTTCGATCCCTGGTACCAAAACAACAAAAAAAAATTTAGTGTAACTTAAAAAAATGATTCTCCCTGTAAAACTATTGGTGACAAGGGTTTAAGCCTTTAATTAAACTTTTTTTTTTGGTTCCAGGGATCAAACTCAGGACCTTGTGCTTACCAGGCAGCGGTGACACCACTGAGCTACATCCCCAGCCCAGCATTTAATAATTTTTGAAACGACCTGCTACTTTGCTTTTAAAAAGATTCTGCAGATTGAGAATGTTGCTTCATAATGACCTCACCACAGTCAGGTGGTTTCCCCACTTTTCC
The DNA here is from genome assembly GCF_000247695.1 of Heterocephalus glaber. The sequence continues at coordinate 76,039,184 of NW_004624730.1, forward strand.
AATTAGGACTGCATGTCTGGTGAAGGGGAAGCTGCTGTCTTTCCAGATCTGCTTCCAGTTCTCAAAGCGGAAGCAACGCTCAGGCCACTGTAAATAGCCAACTGGACTCTTTTTATTGTTATAAATTAAAATATTTCTGTGTATTATAAATGGGAAATCTAAAATGTTCCAATGGCTTTTTAAAGTTTAAATTTGTATGATCAAGTTTATATCTTTTGTACTTCCTTTACTTAAAATTATAGAAATTATAGCTTTTCAAAAAAAACTTATGGTTTTCTCCTGAATTGCTATTACGGTATATTGATTCATTTTGGTTTACACTAAACAGTAGTTTTTCCAAATGTTTATAGCCATAAAACTTCTAGGAAGGAAATTTCACACGGAAGTTTAAATATAAAACATATAAAAGCAGACCCATGGCTCTACTCCTAGGTATCTACCCAAAAGAACTGAAAGCAGGGAGTCGGACACTCACACATGGGGGTTATCAGCAACATTACCCACTGACAGCCAAAGGCAGAAACAACCCAAATGTCCCCTAACAGATGGAAAGATAAATGTGATGTACGCATGCAAGGAAATTCTGGGCCTCAGCAAGGAAGGACATTCTGACACATGTCATAACACGGATGAACCTTGGAGACAGGATGCTAAAGAAATAAGCCAGCTGTGAAAGAACTCCACCTACATGAAGGATCTGGAGCAGGCAACAGAGACAGAAAGTCCCTCAGAGGTCATCAGGGGGCTGTGAGGGTCAACGGGAAGTTACTGTTTAATGGGTGTTCCTGCTTGGAGCGATGAAAGAGTTCTGCGAACGGACAGTGGTGATGGTTACACAACACTGTGAGTGTACGTAGTGCCAGAGAAAGATGCTTAAATTTTATGTACGCTCACACACACATGCAGAGTCAAAGAAAAACTGAAAATGCTCTAAATTAAAAGAGGCTAAAGAGACATGACAACCAAATGAGCACTTGATGCGAGGGGAAGGGGAAATGCTATAAGGTAACAGACGGAAACTGAACACAAGCAGATTAGACAAAACCCTGTGCGTGTGTGAAACTGACTGCTATGAATCAACATCCCATGGTCACATGAAAGAATACCCTGTATTTAGGGGTAAAGGACCATGATGAAGGCAACTTACCTTTAAGTGGTAACTGCATTACACACACACACACGTACATGTGGGGGGCACAAAGTAAGTACAAATAATAAGTATGGCATAAGACTATTCTTATTATTTTTACACTTGTGACTTTCTGTAAATTGGAAATTACTTGAAAATAAAAAATTAAAATTCCACTCAGCTTTCTTCTTTTGTGCACCACTGTGGTCCTGAGGCCTCTCCACAGAGCCCAAGCAGTCTTTCTACCCCGCCATCCTGTGGCCTTCGTACCATCTACTGAATGACCCCTCTCTCTGAGCATTCGGTCTGTAAACACTAAGCCCCTGTGTATGTAACCCCAGGTCTGTTCTGAGTTCTCTATTCCATTCAACTGCTGTAAGTTTCTATTTTTATAACAATTTCCATAGGCTTTTTTTTTTTTTTTTTGCAAAGACAAGAGTCTCACTATATAGTTTGGCCTGTCCTTGAACTCACTAGGTAGACCAGGCTGGTCTCAAACTCATGGCAACACTCCTGCCTCAGCCTCCCAAGTGCTAGGATTACAAGCCTGTACCGCCACACCTAGCTCCACAGGCTCATGATGAGTCCCTACATTTATTCTTTGCTATAAGTTCTTACTTTTGTTTTTTTTGTATAAACTGTCTTAAAACTAAATTCAGATACACTTTCTCCTATGTTCACAATGGATCTTCACACAGAACTACACTTTTGGGATAATGTACCTTCTCCATGTCATTCCCTTTCTTCCAGGCTCATGTTATGACATTATTTCTGGAATTTAAAAATTCATCCACATGTAACCAAGTGTGGCTTCTCCTTGGGTGTCACAGTCCTGCTGATCACATTGCCATATAAGGTCCTATTTTCTCTACTCAACCTGCTACAAAGTTCCCTTAGATGCTTCTCCTAACCCTTGGGGAAATGGTATGGGCATCAAGACAAAGCAAGCTGGCTACAGACTTTGTTTCCAGCCGAGTGAGATTTCCAGCAGGTGCACATGAAGCTGTGGTGTACTACTGCCACCATACTATGCAGTTTTGGTGGGTGTATCAATGACAGGTCAGTAAACTTGGTCTTTCCCTCCTGGGGCTCACAATCCATACAGGGAGAAGGAAACAAAGAATGGAACGGGGCTGTGGAATCAGACAAGGGCCTGCTAGAGAAACCAATCCTATTGTTAAGCTAAGCTTTGACAGCTAAGTACGTCTTTTCCATGGGGAAAGGGATTGGGAGGAGAGGCTTCCGGGCCGATGGGACAGGGGCAGGGGCAGCACGGAGTTATGACACAGCCAAGGCCTGGTTACGGAGCCACACAGAACTCACAGGACAGTGCGCTGGCCAAAGAGAGAAGGACAAAGGAGGGAAGATCTGGGTTCTAAATGATCCCTTTAGATAGATTTAAAGCCTAATTAACAGTTCCCTTTTCTCCAAATCCGTAAATAAAATTTCTAAGTCATGAAAATATTATATAAGGAAATTACAATGGATCAATAGATAATCAAGCTACTATAGTTAAATTTCAAGCCTTTTCTTTTTTTTTTTTGGTCCAGGGACCAAACTCGGGTCCTTGTGCTTGTGAGGCAGGTGGCAGAACCACTGAGTTAAATCCTCGGCCCATTTTAAGCCTTTCTAAGGTCAACAGAGCAATTAGGACATTCACAGTTTTCAGATTTAGCAAGTATTACACTTAATTTCAAACTATAAGAGTAAACAGCACATTGTGTGAAACATTAATAAATCTGTAATAATCATTCAGTTGCTTCATACCTGCACGCTGTAGCAAACACAGTTCATTGATACTTATATATTTCTTAAATACATCCATGCAAACCTACAAAAGTCATAAAAAATGTAAAATTACCTTTTTATATTTCATAAGAACTACAAAAATTTCCATTTTATCTTTTGGCTTATTTCAAAATTTTAAAATGAGCTTAAAGCTGATGTTTGGTTAACTCACAGGTTTGAAATGCATACTGAATTCATTACAGAAACCTTATTTAAATTATTTAAAAAATAACCATTTGCTGGTGCCAGGATACACACACTGACCGATAATCAGAACAGAGCCAGGGACAGACCCACTCTTACACTGTCAGCTGACCTATGCCACGGTGACACAGCTGTGCAGTGGAGGAACAACGATCTTTTTTTTTGGTACCGAGGATGGAACTTGGCACCTTGTGCTTGTGAGGCAGGCAGCGGAACCAGTGAGCTAAATCCCCAGGCCTGGTCTTTTTAATAAGTGCTGGGTCACCTGCAAGTCCACATGGAAAAAAAGTAGTCTTGACCCTCTTCTCATTAACAAAAAAATCTAGCTGGATTAGAGTTCTAATGCAAATGGAAAAACAGTAAACTTTTAGGGGATGGGGATTTAGTTCAGTGGTTCTGCTGCCTGCCTCCCAAGCGCAAAGACCTGAGTTCAATCCCCGGTACCAAAAAATCCCCCCCAAAAACCAGTAAACTTTTAAAGGAAAAACACAGGAGTACATCCTCACGATCTTGGCAGAGATATGTTCAAAAGGATGCAAAAAGTTAACACTATAAAAAATGATTGACAAAAAAAGACTAATTGGTTTACTTTTTTTTTTTTTTTTGAGACAGAGTCTCACTTTGTAGTTCAGGCTGGCCCTGAACTCACTATGTAGCTCAGGCTGGCCTTGAACTTGAGCCAATACTCCTGCCTCTGCCTCCCAAAGCTGGGAATTACAGGCATGAGTCACCACACCCGGCAAGACTGACAAATTGGACTATATAAAAATTGTTTCTCAGAAGCTAGCTTTAAAAGGATGAAAAGGCAACTTATAAAGTAAAAAAAAAAATTTACAGCATGTATATTCAACAAAAAACTTTAGATATCTAGAGTTCCTGTATGTTGGTATGAAAGAGATAATCCCATAGGACACAGGGAAAAATATTTGGATACTTCCAAAAAGAATATATCCAAATGTCCAGTATGCATTTTTGAAAGATGCTCAACTCCATCAATCAACAAAGCAGACATCATTACTCACCCCAGAGCAGCTAAAATAAAAAGGCTCAACACAGCAACAGGTGGAAAGGATGTGACCCACCCAGAACTCTCAGACCCCACACCGCTGGTGAGAATGATCTGGTGTAGTCACTTTGAAAACTTGTTCAGCATCTACTAAGCATCTACTAAGATTGAACATACACAGACCCCATGACCAGCTACTCCAGATTTAAGTGTAACCTCTGAGAATGTGTCCATCTGTTCACCAAAAACATGCAGAAGAACATCAAGGGCATCACTGTTGTAATATCCAAATCTCGAAGCCACCCAAATGCCTGTCAACAGCAATATTTACCCACAAAATGTACCTCGATATACTCACACAGTGGAATACTAGCTATTGCACAGCAATGAAAGAGAAACATCTACCACTAAATAAAAAATATATCAAGCAGACCTAGGCGAGCCACGCTGGTGGCACACACTTGTCATAGTCTGGCAGCTGATGTGGGAGGATGGCACTGCCCAGGAGTTTGAGGCCAAGTCTGGGCAACACAGCAAGACCCTGTTTCTTAAAAGCTAAACTCTAAATAAAAAGGAAGCCATACACCAAAGAATATATATTAAATAATTCCACTTACATAAAGCACAAATATAGTCACAGCTCATCCGTGGTACCAGAAGAAACTGAGAATCTAAATTCAAATGCATGACCGAGGCAGGAAAAACCACGCCCACTTGAGCTCCTTCATTTTACCTTCTCATCCCCTTGCTCAGGCACGTGAGCAAACTTGCATGGTGATCGCTCACAGCCTCGGAAGGTGTTAAAATGAAACTTGCAGTATCTGTGCGGGATCATCAGCCCCAGCGGCTTCTGGAACATCTAGACAATTAGTAAAAGATACCTTTCTGTGTTAAGTGAAAACACAGTCCAGTGAGAAAGCATCTGAAGCAACAGAAATAGATATGTATTTTTTGTGGTGCTGGGACTCAAACAGTGCCTCAGACACCGTAAGTATGTGCTCTACTGCTGAGTTACACTTTCAACCCTGAAGCAACAAAAATACTTCAAAATAAACTGCTTGCTAATTTGCTAAGAAAAAATACCCCCCAAATTTGTATTTTTAAAGACAAACAATTTAGAGTGATGATCTGTGACTTTTAATCTTTCTTAGTGCAAAATATTCCAGAAAGGTTAATACTGTTTCACTTCACATTTTTAAAAACTTTACTTTTAGGTTCCCAGCAAACTTGAGAAGAAAGCACAGAAATATTCCACAGACTCCCTGCCTCAACGCAGGCCACCTGTTTTTAAAAGCCTACAGTCCTGCTTTCCTTGCAGCCTCTCACCTCTACTTTTGCAGAAAGTTAATTCAATTATAACTTGCTTCATATTTCAGGCGCACTTATTAGAACCAAAATTCTCCTTGGCTTCTCTAATAGGAAGAGGCAAACAGTGGAAGAAAGCGTCACATAACATTTCCCCATAAAGTGCTTCCTAACACCAGCTTTCTCCTTCACGACAGGGAACTATCTATCCTGTATTTTCAGCTTTGGGTTCTCCCTCTTCTGCTTCAATTCTTTCATGTTGGGAACAGCCTCTGCATTGCTACTTCTTTTCTAGGTTTTACCATTCATCTCCACTCAAAATCTGTATGTCTGGAACTGCTTAAAAAATGATGACATGGAATAGAAACCAGAAGGGGTCCAATATATGGGTTATCACTTAGAAAAATATTTTTCTTAAATGGAAGACTTACCCCTATATTTTTTTCCTTTTTAAATATTTCACAAGTTTCAGGATTCTGCAGCTTTAGGACAGAAGGTTTTCCGGGAAATCTGACATCTAGAAATGATTAGAATGGCATTTTACAACTGCATGTTATCCTCACTCCCATCAGAACACTGGTCACTACCAGCTGCTTTGAAGTTTCACTCTGGAACATTCATGTTCACTTTACAGATGGTACTGCCATGTGTGCTACTGTAAAATATGACATCTTGAGTACTCTTATGTGTTTCTAGATCTGAATTTAAAAATTTAAAATTGTAAGCTGCAGAGAACTTACTTAAAAGCCTTACACTGTAGCACTGAGCACTGCATTCAAATGATACATCTCTAACAGACAAACACTGCACACAGTGACTTTCTAAACTCAGGTGCTCTGAACTGAACTGGGTTCCCCTGACAAATTGAATACTGATGCCCTACCCTGCAACGCGACTGTGTTTGGAGATAGGGCCTTTACAGGTCAGGCCTTAAGGTCAAATAAGGTCATAAGTATGAGAGTCCTTGTAAGAAGAGGCCAAAGAGCTTTCTGTACTCGCACATGTCCAAGAAAGGATGTGTGAACTTTGCAAGAAGGGAGCCCTCAGTAGAAACAGCCCTGCAGAACCTTGCTCTTGGGACTTCTCACTTTCACAACTGCGTGGAACCAGTTTCTACTGGTTAAATTACCTAGTCTATGGTATTCTGTTACGGCAGCCCGAGCTGGCTAATATGCCAGCTGCTACATTCCTTAATGGTGGCCTTTTTGAGAACTGCAGCATTTAAAAACATTCTTCTTTACAGATAAAGTATTTTTAGTTTTAAATAATTTTATTTGTTATCTCAGCAGCTTTCAGTTGGAACATGGAACTATATCAAGTTTTGCCGCACAGTTTTGCAGTAATTTGCACTGTGAAAACTGTAAGGCTTTTTGAGATAAAACACGACTATTGTGAACTTGCTGCTCTATTAACACCAGGCACTATGAAGTCAGTACCCAAAGGTACAGAAGAGTCATATGTGTGCAACCCAAAGAGATTGTTTTTAAGTTTATTCTTCAATAGAACTTTTGTTCACAGCATTATGAATTATTAAAACCCGACAAACCTTAAAATATATACAAATATATTCACAAATACTTTATAGATATTTGCTATCATTTACCTGTGCCACTGTCACAAACATATTTTGGAAATTGGCCCATCAAAAATATTAAAGGTAAATAATTTTGACATATTCCATACTTACTTCTATTTTTGTATCGGATGAAAACATCTCCTACATAGTTTATTACCAAAAGCCAACAGGATTGTATTAAGAAAATAGATGGTACCATTCATCCAGGGCCTTGGTACTGTGTCTTCCTGATGACCACTTAGGTTCAAAGGGGGAGGTGATAAGCACAGGGGTCTGGGGCTCAGTGCTGCTAACTGACATTCACCAGCCAGAGTCTCTGCGTTGCTAGAATCTTTGCTGTGTAAGCAGAAAGACCAAAATCAGAATTTAAGTTGGTTTTTAAAACACTAATGAGAATCAAGTAAAAATGCAATCTAAGGCTATGTAGATTTTACACAGCATACGATACTTCAATATTTTCAATAGAGTATCCCTGTCTTAATAGAAAACCAGTACTTGTTAAATGGCTGGGGGCAGAGACAGGAATGGGATGATATGGTTAACACTAGAGCAAAAACTAAGACAGGCTCTTAGCCTGCTGCCCAGGCTGGCCTTGAACGTCTAGGCTCAAGCAATCCTTCCATCTCAGCCTCCCAAGTATCTGGACTACATGCATATTTTTTGATTACTCCAGACAAAAGGTTTGAGGAGGTACTAGGCTAGACTAATTCAGAAAAGGCCATCCAATTACTGACAGTGAAATGAAATAAACAAATTATACTATTCTTCCTTTACCAATGGTTTCACTTTCTATGGTTTCAGTTACACATGGTCAACTGTGGTCCAAAAGTATTAAATATGGGAATCTCAGAAATGTTTTAAATCTTATCCTAAGTAACGTGATAAAATCTTGTCTTGTCCTGCCCAGGAAGTGAACTATCTCTTTGTCTGGTGAATCCATGCTACCCGCCCGTTAGGCACTTAGTAGCCACCTTCACCTTGGGCCAAGTGGTTTTTCACCACCTGTGTTCAAGTAACCCTTTTGTAGGAGCCCACTGCACATCACAATGCCTACTCATTTACCCCTCATCTCTGTGTGGGAACTGTGTCACCTCACTTCATCACAAGAAGCCTAAGTACAGGCCAGGAACTATTCTCATTTACATAGCTTATTATACCTACTGTTAAGATCGCCCTGTTATTGAGGACTGTGGTTAATCCTTTACTGAACCTAATTTACAAATTATACTTTATTATAGGTATGTATGTGTACAAAAACTCACTATGTTAGGGTTTGGTACCACCTGCAGTTTCATGTATCCCTGGCAGCCTTGGAATGACCCATGGTAAAGGAGACTACAATATAAGTTATACTTAAGGATTAATGTATACAATAAACCTATTACACATTCTAGGGAGAGAAGGAATTGAAAACCTTACTGTTCCAAAACTGATTTAACCAGCTTTAATTGTGTCCAAGTAAGTGACATCCTATATAATCAATTTTATAAAAAAATTAAACTAGAGGTTATTTTTTTTTTTGGTACTGGGGATTGAACTTGGGACCTTGTGCTTATGAGGCAGGCAGCGGAACCACTTAGCTAAATCCCCAGCCCTGGAGGTTACTATCTAGGAAAAATAAATTACTGAAGCCAGGAGGACTAGTAGATATGGATGAGTTTACTGTCCAAGAGACTTACCCAAAACCCAGATACTATAATTCGAACCTAAGAGCAATCATGAGCTTTTGCAGTGGGAGTTTTTTTTTTTTTTGTTACCAGGGATCGAACTTGGGTCCTTGCGCTTGCATGGCAGGTGGCGAAACCACTGAGATAAATCCCTGGCCCTGCAGTGGGAGTTTTCTGAGCCAGAGCAATGAGAACAGTAAGCAGGGCCTATACTTAGTTGAAATTTAGTGCCATTGACGTAATTTTAAAATTTCACAAGATAACATTTCTCGGGCCAGAGACATGGCTCAGTGGCACCACACTGCCTGGCAAGTTGCAAGGTCCTGAGTTCAATTCCTGGTAGAGGGGAAAAAAAAAATTTCTCTTCTGAATTTGGGATACCTATGTAGCGCCACCGTGCCCCTCTCCATAAAACAAAACAAAAGCAATAATGTAAAACAAAGAAGTAGGGGTTATGGATTTTTACAGATGAAAGAGATTATATAGAAAATCCTTTTTTGGATTGGATGACTGAGGCCCAGGGAGAGATAGTGACCCGACCAGTGTCACACGGTGATAACTATGGTACAGCCAAACTTCCTGGGTTGCGATAATACTATTTTGTTTGAAGGTAAAGTATTTTCATTAGAAAAACGAACTGACCTGGTCAGTTTTTGTTTAACAGTATCTCCAAATGGTCATGAACCATTCTGGACTTGGATGCCAATCTAACTCCAACTCTTACCTTCTCTTTTCTTGAACAGTTCTCAAAGCTGAGCCTGTACCAGGGTGAACTCCTACTGAACACAGAAGCAATGGGCTCCCTCCTCTCCCCGAGTTTCTGACCTAGTATTTCCATTCTAAAAGTTCCCATGCGATCCTGCTGCTCCAAGGATCACACTTTGAAAACCACTGGCTGAACATAAATAATAAATAGACTTGGATGTGTTCATCCCGACCTGGCTGTAAGACAAGGGCAGCAGGGTGAGGGACACTCCGGGGGGCACTCCTCATACAGCGAGTCATTACCACTGTACGCAGAACCAGCTGGAAAAGTGCTATTTTTTAATCCTTTGAATCTGGTGCTGTTCACAGACCAATCAGAAGATGCTCTTTTCAATCCTTCATTTACATGTGCAGGGAGCCAAGCACTTTCCCGAAGGACAGTTTACACAGGTGGGAAGCCAAGTGAACGTGTAACAGTTCTGTCCCAATGCCTTATTTGCCTCAGGGAGAGGTAACCCAGGAATTCTGATACAAAAGGCTCCTTTCTTTTCCTTATCTTTTAGGAAGCCTATTCCTGAGGCCTCTGTGAGTCTATTCTCCAGCCAGCTCTCACTCTGAGGAACATAGCTCTTTTCTACCTTCAATAAATGTACACTTTGGCTGCCTTTTCAGTGTCTTGACCGAGTCTTTGTTTGAGACACCAAGCACCTGGAGTGAAGCCCCACAGGACTCTCCATCCAGTACCAGGCAGGCCGTCTCAACTGCAAGATGAGGGAAGAGGATGGATCAGGGGATCCATGAGGAGTCTTCCAGTGCCAAGCGTGGTGGGTTTAATTCTAGTGAATGTACTCTTAACTCTTGGTACTAATCACTGCATCCACGTAAAATACTTGCAAAACTCAACATTCATTTGATTTTAGCCACTGTTACCTTCATAGAAGTCACGTATGTATTCTTTTTCCTTTTATCACTACTCTTTTCCTCAAAAAATATATTGGTGGCTCAAAAAACTGACAGACAGCTGTAAAGCAGCCTACAATTCCCTTTCTATCTGGGGACATCTGACATGTTAATTATACTCCTGTATGGTTTGTGGTAATAGCAGCTCAAGCATAACAAACAGAGAATGAAAAACACACCCAAATTAGGTGAGTGACTATCGTGAAGTTATGTAATTGGATATTATGTTACGGACCTTTTGCAAACTTCATAAATATTTTCTTTGTCTTCTTTAACAGTCATCTTGTTTGAAATTCTACACTGTGAAGAAATTACAGTTAGAGACACAAAAGTGAGTATTTGTGTATAACGTACTGAAGTATAAGACTTAGCAGATTTTTAGAAATCTATTAGATGTTAAATGAACAATTAGATTATGGTCAACTGTGAAAACAATTCTACACTACATAACTTAAAATATTGAATATTGACTTACAAAATTTCCATTGCTGAAGAAATGTAAATTAGTACATTTTCCAGCTTTTGTTATCTTGCCATGTATAAGCTACTATTTCAAGTTATTATGGGCAGTTAATACTGTGTTTTTCAGGAAAAAAGCTCTGAGTTGTTTTCATTTTTAGATGGTATTTATGAACCATTTAGATGGTATTTTTCTAATGAACTATTTAAATCCATTTTAAACACAGCTATATTTAAAAACATTTTAGAAGTAGCTTTTGGGCAATTATGTCTTTATAAGAAAGTTATACATGATGAGTAATGGGAGTGTTGCTTAGTGGCAGAGCATGTACTTAGTATGTGGGAGGTCCTGGGTTCAATCCCTAGTGTGCACGCATGTGTGTACTCCCTTATACACACACACACACCCCAAAAAGTTATATATACTCAAATATTAAATTTTTGAAAACAACAAGCTTCAAGAAAATGAAGCCCCAAATCACCTGTCACTCCAGCAGTCAGAGATAATCACTTAATATGTTAGTTTGTATACTGCCAGTCACTTAAAAAGTCCATAGCCGGGCTGGGGGTGTAGCTCAGCATAGAGTGCTTACTGCTGTATGCACAAGACTGGGTTCAATTCTCAATACCAAAAAAGAAAGTACACAGCCATATTTTACAATCATGGTATCATACTGTATATTATTAGGAGGCTTAGAAAACTTCAAAAATCAACTGAGATATGAAATATGCAAAGGATCTAGGCTGTAGCTTAGTGGCAGAGCACGTTTAGTATGCAAGAGCCCCTGAATTCCATCCCCAGTACCCTCTTCCACATAAATCAGCACCAAATGGCAATAATGAAGAAAATAGCATGGGCTTCCCCTTTTGTTTTGCCAGCTCTTGCTGTGTGCCCAGACCCTGACAATTAACCTCATCCAGGTGTCTCACTATGAAGCCCTCCCAAGTAGATAATCTACTTTCTCCTTATCCATGATGTTCTCTCTGCTTCTGTGGATAAGCCTACAGCACCCACCCAAAACCCTGACCTTAGAAGAGAAAGGCAAAACTTAAAAAAAAAAAACCTAAATCTTATGCATTAGATAAAAAACTAAAGGCTATAACTAATTCTGTCACCTTCCCCTTAATCTTCCCCCTCCCTGTGGCAACTGTTCTCTGCTCTGACAACTCTATTTCTAAAGATAATGGTTTTGCTACATCCTGTTTCTATGGGAGCCTGTTTCTCTTCACCAGACCAAGGTCACCCAGATGTGTTAAGTTACAAGCTGTCACTGCTTAAGTAAATGCTTTTGCTCTGCTTTGTAGCTTCTGTATAAAAGGAATAGCATAACTGCTTCTTGAAGCTCAGATATTGGAGAGTCATCTCCTCTGGGCCCACTAGCGTAATGAAGTTTTTTGGCTCCCTCCACCTCTTAGAGTGCCTCTTGTTTCTTGAATCTCCAGTAAACCTAAAAGTGCTCTAACAACCAGACCGACCATGTTCTTGGATAAAGGTAAAGATGTTATTTCTGTCCAAATTGATTTATGTATTTAGGACACTATTTTACAATGTGACTTTTAAAGCACAATTAGTGTATGAAAGAGAACCAATATATTTTAGATTTATACATTTTAGTATCTTCTAATAAAAGCCTTCTTTACTAGTATTTTTATCTTTCAAATAGTTGACAATGTATCACTGGTACATAAAGTGAGTAAGCAACAAAATACAAAAGAGGTAAAGAATAGTTACACACGTAAAATTGAGATACTGAAAATAGCACTTGAAATTTGTGAGAAAATTAACAAATAGTGGAAGACCTAGCTATTTGAGTGGAAACTAAGAGTGATCCTAATTCATCATATTTCAAAATATCCTTAAAATTCATTAAAGACATAGTTGTAAAAAATACATTCTGAATGTAGCAAAGAAAAATTTAAAAAGTAGAAAAAAGGTATATATTATATATGTATATATATGTATTCATATATTATGGAGAGTAGAGAAAGCCTAAATATGACACTAAAGGCAGCCAACTGCTAAAATAGGGAAAAATGTTACACTGTTTCTATATTTTCTCCCAAGGTAAATTTTTTAGTTTGATAAAAAATTTAAACATAATAAATGACACCCAAAAAAGAAAAAGAAAATATAGAAGAAAATTTTAATCCTGAAATAGAGAAGAGTTTTTCTAAATATGACTCATGACTTAGATATTAGAAAATGGATGTATTGGACTAAAGAAACTACAAAGGCTTTCTGCAAGGTGAAAAGCTTCTAAACCACATCAAGACAAATGAAAAACAGGAGAAAGTATGACAACATATATTTTATGTTTGATTTAGGATAAATTTCTACAAAGAAGAAAAACAGGCAGAGGACATAAACAAGAAGTTCACAGAAAAAAATGTAAATGGCTTTAAACATGCTAAAAGGTGCTTAACTAGACTGAAGAGAACTGTCAAAGTCATATGCAAAATAAAGTAGAGAAAAAAAGATGAGTGGGAGAGTATATGGGAAGACAATGGCAGTTTCACCAATGCTGGACACATAAATCCAGGCAAGGTCTATATAGGGCAATTTGATAATTCTACTTCTAGGAATTAATCCAAAAATGCTTGCACATAGGCAAAATGCCTTATGCTCAAGGATGTATAATATAGCAATATTTAAATAGTAAAAAAAAGAAAGAAAAAAGAAACAAATGTCCGTCAACAGTTGGCTTCGTTAAAATATGTTAGGCAAGTAGTAAAGACATTAGTGGGCCTGAGAGACAAAAAGGGCCCGAGAGTCCAAAGCAGTGTGCATTGCCACTTAAGAAACAGGGACTTTGGTGTATAATATATTCATAATCATTTCTTAGGTCTCAGATGCAAAGCAATTCACAGGGAACAGTGATATTTTAAGGTGACACAAAGCACACATTCCTTCTGACACTTAGCCAACCTTCCAATTCCAGAACAAGGCACAAGTGTTCCTGACTGCCACAGCCTCCAGCCCAAGGATATCAGGAAAGATGTTCTTTAAAGGCCCTCCTGCCTCAGCTGGGGCCTGGTTTAGAGTAAGAACTTAATTTTTGTGAGTTTTTTATGTGACTAAAGCCCCTAGGAAACACTGACCACCTAAAAAGGAGGGGAAGATGTTTTGCAACTTCTTAGTAACCTCTGAGTAAAATGTTGATAAGTATCATAATCAGCATAGTTCCCTGGACCCCAGGAGTCACTTCTGTAAGCATAAGAAGGCATCCTAACTTGAACTCTGGGCAGATACCTTTGTGACACTGCTCCCTTTCTCCTGGAAGCCGTAACTCTCTGTATCTGCCTTACAGTAGACTCTTGCATGGCCTGTGAGTCACAACTGAATTCCTTCATCTAGGGCACAAGGAACCCAGGGTGGAGGAAGGGAGGAGCTGGTTCCTCGATGTATCAGTACCTGGCTTCCTCACGATGTACCCATATAGTGGATAATTATGCAAGCATAAAAACACGGCTTTACTACATACACTGGAAGGAAAAAAATTTCAATTATATATGTATTAGGTAAAAAAGAAGCCAAGATAAAAAAGGGTATGCTATTATTTATTAAATAAGTTGAATTTAAATTCAAAATAGGCGAAATGTGTGAGAAATGGCAGAACATCTCCAATTGGGGTAATCTGCAGAAAAGTCTGCATATAAATCTGGACAGAGTATTTCAAAGCCTCTATTTGAAAAGCAGACAGAACCTAGAGCTCTACACTCAAAGAGGGAATGGCACTAACTCTTGCAGTTATGGCCTTATTCCCAAAGGAAAGCCCTAGTTGGAACCATGTAGAGAGGCCAAAAGTTTGCCATACTGACATGAAGAACAGGAAGACAGAGTTTGGGGCAAAGTCAGAAACTGGCAAGAGGCTGGGGATCCTGGCAAAGAGACGGTCTAAGAGAAAAAGCCTCTAACCTTAATTATAAACTTGGCTCTAATCTGGCTGGTCCCTGAATTATACTTATTTAAGGAAGACTTCACACAGCTGAGGGTAGAAGGACTACCTGGGCATGGTGGTGCACACCTGTGATCCCAGCACTTGGGAAGCTAAGGCAGGAGGATTGCCATGAATTGGAGGCCAGTCTGAATAGGAAAACCCTGTCTCAAGATAAACAAACAAATAAGAACTGAACAAAGATTTTAACCACTTCCTACTGTAGGGGAGAAACTCAGAGGTTGGATTCACCAAGTTAAAACATAAGTATGCAACTACCATACTACCATATAGCTCAATTATTGCCCACGTATCCCAGAGATTCTAAAACTTAGGTACAAAAAACCCCATACATGACTGTTTATGGACAGCAGCTTGATTTGTAATTGTCCCCAACAGGAAACAACCCAGGTATCCTTCAATGAATGCGGAGTTCCAACTATGGTACACCCATGCCCCTGAGCAGTACTAAGGCAGTAAAATGAACTAGTTATACATTACAACCTGGATGAATAACCCTCTGGCTGGAAAAAAAAAATTGGAGGCAGTTATATACTTTGTGAAGCTATTTATGTAACATTGTTGGAATGCCAGAACAAGAGAAAAGGAGGCCAGATTAGTGGTTGTCAGTGGTTAAGGAGAGGTTGTGGGAACAGGTGGGAAGGAAGCAGGTGTAAAAGGGCAACGTGAAAGATCCTTTTGGTAACACAAGTGTTCTGCATCTTGACTATATTATTCTGATTGTGATACTGTACTATTGATTTTCAACATGATCACTGAGAGAAGCTAGGTAGGGTATGTGAAATTTCTATGCATTTCTTAGCTGCATGAAAAGCTATAGTTATCTCAAAAAAAGTAAGATACTGCTAAAGCAGTACTTATGGGTAAATTTATGGCACTAAGTGCCCCAATTACCATATAATGTTCTCAACCAATGGCCTTAGCTGCAACTTTAAGAAACCACAAAAAGAGCAAATTAAATCCAAGGTAAGCAAAAAAAAAAGAAAAAAAAGAAAGAAAACTCAGCAGAAATTAGGGAAGTAGAAAACAAAAAAGCAAAAGACAATCACTAAACTCAAAAGCTAGTTCTTTTCAAATCATCAATACAATCAATACTTATTTTTTTTAATGTTTCAGACTGAGGGGTGGCAAGGTATGGCCCATAGGCTACTTTCATAAATTTAAGCTTTGTTTCAACACAGCACCCCTGTAATCAAGGGCAAAATAGATCTTTAAAAATCAAGACTATTTTCTTTTGGAGATTAGCCACTTCTCCAAACTTCCCATGCTGAAGGCTTAAACTGCTACCCCTACCCCCTCCTCTCAGTTCAGACGAATGGACAGAAGAACAATGTCTGTCAGAAAACTAGCATATCCATCTAAAAGAAATAAGCAGAAGTGGCCCAGGAGGTCAGGGTCCAGAATGGCTGGGCAGGGTTTTGTGTGTACGGACAGAAACAGCTTGGGCATTGCCTCGCCTGTTCTCACTGTATTCCTCCCTCTCTCCTTTGCTATAAAAGCCTTTGCACACATGAACACAGGAAGACACTTGAGACAAAGGTCTCTTTGTCTCCCTCAGAACTAGCTTTGAACAACCTTTTTTTTCCCCTTTCTACTGAAAGTGCCCCAGTGCTTCTTGGGGAGCAAATGGGCAGTTGGGAGCTTCATGGCCAGTGTCATCTGTGTATGCTATGGATTGAAGGCTTCTTTTTCACCACAAAGGCAGTGTTAAGGATCCGCAATCACATCTTATGGCCCACGAAACCATCAAGATAGCTGCTATTTGGGCTGATCAAAGAAAATCTGCTGAGCCTTATAGTTAAGTCAAGAGACCACAATGTAACCTCAGACAAGAGCCTGGATCTAAGCCTCAAGTGGCCTCATTTGTAAAAGGAAACCTCAGCACACATCTCGTGCACAGTGAAGGATTAACCCAGGATATCTGGATTATTTATACCCTCATAGCAAAAAGCTTGGCCTCTGACCTGCTCCGGGAAGGTCATTTCTAAGCCCTTGGAATGTCTTTCCCAGTGTTTTTTTAGGGGTCTGGGGTCATGGCAGACACCCTATGCTAACAACGTGATTTACCTTGGGGACCCTGGGCCACGGGGTTGGCCACTCAGTGAGACTGCACAATGAGGTCAGCCCTAACTTTCTTCTCTCTCTCTCTTTTCTTTTTTTGGTACCAGGGATTGAACGCAGGACCTTGAGCTTTCGAGGCAGGCGGCAGAACCACTGAGCTACATGCCCAGCTAGCCCTGCCTTTGTGTCTGATTCCAGTAGAAATGGCAACTTGGGGCTCAGGTGGTTACAAGACTCCGTGTATGTGACCACATTCTGTTTCGGGGACAGGACGCTGGAAGGACTTCTGATGCCTGGCTGTCTCCTGGACCCTGCCTCATGTGTCTTCCCTTCGTTGATTTTAATCTGCAGTATTCTGCTGGAATCAACTCTAACCACGATAAACAGTTTTGTCAACCTGCGAGTTCTGGCAGTTCACTGAAACCTGAGGGTGGTCTTGGGGACCCCTAAACATTACATTGTATTGTAGGAATGCAATGTGCTAACACATGCTTGGGTATTTAACAGTGGTTAGTGGGCATAGTATAATAAAGCTTAATATATGCTGATCATCAAACTATTAATCAAGCAGTCTGAGATTTTTATTCTTGTTACATGACACCTATAGTACTTAAAAACTATTTTCAAATGAGGTTTATATTCTTTATTCAACAATTATTTGAGTATCACCAACTGCTCTAAGATCTGAAGACTCAGTAGTAAACAGACTGGACAAAGTCCTTGTCTTTACAGAGTTTCATTCTAGCAGGAGGAGACAGAGAAACAAGAACAAGTAAATGTATACAGGAGGTCATTCCTAATCTCAAGATCTGAAATCCGAAATTCTGAGAATTCAAAACTTTGAGTTTACCTGATGCACTTATAATGGCGGGTGGAAAGTCAGTCATTAGCAGTTTGGAGACAGTGGCTGAGGGCTACTTGAAAAGCAAAAGTATGATTTTTTTTTTCCTTCACTTTCTTTTTTTGGTACCAGGAATCGAACTCAGGGCCTCATACTTGCCAGGCAGGCACTGCACTGCTGAGCTACATCCCTGGCCCTCCTTCACTTTCTTTTTTTTCTTTTTCTTTCTTTTTTGGTACCAGGGATCGAACTCGGGACCTTGTGCTTGCGAGGCAGGCTTGTGAACCACTGAGCTAAATTCCTGGCCTTCCTTCACTTTCTTAATCATTAGCTATACATAAGATCTCCACAAGCTCGTGCACTCAAACTTTAGCTCAAGAGATGTAACATCCTCTAAGTGTACTGAGAGGTGCAGGGCACACACAACATCCAGACCTCAGCTGAGGGGTTGGAAAACCTCAAGGTCTCAAGCTAAACCGGAAGCATCCGCCTAAGGAGTAAACAGGAAACCCCCTTCTGTCCAGACTAGGTCAACATGGCCCATTCTGTTCCTACAACAGTAAGTCAGGGGTCACTACAGGGATGGGAAACAGGCAGAATCCTGGGCTCTTACCTGCTGCCCATTGAAAACATCATTTGTGTTCTCTTGGGACAGTCAGGGACTTAGCCACTTTTGGGATGAACCTTAACTCTTCACTTGGGCCTACAGATACCCAATAGGTAATAACTAAAAGAACAAGTTTTGACTTTCATTTTGTATCCTTTGTTGCCATAAAACTTGGGCCAAATTCCTTCTCAGCTCTCTATATAGATAAATTGATCACTTAGGGAATGTCTGTCTAAAAAAGCAAGGTTGATTAGCCCTTAATTTATATGATCTCACCCCCTTCAAGACTGAAGACACCTGGATGATTTCCAGGGACTTTCAATTATGCCCGAGAAGTCTCCAGCCACTGTCCTGAACCCATGATCTCCTTGGAACAAAACCATCTCCCACCCATAAAGATTCCAGAACTGTGACACAGACTGAGACAATGACCAAAAGGCTCTCAGCGAGCCCGTCTGAACCCTTGTTTTGGAATGTGTCTCCTCCAGCTATTTAAGTTGGAATCTTGTCCTATCTTTTAACCTTCCAAGTAGAACTCCATAAATTTGTGCTTAGGTTTTAATTTCTATTATTACTAAAAGCAAGGATTTAAGCTAGCCAGCAACACACCAAGATACTCATAATTTCAGATTTTTAAATTCATACCTATCTATGCAAACACACCAATTTCAAAAAGCTCAGAAATCTGGAACACTTCTGGTCCTAAAGCATTCTGGATAAGGGATACACAACCTGCTAGCTCCTAACTGCAAGAAAGGGAGATATAAAATTTTGGGAAAAAGGGAACAAAGTGCATTATAGGTTGGATGGCCAGGGAAAATACCCCCGAGAACATGGTATGTGAGAAAAGACATGAAGGAAATAAACCTTTTAGTTTCTGTACTGAGTTACATTCCCAGCCCTTCCTTTTTTAAAATTTTTTGAGACAGGGTCTTGCTATGCAGTTCAGGCTGGCCTTGAACTCAGTGATCTTCCTGCCTCAGCCTTCCTAGTACTGGCATTACAGGTGTGCAACACCACCCCTGATTTAAAAATTTTTAATCAATCCATTTTTTATTAAAAAAAATTTTAAAAAAAACTTTTGAGATGGGATCTGGCTGTCAATAAATGTCCCGATCTGGGCTCAAACCTGTGATTCACCTGCCTCAGCCTCCCAGAGCGCTGGGATTAAAGGCCTGTGCCACCACATCCGGCTCAGGATACTGGTCCAGAGCTGCATAATGTTGATATGAAAAAAGTTTTTAGATATCGTGTGACAGTAAAGCCAGCAAGATTTCCTTATAGTATAGAGAATGAGGAAAAAAAGAAAATTCAAGGTTTGAGGCCTAAGCAATCAAAAAGGATGGGGTTTGCCATGAATAGGAAAGATTACAGAAGGAGCTGGTCTGTGGTAGGGGAGAGGATTCAGTTTTTAAATGTGTTACATTTAAAATGCCTATCTGGATATCCAAGTAGAAAAAGCAAGGCAGCACTACATTTAGTAGAAAGGTCTGTAGTTCAGAGAAGAAATCTGGGCTACAGATACAAAGAGCTTTAGCACATAGGTTCTACTGACACAGAGAAGTTTGAAGAGCCCGCCTAGGGGCAAACCTAGGTGGAAAAAAAGGACAGATTCATGGTTTGGGCTATCAGTCACTCCAGACATGTCCTGAACCAGGAGCTCAGGACAAACCACAGAACTGGGAAGTGGCAGACAGAAAGCTAGAAACGAAACCAGGCAAGTCTGTTTTTTTTTTTTCCTAGAAGCCAAATAAAAAATGTCTCAAGGAAAGAGCAGTCAGCTATGCAAAAACTGATGACAGGTTTAAGACTTAAGACTGAGATGTGTCCATCATGTCCAGCAACGAGGATGTCTCTGAAGAGTAAGAAGGGCAGCTCTGTTGGAGACAAGGACGTATGACAATGACCACCTCTACCCAAGTTTTCCTTTTGAGAGAAAAGACAGAAGAGATGGAAGAACTGTAATCAGCCAGTTCATCCATTACACTAGAAGAGAGCTGGAGTTCTGGAGTGAATGAGGGGTGTCAAGTGTACTGGCGCACTCTATAGTGTACCTTTCCAACTGCTTCAATTTTCTTGGTCAAGTAGGAAACGAGATTTTTAGCTGTGAGGATGAATGGGTACGAACTGAAGGTGTAATGGGAAAAGTATAATAGCTGTTTAGGAATCAATTAATTATGCAAAAGATTCAATAAGCATACATATTGTCTGAGAGAAAATCTGAACAAAAAACTTAATACCACAACTCTCCCCCATACCATATGCCAATGGTGAGATTTAGCTCTAATTCCTCTGCTTGTGCATCTATGGTGGGGTGGGATAACTGATGCTTACATTCATAGCCCTTGGGTGCTACAATATTCAAAAATTTCAAAAAAGATCAAATAATATTCAGTATTCAGTGTTTAAAGAGACAAGAAAATAGGTACCATTTTATTTAGAAAGAATTATATAAGTTTTTGATTAAACTCAGGATACTAAACACTACATCCTGTGTTCCAGACAAGGGAAACCATGTTCATACTGTGCTTGTAGAAGGCATTAAGGGATACAACCATGGCCAGAGTGATGTGACTATTTCAATAAGCAGTTACGCTTGTCACCTGACAGTACCATGTAGATGAATGTCTGCATTACTACTAAGACCAAGAAACAAAAAAAATGCAAAAGATCCGTAGTACCTTTTCATCAGAGCCTGAATCTGTCACTTGTTCACTGAGGTTTCCAAGTTTTTCATTTTCAGAGGTCTCATTAGTAACTTCTAAGGAAATGTTTGTACCTTTGGAATCATGTTTTACCTCATTTGCTGAAAAGAAATAGTATTTAACCACAGAAATTTTAAATGAAATAACCAAATCATTCAAAACTGTTCTAAAAAAATGACATAAGAGTTTAGAAGTTCTTCAAGTCTAATGTGACAAATGTTTACAATTTTCAGCAAACCATATAAATCCCCACTTGCTACCAAAATAACTTCACCACATGGTATAAAAACAATAGACAGTAAGATACTTAATCTTTTTCTTGATGTCTAGCTATTTAAATTTTTTTTAAAAACTTGAAAGCCAAAGTAAAACTAACTTTCACATTACAATTCTGTAAGGATTCAGAGATATAAACTTTGGATTGTTAAATAAATATTCTTAACGACAGATTTAAGATGCAGTAAAGCAGAAATATATATTTCAATTTTAAAATAAATCCTATAAAATTGCTGAGGTCAATTACTTATGTTTTGTAGCTAAAGCAAAACAAAGTTATAATTAAATAGTCAACTGCAAAATATCTCAAAATCTGATCTGAGAAAAACTGACAATCTGTCAGGCATGGTTAGCAGCCTCTAAAATGAAAAGCTTCTTCAGGTAATAAATTTATTTTGACCAGAATGGAGACATAAAAAGATACTTCAATACTGCTTATTTTCAAAACATCAGATTTTACCTGCTGGCAAGGAGGTGCAGACCTCTGACTGCATCAATCTGGGCTCCAGTACAGGACATTCTCTGCGATAAGGGAAGCAGAGCTTAAACACTGCAACAGGTTCTGAGAAGAACTCTGCCCACTTTTCTAAGCAATATTTCTTCCCAGCTCTAGGACAAGTCCAGTTAAGGTCAAGTCCTCCAGCACAGAGGAACGCACTAGGACTCTGAGCCAGCATACCTGCACATTCCCCAGCTGATCTTTAGACACATACACCTCAACTGTTAGTGTCACCATGTCAACACTGTCACTCAGAAAGAACCTGACAAATCATCTTAAATTCTAAATCCAACAGGCTCAGCAAATGACACAGGAACCACTCATATACAAATAGCCAAAGTCTTTCATTTTACAAATTTAGGCAAAAACAAACTACAAAGAATAAAATACGATAATTACCCACAATCCTAACATGCTCATCCAATAAATGAATTTTAGTAAGCATATCCTATAGCTGTACAACTGCTCACTGGTTTAGGATTACTTCCTTGGCAAGAAAGAAAAACTAAATATTTTGTGTTCACTATTCCTCGGAGTTTTTGGAAAAACAAGTACTTTTCCCCCAACATAAAGCCTAGAAGTACACAGCTGAAAGGACTAGAAAATAATGCCAGCAGAACACACACGTGTACATCACCTTCCCTGACCCAGACCCTCCAGACTCCCGTCTCAGTGGCCCCCTGGACTTTCTCTTTCAGGCCCTCAAAGGCCTCCGCAACTCACAGCGTCTCAGTCTGACCTCTCTAATCCTGCCCCTGTGAAAGAGAGATGGTGTGTCTTCTGAGAAAACAGAAATCAGGTATCACCCTTAACTCCCCCTGTCTCATTCTCCTCTAATTAATCAGTCTCCACTTCTTAAACCTTGCTCAGATCCATTCCCATTTCTGTTTGAAGTCACCATGTCCTTTTCATCTCTTTATTACAATAGCTCCCCATCAATTCATTTTCCACATTAGAACTATAATGATTTCTTTTTTTTTTTTTTGTACTGAGGATCAAACTCAGGACCTTGTGATTGCCAGGCAGGCGTGGCACCACTGAGCTACCTCCCTGGCCCAGACCTACAAACTGTGCATGGTGGCACATGCCTGTGGGTGTAATCCCAGCACTCAGGAGGCTGAGGCAGGAGGATCGCCATGAATTTGAGGCCAGTCTGGGCTATATAGTGAGTTTAAGGCCAGCTTGAACTACAGGACGCCCTGTCCCAAAACACAGCCCAACACTGTAAATCAGGCCAGAAGTGATGGCACACACCTGCAATCCCAGCTATTTGGGAGGCTGAGGAAAGAGGATTCGAAATTTGAGGCTGACCTGGGCAACTTCCATACCTGTCTTAAAATAAAAAGGGCTTGGAATATAGCTCAATGGTATCACTGGTAAAACATTCTGGGTTCAATCCCAGAATGGATGGAGTTGAACAGTTGAGCAAGTTAGACAGATGTAAACTACACTATCACGAAATCAGTGTAGTGACTGAGGCAACAAGATACAATGGGAACGGGTAAGGGCTCCTACCTCTGCCTGAAGAAGTCAGAAAAAACCTCCCCTGCACACTTGTGTTCATATAAACCTTCACCTTTTTTGCCCGCAAATTCATTATTTCTCCTCCCCACCGAACTTTTCTTTCTTCTCCTGTGTTAATCTAAACTAATCCAAACTTCAAGGATCAACACAAATTTTTCCTTTTCTGAAATGTCTTTTCAACCCTCAGTTCATATATTTTTGTTTCAGACACATTAGTACCACCCCCGCCCCCAGTAATTCTCCAGAATTTCTGGCAGATTCTTAAAATGTTAACAATCTATAGTATCACTCAACTGGCATTTTAGCACATGTTTTAGTACACCCTTAATTGTCCCACAGCCTCTTCTATAAACATTCTCAGACCATTTCCAGTGATACTTCTAGGTTAATTCAAAAATATTAACAATTTTAGCCACTATACATTGCAAACTCACCAAATCAAGTTTTACTGAATTTTACTATGTTTTGAATGCTGTGGATTTTAATATAGA
Organism: Heterocephalus glaber; assembly: GCF_000247695.1. The sequence continues at coordinate 76,062,943 of NW_004624730.1, forward strand.
CATTGTTCACCCTGGAAACTGTCAATGAGTAAGTATCTTCTTATGATTTTGCCTTAAAAATTCTAACCAGACTAAGTTTCCACAACAATTAAATCAGCTCAGGTATATCTACTCATTTTACAAGTGAGAGGCCATCCAGACCTTCTGACCAGGCCTTCTACCTTTTTTTTTTTTTTTTTTTGGTACCGGGGATTGAACTTGGGACCTTGCGCTTGCGAGGCACATGCCGGAACCACTGAGCTAAATCCCCGGCCCCTTTCTACCTTTATTTCTGTAAAATAAAAACTCTACCAGGCTACAACCTCTTAAGTGTTTCTTAAAAGAGAGAAAGAAGTTTATGAACCAGTAACTGATTGGTAAAGGGACAGAGCTAAAATTTGAAAATGTATTCTAAGCAACCTTTAGTTCTGGAATCATTAACAAATTTCTGTACAACTACTGATCGATTCTCCGGTTAGCATGCCTTTCTTTTTCTTTTAAGATTTAGGCTTGTACTGTGGGAAGGGTAAAACTAGCATTTCTAGTGCAGGGAAAGAAAAAAAAGAAAAGGAAAAAATAAAATATTAAAATAACTACTGGGGAAATTTTCAGATTTAAAACTCAAACTTCAGAAGCAGACATAAAAGTCAATCTGAGCCAATGAAAATACAACTGATGGTTCTGAAGTGAAGGGAAGGAAATTCAAGGTTAGAAACAGAAAGATTATCTCAAGTAAAAATTTGTGGGCTTGGGGTGGGGGTAGCTCAGTGGCAAAGCCCTTGCTGATCATGAAGCTCTGGGTTCATTCTCAGCACAGAATAAATATAAGAATAAAGAACAAACTTCCTGCATTTTACTTCACATCATTTATCTCTTTCTACCTTTGGCTGTAGCCCATTATCAATATCTAGACATTATCAATGTCTGCTCTTGAATGCACAATTTGTTCTAATTTTCCTTTGTATTCCTCAAAGGAAGCATGGTATAAGAGTTTTAAAACAAACTTCAATTTCTATCTTGTATTGAGCTTTTTGTTCATCCATGCTTGCTTACACACTTTCTGTCCATTCTTTAATCTAATCCTTATAATCGTGAAGAAAGTACTTTATCTTTCACAAGTAAGGTTAAATAATTTGCCTCAAAATTACATAACTATTTGGTGGCAATGAAGACTCAAAAACGAAGGTTAGACCACAAAAGGTCTAGCTCTTAACCACTGGTTTTAGCTAAGATGTGCCCGTGCTTGGATCCAGATTCCATGACTAGCAGTGTGACACTGTGCAAGTGACAACTTGTCACCTTAATTTTCCATCTTCAAAATGTGCAGATTACCATTGCCTAACATAGTTAAAAATAAACCTCTCAGTCCTCCATTTGGCATATAAAAAGCTATTTGGTGATAAGTTCTTATTGCACTAAGAATACTGAGTATGATGATCCAAAGGCAACTAAAAATTTATAAGTACCAAGTTCATGTCCCACCTAGGCAATTTAGCAAGACTCTGTCAAAATAAAAAGAGCCAGGGATTTAGCTCAGTGCTAAGGCCCTGGGTTCAACCCCCAGTATCACATACACACAAAATTTTATCTAATAAAGAAGGCACCAAAAATAGGTTAAATACATAACACCAATATTAAGTAACCGGGCTAAAATAAAGGCTATCTGTATATTTACAATAAAGAACATAAAAATAAGCTGGTGTTTGAAAGAAGCAGTCTCTAACTTAAAAAACCACTTTAGAAAGCATTTTAGATCTTGAAAACCAATCTGCTCTATCATATCTTTCAAGATATACACATAATCCTTTGACTCTTAAATTTTAACATAATGACATTTCTGGGTATCAGCAGTGGTACACTATATATTTAATAAATAATTGTATCAAAAATAATGGCGCTTTAATGATTACTGAATAAATTAGTTACACTTAAGTGACAATTCTTTTGAAACCCCCAACAATAATTGTCCCAAAAGGCATACTTGAGCATGCATACCTTAAATCACTTGGTTCTTTTTCTGGAGCTCCCACGTGTTTGGGGTCAGTTGACTGCCGCTCTGCAGTAACACTGGGCTCCTGGGCTCTTTCGGGGACCTCTGAAACAAATGAGATCTCGCCTTCACTGGAGACTCCAAAGAGGTCAGGGTCATCTTGGATTACATCAATTAAAAGGACATCATCTTCATATGCTTTAAGAATATCTGGAAACTCCACTTTGATTTCAGAAATACTCTTAGTCATTTTTGTATCACTCCCTTCAGAGAAAATTGGCTCAAATGTTTGTTCTTTAGAGCAGAAGGGTCTTTTCTCTATACAACCAGGATTATAAGACAAAGCATTATTTCCAACTGTGAGAGAAACAGGTTCTTTATTAGAAACAATATTTGGTTCAGAGATGTGATCAAATGGTTTGTCATCACCTTGCTTTGTAAAATTTGGAGAAATACTACAGGGATTTTTATTGAAGAGTGAGTTAGAATGAGCTTGCCCTGTAGTTACACTATTTTGTATGCTGAAAGACTGAAGTCTTGAAGTTGCTGCAGAAGCATATTCTTTGTTCCTATTCTGTCTTACCTCTGCTTCAGATAAACTGTCAAGGAGTTCTAGTGGACTGTAAGCTTCTCTCTCTGATGACTTGGCATTTAGGTTTTTTTCTATCTTATCTTTAAGTAAAGGAATTTTAAAATTAGTCAACCGTCCTGTGTTCAATATTTTAACCAAGTCTGGAACTACAAGTGTTTGCTTAGCAATGAAGGCTTTTCGATCAATAGTTTTGTTTGTAGAGGTATTTGCTTCTTGGTCATCCTGGGAAGCCACTGTCAAATTAGGTTTTGTTAAATTTCCTCTCTCTCTTCTTTTACTTCCTGGTAAACTTTGAGTCACATTAGATACCTGAGTATCTTCAATACTATTAGAGACTACCTTTGACCCGCTTCTGCTAAGTTCCTCTGACTTTATCTTGTTATCATCGATTATAGGTTCCTTTATAGCCATCATTATAGGTTCTACTGCAGAAAATGAAGACAAATGATCTAAATTAGAATCCAATTTTTCTTTATTTGAGCATTCAATGTTTTTTTCTGTTAAGGAACTTTGTAACAATTTGAAGTCAGATAAGTGAGTCTGGTTTGTTTGATGTTTAAGAAAATCATCTTGCCTAAAATTTTCCGGAGATCCAGGAAGTGAGTAATTTGAGTTTGGCACAGTAGCCTTTTTCCAACAATAGGCAGATATTCTAGCACATGAATATACAGGCCAAATTCTTTTGCCAGTCACTGGTATTGTTCTGCGACAGTTTAGCTTTAATTCTTCAGCTTTTCTCAAATCTTCCTGTGAAGATCTCTTTTCAAGATGATGGCTATCACTAGGTGATTCCACTATAATAGAGCTTGTCACTGTTTTAAAATACTTTTCTGGCTCTGTAGTACTTTTACATGTTAAGGACTCTGAAGCATTCTTTGTTTCTTTCAAGAGCGGTTCAAAGGTTTTTGGAAACATACCATTTACATGACATCTGGCACTTGGTTTTTCTTCTGTTTCTGGGAGACTCGATAAATGATCCATTGGAGAGAATGTATTGTGTTTTTCCTTTCTCAAAACTTTTAAAGGATTTTTTTTAGCCTCTGAAGTCTCTGCTTCTTTCCCCTCCATACCTATTTGGTTTTCTTTCAATACCAACTCAGACTCATTCCACCTGGTAGAGAAATTTGTCTCGATAACTGTTTCTTTCTTTTCAGACAACTTCATCTTTTTTCTGGGCTTTCTCCCAACATTGCCCTCCTCCACTGAATATTTATTGTTTTCGCTTAGAGAGCCATTCCTTTTACTTTGGTATACATCACTTTTTTCAAGCAGTAATTTATTTATTCCCATTAAATTTTCTTCTGTTTTTAAGAGCTTAGGAATACTGTTTTTGTCACTCTTCTCTGCAGATCTCCTGTTTCCTTTCTTTACCTTCAAGGAATTTTCTGCTACATGAATAAATCCACTGTCAGGTTTCTGCGCAAAGCTATTATCATAAACCTTGGAAGGGGGGAAACAATTGCAATCATGTAACTTGAAAATGAAATTATTTTCTACTCCAGGTGTCAAGTTGTTACAAGAATATTCTAGAGTATTCTTGTACAGATCATCTTGGAATTCAACTTTAGTATTTTGCGTAGTCTCATTTTCAGTCATTCTAGAAGGTGAGCTTTCTAAATTTTTAATTTTTTTTTGGTACCAGGGATCGAACTCGGGATCTTGCGCTTGCAAAGCAGGCAGCGGAACCACTGAGCTAAATCTCTGGCCCTAAATTTTTAACTTTTAAAATTCAAAATCATTTTTTTTAATACCTTCTACCAAACCTTCCTTAGCCAAAGACTTCAAGAAAGCTGAAATGAATGTGAAATTTATCACATTCCCCTATGTGGAAAGATTTCAAAGTAGTTAATAATTCTTTTCTTACCAGGTCACTCCCTGGCTGTAGATCATCACTTGAGGCTTCAGTAATTTTTCTTTTTTCTTTGGCTGATAAAAAGAAAACATTTTTTTTTTTTTTTTGGTACCAGGGATCAAACTTGGGTCCTTGTGCTTGCGCAGCAGGCAGCGAAACCACTGAGCTAAATCCCCGGCTAAAAAGAAAACATTTTATACTGAGGAAGAAAAAGAAATACCAGTCTATATAAAAAATTGTGAAGCCACCCATTTTTATTTCCCTGAAATAAGCTGTATAGAAATACAAGGGCGGGCCAGGGATTTAGGTCAGTGGCACTGTGCCTGACTCGCAAAAGCAAGGTCTTGAGTTCAATCCCCAGTACCAGAAAAAAAAAAAAAAAGAAAAAAAGAAATAAAGGGTGATCAAAAACTGATGTGTTTATATTTTTTAAAATTACAGTAAGACACTGCCATTAATTCCCTTCAAAATACTTTCTCTCCCTTCAAACACAGTTATCCCATGGTTTTGGCCACTTTCTAAGGTAGTTCTGGAAGTCCTTTCATGAGCCTTTTTTTTTTTTTTTTTT